>PTEX01000036.1:4244412-4273413 GCA_003342815.1 Eudromia elegans | reverse complement strand
AAAAAAAAAAAAAAAAAAAAAAAAAAAAATCCATGATTTGGCTTTTGTAAGCCTTTTCTGACCTCATCTCTCCTCCCAAGGAAACCTTGGCTCCAGCAAGTAGCTATGCAAAAGTATTTAAGAAAGCGTTTTACATTCATGGGTAATCAGCACAAACCAAGCTAAGGATGTGTAYAAAAGCTAAATCACTGTCATGTGATTGAAAAACCCTTTTAATGCATATTTATAATCTGTTCTTGAAACCAAAACAATGCAACTGAAGCATCACAACAAAGCTGATAAAACTCAGTTATTTCCAATAGTCCCTCTGCAGTGCCCTTTGAAGCTGTCACCCTGCAGCCCTTTGCACTTGCATAAGTAACAGGTACCACACTCAGGTTTTGCCCTTCAGACTAAGGGTCAGGCCAGACACAGTTCCAGGAAGACATGACCCATGGAGCAGCTGTTTCCTTCATCTTGCCTCATTCTGATTCAGCTCCAACGTAACTCCCAGGACACTTCAAGAGTGGGAGATTCACACCATAAAGGGTGCTTTGCACAGCGCTTGCAGAGATCTCCCAGCTTCTCTGGTGTTACTTAAACAGCTTGATCAGTGCCCCAAGGCAGCAAACTAGACCAGAGGCAGCTGGTGGCCCCAGGCAGCTAATGAAGGGTGGCAGTGGCTAGAAATCACTCCGCTTCTAATGCAGACCTATAAAGGTGGCGGTGGGCAGGTTTCTGTGTCCAGTAGAGAATAACACATTATGGTGGCTGGCAACTGTTCTTAGTGGTTTAGGACCACATCGATCATGCTGTGGCCTAAATCTGGTTTTCAGAAATCACCTCTAGAGCTACTTCTCCACATTTACCAGTCACTATGAGAAATTCCCTAAAAGCCTGACAGCCTAAGTGATAGACAAAGAAATCCTAGACAGGAAGCTTGCTGTCCATGATTTGAAAACTATGTTACTTCTTCCCTTGGCTGTCTGCTTTTTGCATTTTTATTACTGGTTTTAACTAATGAGACAGGAATTTCAACCCCTTCTATGACTGCATAGAAAGCATCAATAACGAAAACACTGATGCTTGAGAGACTTGCAAGTTTGATCCCACACATAAACAAGTTTTAGAGCATTTACTTCCCAAGCAATGTGCCTGACAGATCCCAGAGAAGCTGCATAATGTGTTAGAGCGCTGACGGGTTCAGCACAGCCAGATTCATTTACATACACTGAGGATGTCATTATTTCTAGCAGTCATTTAAGACTTCAAGTCACCTCTCATTTTGTTGACGTGCTATCAAGGGGTACATTAAAACAATTGCCCAGTCTCCTGCACAAAGACCCTTCAATGATGGGGCAGGTGGGGCAGCGGAGCATCCATGGCAGACAGGTAGCCAAGAGACAAGATTTGCAGGGCACACTGCAAAGCCGTGGAGTCCACAGGCTACAACAGTGTTTGCCACAAAGCCACCCGCAACTGCTGCTGCCACCTTGAGTCCCTCAAGCTGGTGGTCTTAAAATTTCCATGTGCACCAGCCTCTCCTTTCTACAGTTCTTCAGTTATCATCATTAGGAAAAAAAATCCCTGCCCTGGAGAGCCAGCTCTCTGGAAACACACTGCTGCATTGCTGCAGAGTGGATAGGGAAGCAAGTCCTATTTAATTAATTTCATTCACAAATTTGGAATTGAGGTAATTTTTTGGCACTCTATCAGATACAACACAAAATTACATGAGTGTCATAAGAGGAAAGGATTAGTCCAGAGAGTTCTTTGAGGAATTGTACTGGCACTTGGTTTTTTGTAAAAATGCCAGCAGTCTCCCCTCTCTCTAGGAACAGCTCATTTTCTCCCAGTCAATGAGGGAAATTGCTGCTCAGTGAGGCTCAGAGCCAAAGCTTTTTGGAGCCCRTGGGAATCTTTGCAGCCATTTCCGAGGGCTTGAATCAGTGCTACGAAGGGTSCTTACTGACATCTTCCTCCCACACTTGTGTGCTCATTTATCAGGCAGAGTGAAAGACTCACCCCTCACACACCTTTTTAAATTCTGAGCTATATAGTATGTGGTTGCTAAAAGAAAAATKACTTTAACTAGGGTACCAGGTATTCAGGATGTTTGGGCTTAACTCCTTACCTGGCTGCAGCAGTATTGGAGCAATCTTAGCATGTATCAGAGAAATAAGACTCATGACCCATGTTGCATGCAGAATCTATGTTGAAATCCAAAAATGAATATGCAGTTTAAAGTTACAATCAAAGCTAAGCTTAATCTTTTCCTTTCTCAGAATTTTCAGTGTAAGAGGAAAAAATAGTGATTTCTATCCCAATCCCTCTTTTATCTGATTCATACTGTTGGTCTCAAGGCTCTTGGAGACAGGAACAGCTTCCCACTGTGAATATACACACACCTACAGTGCCTCTCCAAGCAGTAGCCTACTAAAACACTGGGACAGTAGATATAACACTGCCACTAAACAAGAAAGAAATATGGAGGAAGAAGCTGCTTTTACCTCCATGCAATATGATTCCTTTCAAAAACATAAAGCATCCCTTTTGGAAGAACACAAGACTTTCAGCCCCCATGCTCCCCCCTTCTCAGTATATCATTAACAATTAGCTTTTTTAGCACTTATTAACTACAGCAGATGAACTGTGCTCACATTTATGATGTGCCAGAAGAGAACAAATGAGCTGACTGCAGCTGCTACTAAACAAGCAATCAGCCAGGCACCACAACTCTCATATTAGCCTGCTCAGTGAACTTCATAAGCTAGAGTTTATTTCCTCCCATTAGGTCATAAAAGAAAAGACAGAGCATAAGCTAGAAAAAAGCACAGTAAATGACTCTAGAGAACTGAAAACAAAATAGCTGGACAGAAAAGGGTAGACTATGAAATTACAAGTTCTTCAATACAGCCTCAAAGACAAATACAAAAGAAAAGGTAATAAAATCATATATGTAGACACACAAATACATCTACACATTGTTTTTTCTGCTTGTATCAGAAAGACATACTTGCCTTAACAAAATAGTATTGCTTTACCCTCTAAGTACCTAAGACCACTTCAAACTCTTAAAGTCCTTCAGATTTGGGGTATCTTTTGGTTCTCAGAGGGTGCAGCTCCTAATTCCATGTTACCCTGACCTATGTGTGCTCCTATGACACAGTGAAATAACTGCAGTAATGCCAACTCTAAGGGCCAAATACCCACATATTCTAGATTTAATACATACATTTATGGCTTAGTGCATAAAATTCATTTGATAACCATGGGCTATATCCATAGGATTACACTGGCATTCTATGCTTTCTGGGTTAACCTTCCACCAGCTTCACAGGACAGACTTCGAGCTGGTATAAACTATGATCACTTGGCTGAAATTAAAGGACAATCTGCCTCAGTTTCAAAGTTTGAAATTTCTTTTGAGTTTGAAATGAGAAACTAAATAGCTRGGCAACGTCTGAATCAGTCTGCAAGACATGTTCTCCCTCTAGATGGAGCAGGGATTGGAATTCCGGTGTAATCTGCACGAAAAGCCATTAACTATCAACATAGTCATGACAGACACCATAAACACAGAGTGGCTTCAAAAGACTCAGGCCAGCTGAGTACAACTCTGCCTCCCTGCACTCGGTAGCGTTTTGAGGGGGCCGTTCTCAGCATAATTGCAGGCACCACTAGCTTTAGGACAGAAACAAGTTTCTTACCATTAACAGTGAAAACKTCTGTTTGCTTACATCTTACTGGACAGCTGCCCCAGAAAGCATGACATGATGCAGTCAAAGGTCTTTCAGAGGCCTATGGTGAGCTGTGAGAATACAATGAGATGCGAGGACAACTACATGCTACAGGAACTCAATGTGTTTCATTTTTACGATAACATTACATATACTACATATGTAAAATCTGAGTGAGCTCCCTATAGTAGCTCAGATTCCTGTGACAGGATACATGTGAAAAGACATGTTGCATGCACACGGTTTGCACATCATCCACAGGTTCAGTTTCAGGACGCTGCTCTTGAGATGGATATTTCATTCAATCCGCCCTGTAAAAACTTTCACCACCAAAGCCCCTCATCTCCCTTGTCAGAGCCTATGTGGCAATTCTCTTCACATAGGCCTTGCTGTTCCACCAGACTTCTAACAGAGCTTTTCACTTGCTAATCAAGACCAATGCTAGATCAAAGAATAAAGAATCGAGTGGTCAAATTTTGACTAGAAGCAACTCATTTGAAGCCCATTCCAGTCAACGAAATTGTGCTGCTTTACATCCACACCAACACTGTGGACCCAGCTGCCCATGGAAAGTTCATTTAACTACATCCAGATGTCTCAAAAACTCTCCCCTCTGCCCTCCCCGCACCAAGCAACAGCCAACACCACAGCAGCTGCCAGGAACAGCTTGTAAGAGGCTGTAGTTCAAACACTGGTCATGCCAGAAAGGCTGCCTGGAGCTGTTGTCCCTGTGACTCCAGTTGCCTTCAGCCTGATATTCGCCCAACAGCTACATTTGCCATCACGCCTCAGTGATCTAATTGCTGCTGTTATGAACATGTTGAATGTAAAACTATGTAAACAGTGTGACTCTCTGGCAGCCATTCTTGTTTAGTGACCTGTGAAAGTCTATTTTTGGCAACTGCTGTAGGCCACTGTGGTCCCAGCAATGCGGACAAGGCAACACATGCATTTTGAGCCTCATCTTCAGCCCATGTAAGCACAGGCAATACAATTGGATTCAACAAAAGGGTCTGGGTCTTTTTCTCACTGTGCCCTAGCCAAATAGCACAGCTGGAGCAGCAGTGATGGAAGAAACAAAGCTGGAAAAAAGCCTCCTTTTATAAAACTAGAAGGTCTGCAATGCTCTGCATTAAAAAGGCTGGAAGGCAAAGGAGAAAGATGGTAATTTGGTTGTGCAGTGCTCGGTGTGTTAAGCAAGCACCAGGAAAAGGTCTAGACAAGACCAATCAAAGTCCATAATTGCTAGGCATGAACATACAAGAGATACTAGCAGCCATGCACATGAGGCAGGAAAGGACTCAAGTTGGTAGAGTGCAAAGCACCACGGCAATGCGCTCAAATGTCTGCAATGCCCTGACATGCAATGTGGTTCTTACTCAGGCTTCAGCACACAGAAAAGCAAAGCATCAGTAAGCCTGCCTTTGGCATATCCATCATAGACCAGAGGTCTGCAGAAAAGAAGAAACACAGAGCTGAGGCCACTGCCCTCAAAATAACTGTGCCCAACACCTGTCAGGAAGAAACACTCCCACTCTTGCAGAGACTTGGARTCTCAGGTAAATCATTCCATCTCTGCCTCACATTCCCATCTCAAAATGGGACCAATGATACCTCCTCTAGTTGTTCATCTCTCAACTCTCCAGATGAGGAACTGTCACTTGCAAAGAGATTGACACAAAAAGCTCCTTCCTTTTGCTCCAAAAGCTAGTGGCAAGACAAGCAGCTCATCTGAAATGWAGCTATTCTATATAACTAAGTTTCCTCCACCATATGACAGCTTCACGTAGGCCAACTTTTACATTACAAAGGTGTCTTAAACAGTAATTTTCATAATCACCCAAGAAACAGAATGTTCTCAAAAAAAACAACCAAAGCCCAGCTCTGGCAGCCCACACATTTGATGACCATATAACACATGGCAGAACTGTAAAAAACTGACATTCTGTAAATCAAAACAAGCAGTTTTATAACCTGGGAAAACTATAACTGGCAGTACTGGTGCCTCAGGCTTTCATTTTAGAGACCCAGTAAGTGACTTCTCCTACTAACACATAYTAGCACAGGGATGTTTATGGGAACCTAGTGAATAGGTTTTGCCACAATCAATTTTCCAGATAATGTAACTGCAATAGCTTCCATTTCATTCCTATGCAATGCAAAGGATTTTTTTTTTTTTCCTATATTTGAGTGGCACATTTTAGCTGCCTTTTGGACGGCCTTTTTTTGAGTCACAAAGATTTATGCATTTACATTACTCACTTCCCTACTAATTGATTTTTCAGCCCATAAAGTATCAACTCATCTTTCATCAGCGCTCAGACTTACCTGCTCTGCTGCTGAGGGTACTAGAAACTTACCTTTGTCCTGATATAACAACTGAGATTAAACAGAAATCCGAGTATGCTCAGAAGGGAGGCATGCAATTATATGGAGACAGTCAAATACAAACTATGAAGCCTCTAGTTGATCTTTGTAAAGAATGAATATCTGAGCTTTCTACATGCTATAATTTCTCATGTCATCATCATACTTAGATATGTCCTGAATTTTTAACATAAATACAAACCTTCAAAAACACACTGACCTTGAACACATATCAGGACAAATCAAAATCACAGTCACAAAGCAGACTTTTTTATTACTTGGATATGGTTTTTAAGGGTCAAAGTCCATGGCAGCATGAGTTTTTGTCACTTCCCAGGCAAATCTTTAATGAACACTTAAATCACTAAAAAATTCTACAATATAAAGGACTGTTTAGGCAGTTTTCACACCACTGGTGTTTGTAGCAGGTAACCCTCATCCACTTCAATTAATTCATAATGACCAATTCATAATTAACTCATTTAGCACTCTAAAAACACTCTACTTTCAGCGGGTAGAGTACTGCAAAACATCATCTTCTTGTCCACATAACAAAGAACAACCTCAGCTGGTAAGCACACTATGTGCTTTCTTGGCCAGGCTTAACGGCTAAACTCATTAGGTGTGGGGTAAAGACAATCCGCATATCCTTGGTACTGTAGCTTTATCTAAAAATTTGGTTTGCAAACATTTGCTTATATTTCATCAGATAGCTAGCAGTATCACAGCCTTACCTCAGAAAGCAGTTCTACATAGCTCAGGTTGTGTGCTGAGACATTTTCCTCAATTAGTCTGTTTTTTTGTGTGTACTTGTTTTTAAAATGTTCCTGCATTTCACTCCATATTGTTGGAAGTTTTGTTTGGTTTGTTTTTTTCTTTTTTTAACATGTAGAAACTATTTCCTATTTCCTTTCACCACTTACCTCTTTCCCATCATTGTGCCCTCAGATCCTTCTTTTACTCTCTCCTCCCCTCTTTCTCCCTTGAACTGGAAACAAAATTTTTACTTTCTACCTTGCCACCAGCTGGCAAACTAGCTGAGCCCTGCCACCTCTAGGGAGTGTAGGAATTGGGACAATTTCTGGCTCTGYCCCCAGCACAGTCAGAACTTCACATTCCTGTTCTGTTGCTACTTCTGCTGCCAGCATTGCCAGGTCATCTGGGATTGTGTYAAGTCACATGAACTGAGGGTTGGGTTCTCAGTTCTGTGCAGGCTTTGAGCTCCAAGTGTATGGATTGTCACAGAGATTTAAATATGCACCAAGGGCCTTAAGAACCTTAGCAAGGAGTTAAGTGATACAAACATCTCTCAGAGTTAGTGTGTTTGATCTTCTATTGCTGATGAAATGAAACCATGACAGGCTCTGAAGCAATTTTCTTCAACATTGCCTTCCCCTCGGGAAACATGAAATTCCTTTCCATGTCCATTAAAAAGGACAAAAGGTAAAAAGSTCTTGGGAACTTAACAATAAGGGAGAAASATACTATTATGTTACACTCTGAAGTGTWATTTTGGAAATAGAGGACATRGTGGCTAACRGTTTRTKTTTCAGAGTTAGATGGCCTCCCCTTTCAGTAACACATCAACTTTCATAAGAACAATGTGATCAATGTGCATTTGAATCATTCTTCTTGATKCCTACTGCATGGGAAAAATAGCCAAGTTTGGTCAAAGTTCCTTATTTTCCTCTCTCAACCTGTGAAAAGAAGTCTCAAAACTTTGACAGATATGACTGAGCAATTCCAGGATCTCTCAGGRAAATATTAGGAAGTGATGAGTTTTAGTCTGGCTCTGACACTACTAACCTTGAGTAGGTCACTTCTGCTTGCAAGCAGGTATCTAATACATCCATAGGTGTTTGCATATTGACACGTATGTCTACATATATAGAGAGGGAGAACACTCATTCACCACTGCATTCAGTGTGAGATAAAAAGGGTCCAATTTGCCCACTGTACTGGTTCGAGTCTGTAGGATGCTAAAGTATTTTCCACCACAAAGGGAGTTTTCAGAGCCACACAAAGAAATGTTGTTAACCAAAATACCTAAGGGGAATGGATAAAAAAAAAATCTGGGGATTAAGTTATTGTAGTAGAATTCCAGGCTTTGCATACTTCATTTCTCTTGCCTTGCCATTTCTTTTTCRGTTTCTTTTCTCTTAGGTGAATAGATGAAGGGTGAAGACATTTTCTCTTTAGGCCAGACAAAACCAGATATTTTACTAGTTCATCTTGGCAGAATTAAAATGTGATCAAGGATACTATCTTCATAATTTGGCTATTTTAAGTTGAATTCAACATTTTATTCCATCAGTACAGTAAGGCAAAGATTTAGATAAGCCTTAAAGAAAAGATTTAATTTTGGAATAAGTTCTTGATTTCAGAATATTGATTTCAGAAAATACTGCAAATTACTTTTGTAAATATCCTCCCAGTGGCTACACAAACTATCAAATATGTGTATGAATATCCAAAACGCATCCTAAGGTCATTGCAGTGCCAAATGATACTTAAGGTAAGAAACACCACGCAGCCAGCAGGAGGATAACATGCACTTCAGAAAGCAACAGTGTCTGAGCTGGTCATGCCTGCCCAACTCAGATATCTTTACTCAAAAGTTAGCCAGCTGTTCCAACTTAATGACTAACATGGTGCTGTTTGCTTGGTTAACAGCAGTTCCTCAGCTAAGCTGATCTTGACCCAGATTCCTCTCTGCCTCACTGTGCAAATTGAGGACATGACCCTCCATAAGGTRATACTAGCTATCATCTAACTGACACAGAAAAGAGCTTGGACATACCCACAGTAAAAAATATACAGGTAATCTCTTTGCTAAGGTCTTAGAGAACTGATTCCCAATGTGCATTAAGATTTAAGATGAGGTGGCCTCACCCTAAGACATTTTTCTCTAATCTGCATGTCTCCAAGAGGCTGTCACAATAAGCACAGCAGAGTTGAGCTCAGCACACTGCCCAAGACCTGGCATACTGGCATTTCTCCTCACTGCCATTTACAAGGTGGCATTTCTGCTGAATTTTMAACATGCCCAAAGGGCTTGTGAACACCTTGGTGAGGGGATGCACTGAACGTACCACCAATCACACTCAGTGCCAGCACAGAGACTGTTGCTCAAGAGATTTAGGTGAAGAGGCTACTCTTCCCCAAGATTGTGCACTAGGCCCAGCATTGATCAAYTAATCTGTCTGTATGGCCACTCTTGTGTGGCCATACATAGTTGAGTGACAACTCAACTACAGAGCATAAATCGGCTCCAAATCCTGCTGAGGCCACTCGACAACCTTCTGCTGTCAGAGCCACAGGGACAAAACCCAGCAGTGAGGTAGGTGCAATGCATAAATTTGCAACTCTCTCATAGAGAGCCCCAAACACTTATAAGGAAGAATAGATTGCTTGTAAATCACTGAATATGAACCCTGACTTGTCATACAGCAGGGGAGCAGTGAAAAAGAATCAGATAAATTATTTCTCATGCTTGGACCTTGCAGCACAAAAGAATCATTGAAATGTTGGCTGAAAGKAACAAACCTTTGCCCTTGGACTCCTCCTTGTGTGCTTAAAACAAGGCTACTTGCCAACATTAGATGATGCCAAGTCATAGGCTTTCAGAAGGATATGTGAAAGGAGAGGCTGTGACACTCTACAGAATAAGAGGGAGCAAGGGAGTGATGTGTTTTGCCTACCTGCGGACAACTAGCTTCAGTTTTTTGTAGGACCCTTTAACCAGGGATATAGCCTCTCTTCTGGAGCTGCTCAGTTCCACTTCATTGATGTTCACCACTTCGTCGCCAGGATGCAGCTTGGAAGGCAGGGAGTCCGCTTTACCTCCCTCTTCAATCTACACAGGAAAGAAAGAAAGAAAGAAAGAAAGAAATGGTGAGGCATGCCTGTGATAGCCTGGCTATGCCATCCAGAGCTGAACATATACTTCTGGTGAAGGAACAGGGTCTGCTAAAACCAATGTCAGCTCTCCAAATAATAAACACAGCCTCCCTCTCTCAGCCAGCTTCCCAAAARATCTACATTGCATATGGACAGAAGGTTGGACTTGGCAGCCAAACATTCTGCCAAAAAGTTTGGTTTTGAGTAAGCCAAAGTCATTGGTAGTTGGAAGCAGTAAAGGCCACCAAAAGTCATGGAATATCTCCTGATAAGAGCACTCAGGCACAAATCCAAGCACAAAGCCTAGACTGGAAGAATGTCSTAAGATATTCTGCTTAAACTCCTCTTCATGATCTGGCTAGCTGGTTAACAGCAGCTTGTTGATTACAGATTAGCAGCAGAGCAGATAGACATAGGTGCAGGCACACAGCAGCTGTTTTTCAGATAAGAAATTAAAAACACAGTATAAAAGGAGAAAATGCATTTTATGAGAAGGTGAGTAGCTTGCCAAAGGCTTTGTAGTGGCAAAATGATTAAGAGATCTTCTGGGCATTTTCTGCTGTTCTGAATRGTCCATCCTGCTCACTGCATGGTCCTTCATGCATACTCATTTTCCAGTGTGCCAGCAGAAGACGAGAAAATCAGGGCCTGGGTTTCTAACTCCCACCCTTCTGCACGAGTGCACTACCCTTCAGAAAAGTAMATGAGCACAGTAATACAGAATATTAGCCACAAAGTGCAACCAATATTGCTCTTATTACAAAGCCCGCTACCACAAAAATCTGATGCTCAAAGCACTTGGCAGCCCACGTTCAAGAGAAACTGCAGCTCGTCAGCAATCAGCATGTTGCCCACGCTCAAATATAGCACCATGTGGCACATCAGCAGTACCATCTCTCACTTCTTTCAACTCCCCAAACAATACATACCCATACATTCCAAGGTATGGAAACAAAAAGATGTGGCTGAATTGGCTTAAGAGTGATTCAGTTGGTGGAAAGGCTGAATAATTGCAGGGGTGCCATTTTCTGAGCAGTGAAATTGTACACACACTTCAAGAATTCACTACTCTTTTCAACTTATGCTGGACAAAGTGTAATTGAGCCATAACTCAGATATGTACTTCCGCACATGTAGACACACTACACAGATTCTTCACCAGTACATTTGTTTGTGCTGAATGGTAATTGTTTCTTTTTTTTTATAAGCAAAGGCATTCTGTTCTTCTAAAGAGCATTTGAGCTCAGGCATCTTATAGCACTTAAAACATAATGTCAGAAACATTAGCTAATCAAAAGTCTTAGTCCCTTCCAAAGGGCAGGTAAAAATCATCGTGTCATTCCTTCTACAAGGAAGTCATTCCAGTGATGAATGGGTCTTTTCTTCTCTTAAGAACTGGATAAAACCACAGGAATGAGACTTCAAATGAAGAGCCTTGTATCACAATTGCCAGGGAGAGATAGATATGAAACATTAGACTTTGCTGCCAACAGAAATAAACAACAAAAATGYAATATTGCTCCAGTTTGTTGCTGTTGTAAAGAAACGCAGGTGGGAACCATTTAGGTCAAACACAATAGAGTGGGATACCAAGGGGTAGATTAACCTGCAATACAGTAAACAGAAGGGATTATTGGTTTTGTTCTTGTTTTATCACATATAATGGAGAAGAGGTATTCTTGGACCAGTATYTACTCATAACAAAAAATCAACTACTGCAAAGGTAGAGATACTCATCAGAAGCAATTGTATTAACTTCTGCTTTGAAAAAAAATTCAGCCTGAAAAAACACCATTTAATCCCATTTTATTTGCCTTTTCTTTTATTCCACAGGATCACTTCTTASTTAACACACGATCTAGAAATTTTCCATCCTTTTTTTTAATGAAAATGGTAGGTTGTATTCGTCCACAACCAAAATCACAAGTAGCCTTAAGTTTGAGACTTTATGGAAACACTAAATATCTCAGCACTTCTAGTAAGACTGCTAGTGGTAGTAACACTGGAAACAGCTCTAAAAAAATCTTTCCCCTTGATGCCTTTTTATTTCAGTTAACATAATTCCTTCCAAACACTCTATTTTCAGTATTTTAAAATACATATTAACTTAATATATGTTGTATTGTACAGGTTGTACATCTAGTAGTTAATGGAAATCTGTGCTTGGCACAGGTCAGCACAGAAACCAAGACAAATCACCCTGACATCTTCTTACCTGCTTAGGAGTTTCCCTCCTTCGATCTTATCACTCTGTGCCTGAACTTGGCAACTTGAACAACATTTACCCTGTAGAATAAATATGTTGGTGTGACTGCAGTTCCAGACAAAAAGGAAGACAGAGGAAGGAGGCTCTGACATGCTCATCAACTCCCCTCTTTAAAGTCAGAATTGCCTTGTTACTCTTGTCCCACCTGGTGACCAGTGAGTTGTGTTGCCATCATTGAACTTGATGCTGACCTGCAGTCCTGGCTTGACTTGGAAGCTGCCTCATCACCACAGTTTCACTTGATGGGCTGGACTCCTGGTAGAACTTAGCTGCTGCCTCCAGGTCCATTCTGCCCACCAACCCCTGGTCGCTTTGGGAGCAGCCAGCCCTGGCATGGKCCTGACACTGTGTGCCCTGGCAAGAGACCACCACAGGGTTCTCTCTGCTTGCCTGACTCTCCAGAGTAGTCAGTCACCTAAGTTGCTACCTCTGGGCTAACGACAGAGCTCATCTGCTGCAGCTAATTGCAGCACTAGAAACTGTAGTGATTGCATATCTAGCTCCAGTATTCACAGTCAGGATTCCCATCACAGTAACTTTTTGCATTGTCATTGATCATGTCTGTCAAGTGACACTTCTTTAGTCTTTGATGGAGCAAAACACTTTAAAAGGTGCTTTGTTAAAAATGCATGCTACAATCTGACAGTAATCAATAAGACACTTAAATCCTTGCACGAGCTGATGCTTGAATGCTTTGCTGAAGAGATGTTTAACACAGTCAGGCTTCCTTTCCTGTAAAGCAGAGCAAAAAACACGAGCAAATAGGAGGTAACACCACCAGCATAACTAGGTGGTTGTCCACATTCCAAGGTCTGTAGACCTTTCCTCAGTAAAACAGATTGTCAGGTTCTTGTGATTTCTTTAGAAATACCTGGAAGTTCTTCCTGAAACTCTCAGGCACCACAAGACCATGCAGAATTTCCCAATTAAAGCCTTGTGATTGTATGACAGCTAGATCATTTCATCCTGCCACACCCCTTCTCCTGACAGACTGACAGAATAAAGTCCTTTCCATCTTCATTTTCCTCTAAGTCAAAAGAGCGTCTTTCTCTAAAGAACAAAAACTGCTGGGATTCTGTGCTTTCTGTATCATGTACCAGTGACATAGAGGATGTTCCACCAAACTATCAGAGTTTCTAAAACCTGTGAGAAACCAATCCAACTCTTCAGAAAAGGCTTTGATTCCCACATCCACCCACCACATAACACTTTTTCCTTCTGCTTTCCTCAATATCTAGACAGTTCACTCAGGTTCTTTCAAAAGGACAAAAAGAAATCTTTCCTGAAATGCACCCACTTTAGAACACACTGCAGTCAGCTTTAGAGGAGGCTTCTTGTCATTCAGTAGATCAGGCAACAGACTTTGAACCCATCTGTTTCCTCCTTTTTGGCTTACTGTAAAAGCAAGTTGCTTAAGCAGATCACCAGGGATACATGAGACTTACTACTTCTATCTTTTGTTTGGTTCGCTATGGTTACTGTAGGTTCAGAAAATGCTGTCTCCCTGAGATCCTTTCTTGCTTTTTAGAGGGGTTTTCTCTATTTATTCCTCTCTTCTCATCCCTCTTTGAGGAGCTTTTGTAACAAAATCTCTGAACCTTTTAAGATAGATCACTCTAGCTTTGTGTCCTTTTATGTTATGAATGTGATTCCTACAGTGTAAAYTTATTTATTTTCCAGAAAAACTTCAGAAGGAAGAAAGCAAATATGCAGGCAGACTGTATACAGTTATACAAGGTAGAGTGGTGCCATGCTGCAGGTTAGTACAACTGTTGARTGACACTAGCAGATGCTCCAGAAAAAAAGCAGTAAGGCAGCTTAGCTGGSTGCTGACAGAAGCAGCAGCAACTGCAGTGACAAACTACTGCCCTTTTTGTATCARGTATTACCATGGTGAGAAGGGAAGAATTGCAGATGAACTGCTGGAGATGGCTGTCCAGAACTCCTGAGTTGCACAAAACAGGTTTACAGAAATCTGTAGGATGGGTATAAGATGAAAAAATGTTGCTCCATGCAAGAATGGAGGGATAGAGCCTTCCCTGGTATGAGGAGTCCACCACTCACCCAGGTAGTGTGTTACACAAATGCGTTCCCTGCTTCTGATCCCTTGATCATATGCGTTTGCAGAAGGCACCTGTCAGATCCATTTTCTTGCACAACCTACTCTGCTAAAGCACCTATCATCATTCCAAAGATCTGGAAAGAAGCATTTCCAATGTTTCTAGGGCTTCTCTATCCTGTCCCTCACTTATTCACTTACTCTGCCCAGCGCAAGGGTTCAAACAGTCCTACAACTGTAAGCTAACAGAAAAAAAACACCTGTACACTTTCCTAATTTAAATAATTTTTCATTGGCCAGCCTAGACCACCCACCACATGACACTGGGATCCTTCACTGACCTTTCCACTGTTCATCTAACACATCCATACCAGAGCAGTCACATATCACACCAGTCCAGAACAGCATGCACTGAGAGCCCAGTTCTGCTGAGGCCACAAACATGGTCAGCTGCTGACAACATCTATGTTGAAGTTTGAGCATTTTAGGGCTCCAAGGAATACAGGGTGGTACTCACAACTACAGGCAAAGGTGCAGACCTGTCGAATGGCTCCCAAGAGCAGGCTGCTCCCCTCACTCAAACTTAACACCACAACAGTTTGGGCACAGTCAATGTTTCTCATGCAGCAGCAGACCTTCCTCCTCACTGCCCACAGGCTCTGTGTCTGTGTGACACAGCAGTCAAGACAACTGTCAGACTCAGTCAAATAGTTAACTCAAAGATCTCTCCCTGGAGCCCTATCACTGCTGGATATCCCCATCCCTGCTACAGATACACACCCAGGGACAATTTAGCAAAAGACATTTACTCCAAGTCAAAGTTTCTAAAATTGTTGTTTCACTCTGTGGAGATTATTTTCTTAGCACTCTGGATTGCTGCACAGTAACACTTCCACTTGTGAATACAAAGTACTTTGGTAGACAGATTAACTAATTCCAGGTAGCTCTACTAGGCTCATGCAAAAATGAATTCACCTTGAGAGTCTGAACTTCATTCAAAGAATCAAGTTAAATTGTGCAGTTTTGAAGGGTTAATAAACCTATGACAACTTTTCTGGCACTTAAAAAAAAACTTAACACAGACAGAACAACATATCTTCTGAACTCAGCTTGAATTATGTTAATGAATACTTACATGTCTTGGAGCAAGATCCACATCAAAGAACTCCATGTCTCAACTCTAACCCTTTTAGCACCCTCAAGCTTTTTCTGCAGACACAGTAGCACAGAGGTGCTTGAGTGCAAACTTAATGGGACTTATYTCACCATGTTCACAGAGACAGCCATCAGCTCTGATTTTAACTATTTCACCAACATCCAAGAATGTCAGTGTTATTTGACCCCATATACTAGAGAGTCACTAACTTAGTCTTGCACCAAACTGTCACACTGAGTTCAGGATCTCTTCACAGTGTCTGTGCATGTATTTAGGGACACTCTTGTTGTTTCCCTGTCTGTCAGGACTTGTACAAAAATGAGTCCTGTCCTTCTACTGCAATCATCAGCTCAGACTCTAAGGACATACCTAACAGTCTGTTGAACATAAAAATTCCATGCCCATGATTCTGCTCCTTTCCCATCTTTCTCTCATTTTCTGAAGCAGTAATTTTATGTGTGTCTGGCTAAACCAAGCCCTGAAGCAAGCTGCCTTGAGCAGAAACTACCCTGTTCTGTTAAAGAGGAAGAATTTCAGGCATACAAGCCATATTCACCTGAACTGCAATCTGCCCAGGATGCTGCCTGAAAATGGTACAGCCTAACAAAGAACACCAGGACCTCACGCTTCATGGGTATTCCTAAAAGTCCAATTGACACACACACAGCAAAATATTGCCAGTTCCCCTCCAAGTGCTACAGTTCCAGGCAGAAATCAGCTCTTCTCTGGCTCAACAGGTATCCACAACTCCACTACCACAAGACACCAGGGGGTGTAGGGGCCCTTGCCCCAGAGTCTTCAAGAAGCACTGAGTCCTTTCCCCATATAATTGAAGGGATCAGTCCAGGGTGGGCAAGCAGACAGTGATCCAAAGGCAGATGTGCCACTGCAATCCATGCAGGATAACTGCAAGCTACTGACAGAGGGCTAGGATTCAAGGTCATTCCCAGGACTACCCTGGAGGCTCTAACACTTCCACCTTTCCTTTTTCTGCATGACTGTTTCCTGTCCTGCAAGTAAAGTTAAACTCAGCAGCCAGACCTTCAGTCAAAAGTGTCAAGAAATAAATGGAAAACAGATTGCTGGTTTCAGCTACAAGAGATGAGAAAATATGCTTGGATGAGTTGGACTGGTCTTGGTGACTCCAGATTCTTAAGCTAGCAGAARATAATTTTCCATCTTATTTGTAACTGAATTGCTAGGCTCCCACAAAAGTTTTTACATTTAAAAGCTGGAAGGGACAGGGAAAATCAAGTCTTCTTTCCCTCTAATGCTCCAAGAGAGATRGAACACAGCTCCGTGGTAAGGTATTCTGAACACCTCCAGGACCTTTTCTTGTAAAAAGGGAAAACTGGCCATAAGTTTTCTCTACCCCTCTCCATACACAGAAAACAAGAAACTAATCTATGTTTGCTCTGTGGTAACACCTGGAGCCATATCAGGTCCCTCTATTAGCAGGTAGGGTACAGACACTCAACGATAGGCAGCTCCTACCCCAAGACTTATAGTATAAAGGTCAGGAGAAAGGAAAAAGATGTGGAAAAGTTGAGTCAGTAGCAAACATGCAGCAAAGTCTGCTCTCAACTACATGGTGACTTTTGGACCAAACCTAGAGACAAAGTTTCTCTCTCCTGGCTCTCGCCTGCTGCTCCATGTCAGGGTGCCTGGAGAGCCAATACCTTCAACTCCTGCTCCTACTCTGCTCCCAGTGATTTTACCCTGAGAGGGACTGCCTGCAGCGCTCACAGCAGTGCACATGGGAGGCCAAGAAACCTTCTCCCCTTATTTGTAATTTAGGTTTTACAAACAATTCATTCCACACATGCCACAGGCTACTTTACCAGGTGATGCAAAGAACAGAGCTCGCAGCAGTCTGTCTTGATCCTGCATGGTCTACAACGATTATAAAAATCATACTAGCTCAGAGGGCTACAAGGACTCACTGCCTGCTACTCTGCTGTATTTGACATTGCTCTTCCCTATTAAAGGTCAGCAATTGCACACATCTCAAAGGTAACACTTGCCTCAATATGAGAGTTCAAAACGGCTGCTTGTCAAAGACTCCTCTGCCCAGAGTACCACAAGGTCTCCACATCTGGGACTCATCCTGCTTGGCTATCATGCCCCCAGCTTCAGCATCCTTTCTCACATTTCTCACAAACAAGGCTTCAATAATTAAAATCCCAGTTCATATGGCATTGAGAGCCCATCACAGTGTAGGTGGGGGTGTGATTKAACATGGCTCTATGGAAGTCTCCTCTGAAATGAGGAAATTCCATATATCAGGGAAATCTCAAATTCAGGCATTTCCAACTGCTATATTCCTAATGGTGTATACTTCAAATCCCAGCATGACTAGTTATGGCTTTTGATTTCTCTTCCCCTAGTACTGACACTGTTGTTCCACCTATTACAAGCAGTAGCAACAACAGTAATAATGCTTCTCCAGCACCTTCCATTGCATTAGCTGATTTGACCTTTCGGTACCATGGGAAGACAGCAGGAAGTATTGTTCTTAAGTTAGAGAAATAAAAACAGAAGCAATGTTTATGTAACTTTTTCAGGGTCACAGAAGGAATCACACATTAGCACTGCAGTTGCCATCTCCAACTCTCTACTCTCACTGCCAGGTCACGCTGTATTGAGGCCAAAYAACTCTCCCCCCTTACCACTACCACCATGTCCAGCTTTGAGCCAGTTTCCCTCACAGCAAAGTAGAACTGCTCTTGGAGATCATTTCACATATTTCTAACTCTACTTGCCTCCTTTGCTTTTTTTCTTATTTGTTCTGTCCATCCTCTCCCCCATTGCACCACCTTTTTTTTTTATTGCTCTTTTGCCCCACATTCTCTCCTTCATCACTTTATCCCGCAGTTTAATACAAACTAATAGGTCCTAGAACGATCTGTATCAGAGGAAAGGAGATACAGCAGAGCCACGCTTTATGAAGTGACAGAAGCTTTAGCAAGACATTTGATAGCTGCCTTAGGGGTTCAGGTCTCACTCTTTAAATCACACATCAGAGCACATATCAAAATTTTTTTGGGACACTTTGCAGGTTAAAGTGGAGAGCAGCTGACAGCAACTAAACTACAGCTCAGTATCAAGCGACACATATCCCTCAGGGCATGACAGTGCTGCTGGCACCCCTTGGTCACGGGAAGGAAATGCTGAGGGATTCTCTGAAAGCAGCTCAGCGAGTTCATCCCAGCACGACAGCTTGATGCTTTTTGACTCACTGCCAGCTCACACACACTCTACAATAACGCAGCGAGAACTCCCCTCACACCAGATAATGGCAACAGCGCACATCTCAAAATGACCATGCTGGTACAAAAGAGGAATTTCACGGTCCCAGCCATTGTCATCACATCACACTTGGCAAACCCTTTCCTTTATTCCCTATGCCTTCCATAATTATTAAAAAGTCTTCTCAAGAGAATTTAGTGCCCATGAAAGATGCCAGACTCACAGCCCTGGAGATTCCTTTTCCTTGCCTACAGATCTGCTTGTCACCCTGCCTCCCTGGCCCTGCTCAGTCCCTCTCCTGCAGGTTTCAGCTCTCTCCTGAAGGAAAAGCCTCTTGGAGACAAAAGGAAGTCCCTTTCTCTGAGCTCCTAAGCATTGAGGTCCTGCTGAGACAGTCAGCCCCAGATGTGAGTATAACAGTTATTTTTCAAAAATACGCATTTGTGAAGCACAATTTACTGCTTCTGATTCCCCATACACAAAGCACAGGAAGATATCAGACAGACACAACTGTCTGCAAGAGGAACATACATGAGCAAAGGCAGGCAGCACCTCATGGTAGTACTGGTAAGAGTCCTTTTGGCTCAGATTTACCCATCCAAAGGATTCTCAGGCAGAATTTTTGTGGTACAGTCATAACCCCCAAATCATAATCACAAACACTTGGAAATGGCCTAAAGCCATAGAGAAAATGGAAAAAACAGTTTCAATTTCATACAGAAAGTATGAATACCTTAAAGATCAAGTTGTACACTTGCAACAACCACCCATCTCCATGTGTATTGACCCACTTGCACACACAAATGATGCCTTGACTTTGTGCCATGGCAGACAGCGTTTGTGAAATGTGGCAGTCTTCAGTTTGTCAAGTTACTCACTAAAAAGCCATGCGAAAGTGTACAGCATTAGCTATTCACAAGTTGTCCTCAGCTCTTTGAAAACCAGGCCCCAACAGGCCATGCAAATGGCAAGGAAAAAGGAGCTGAAAGTAGCAAAGCCTGGCCATGCTCAAGCATTGCAGGTGCCTTGTAGGGCTTTGAGGTCTTACTGGGAACAGGGAGCTGGAGGAATCAACTCTGCAGAAGCAGATCCAGAGCTTTCAGGGCTCAGGCCAGAATCCTCTGCAACCCCTATCGTTGCCCCTTGCTGCCACCCTGTGGCAGTTCCAAATGCCAATTCATTTTTTTTCTGCATGCTACCATCATCCATAGCCACAACAGCGAGTGGGATTTCAGGTGTTCGAGGGGACTTGATTCATGCAGGATGCTTTTGGAACAATGGGCCAAATAGCTCAGCAGCTCAGTGACTGCTAATGATGGTAAGAAGAAAGTCCTGTCAGTTCAAAGCCAGGCCCAGGTCTTAACTTCACTCTTGCAGTCCATGGGCCAGCTCTGCTGCCATTTATTTGAAAAGTGCATTAACTGCAAAATCATTTGAAAGACCATTTAATTATTACTGTGCTATCAAAATGGAGCAATTCCTACACTCAGGCTGCCTGAAGATCTCAGATTCAATGACAGCTGCATTAATAAAGAGTTTGTTGGACTAGCAAATAGACTTAAGTAGTATCATCTGGGTTATTTCTTAATCTGGTTGTTGATAAAGTAGTCAGTCCCAGGTTGCAGACCTTAGTTAAACTGCAAAACAAGGACAAAGGGGTACTCACTCTTCAGCCAATCAGTCCAGCTGGTATATTTTGATCACAGCTATTCCTCTTGAAAAGATCTGTTTTCCCTGCTCTGTAGCTCTGACACTATTGCTGAGAGTGACCTCCAAAGCAGGAGTTCAAGAACATCTGACAACTACCCTGAAAGTGCACTTTGCTGCTAAAGATCAGATAACCACTATGATAAGAAAGCCCCTATTTTTAAAACCACATTCATTTATTTGCACATTCAAGTCAATTCTCCAAATAGGGTGCATTAAGCAGAGCGTCTCCAGCAGGTCGAGGGAGGTGATTCTGCCCCTCTACTCAGCCCTGGTGAGGCCGCACCTCGAGTACTGTGTGTAGTTCTGGGCTCCCCAGTGCAGGAGGGATGTGGAGCTGCTAGAGAGAGTCCAGTGCAGGGCCACAAAGATGATTAGGGGTCTGGAACATCTGCCCTATGAGGAAAGGCTGAGAGAGCTGGGCCTCTTCAGCCTGCAGAAGAGAAGACTGAGGGGACCTGATTAATGTATATAAATATCTCAAGAAAGGGAGTGAGGATGATGGGGCTGGCCTCTTCTCAGTGGTGGCCAGCRATAGAACTAGAGGAAACGGCCACAAATTGAGGCACCAAAAGTTCCACAGGAACTTGAGGAAGAATTTCTTAACAGTGAGGGTGACACAGCACTGGAACAGGCTGCCCAGAGAGGTGGTAGAGTCTCCTTCTCTGGAGATCTTCAAAACCCACCTGGACATCACCCTGTGCCACATGCTCTACGGGACCCTGCRTGTGCAGGGGGGTTGGACTAGATGACCTCTAGAGGTCCCTTCCAACYCTAGCCATTCTATGATTCTATGATTCTGCACAAGAGGCCACTGAGTTCCTTGCTCATTACCACCCTAAATATCTTCACCCTGAGTTTCTTGACATTTTAAGAGTAAGCTGGAGAAGTATTTTCAAATAAAGTCAATAAAAATCTGTTTAGCCACCGATCAACAAAGCAATCTGAGAGCCTTCTTGTTAATTTTACAATGCAGATACAAACACTAACCATGAAGGACATAACTTCTCTGTTACTTTAAAAAATATCCATCCAATGTGGATGTCAGGTATTCTCTAAAGCTCTTCTCCCACGGAGAGACAAAAGATGTTAATATTTCTCCCTCAGGTATTCCTCATGGCTGCAGCACAGTGACATCTCCTAGACTTTGTGCAGCACTATGTCTGTTTCTCTCTATCCAGCCTGTATCCTCTCCAGGGGGCAGCATTTCTCACTGAAGCTGTAAGTTGTTCTCAGCAGACATGACTTTCCAGAACTACTGCAGCTCATGAGGATGCACTGGGGGAATTTGAACTCAGCTCGGTCAGGGATTCCTAGCAATAGTGCCTAACACAAAGCTCACATTCCAAAACATGTCCCAMAAAATCGAGTTAGCAACTCCAACAATAAGACTGTCCTGTACCAGCTCTACTAGCAGTATTGCGGGTGGTTCAGTATGTGCAGAGCACCCATTACTTTGCCTGTTTGAAATCCACAAAGCAATCAAATGCTCCTTGGAATTATCTGATCAAACTTTTAGGGAAGGTCCAAAATTTCACTGCCAGTGATGCTACTAGAGGCCATGGAGATTGACAAGGTAAAAATACCTCTAAAAACATCAGGCCCACGGCTCTTTCTTCTGTTTCCTCACTGCTGAAGAGCCCTTGCCATTAGTCTCATTTTTCTAAACTTTTTGTGGAGGACAAACCAGAACATGCCGCCCAGATATAGCTGCTAACTTTATCCAAGTCTACATCTGCACCTTTCCCTACAYCTGAAATGCAGTGCTTAGACCCTCCCCCCATTCTTGAACATCATCTGAGAAAAATTCTCAGTCCTTGTTCTGACATATATTCCAAGCCAAGTCCATGGCAATCCCCTCAAAACACTCTGAAAAGGCTCATCCACTCCCTGCCTTCTCCTGACTTCTCACAGTTCCCCCTCAGTATTTTGTCTACTTTTCCATTTCCAAACATGCCTCTGTAAATAAACAGACAGGTCAAACAATTGAGATTCCCATTTACAAGAGAAAAGCGAAATGATCTGTCTGGACATCAACAACAGAAGGTCCTCAATCTTAGGAAAGTCTGACAACCAAAGCTTGTCTTTCATGACTACTGCTAGGGCTAGTCAAATTTTATGCCTAAATTAAAACAGCAAACAAAAAATCCTCGCGCTCAAACCGTGAGAAGAGCATTTTGACTTGCTGGTCTCTTCTCTTCTTCCCTGTAGTGCTGGATCCCCAAACTGCCAGGATTACAGACACAAGGTGATGCATGAAAGTGTATGAGCTTACCTGGAGATCTTTTATTTGAATATTCTACAATCATTTCCCTTTCTGACCTTCAGTCTTACAAACTGTTGTTACATATATGCTAATCTGCATTTCAATTGCCACAGTTTCAGGGGCTAAGGCAACAGGCACATGTTTTTATAAGCCAAATCATACTTTAATGAAAATCCCAGGACATTCTTGTAAGAGTAGAGGCATTAGTGGTAGCTGGGACACTGGCCAAATTCCAAGGAAGGTAACTACTCTGTTTCCCTATGGCCTCCCTGCAGCATCAATGAATGCAGTCAATTGTTTCAGCTCCAAGTCACTTGGCAACATCTCAGAGATCAGTTCCCATACCCATAGTCCCCTGTACAGTTCTCTGTGATATCATTCTCACTTAAGGAATCTTTAAGAAATTTTATAATAGATCCTGTGAATGACAAAAATGTCCTTCCTGCCAAACAAGTTTGCAACAACAGCTCTGAGTCAAGCAAGCTGCAGAAAACTAAGATTGCACAAACGTTCCAAGAGGAAAAAAAAACACTCAAAACCTCAGGGCAGAAATAGTACAGCCAATATGACTTTGGCAGTTTGGAATTAGTATAACTAACATCCCATTAGGGATGAGATGAAAAATAGCTAAAGGCAGTGTCTTCTTCCTTTAATGAGATTTCAACAAAGCCTCTAGAAGTATTTCCATAAAGCAACTCCTTCCACTGCAAGGAAATACAATCTATGCTATAGAGCCCTGAACTCTGCTCTAAAAGATGGACCAGCACCTGTCCTTCCTCCAGGGCAAAGCAAAACCAATCCACATTTTGACCCTGAAATTTGCAGTCCACTAACACAACTCATCTGCAACCAAATCAAGCCCTCTGTGCTAAGACTGATCTAATCCAAGCAGTAATGGACAGCAATTCACATGGCTAACTGCAACTCAGCTACCCTGTGTCTTACTACAAGGATCTTTTTTAAAAGGCATCTTCCTTTCAAGAGGCCTAGGGATTCCAAACCAAATTGTGTCTAGTTTGTATTGGAGCAGACTGCTCAACATGTGAACAACTTGGCTGAGCTTTAAAGAGCTCAGACTCTACACCAATGGTCTAGCAGGAGAAGAGTAAAGCTAAAATGAACCTTAGGGCTGCAAGTCTCATTGTCCCTGCACAAACTTTTGTGAAGACTAATCCTGAACTGCTGCCATTTCTCCTCATCGCTGCCAACATAATAAACATGTACAATGCTGGCTCTTTGAAAAGCAGCACAGCACAACAGTTACAGTAGTCATCCCAACAGCTGTTCYCCATGCTGAATTAAAACCAAAGCCAACTCTTTTTTTTGCTTCTTATCCTTTGCTGGGAAGGCAGACCCAAGATTTTAAGAGCCTTAGTAGCTGGATTCTCTTGTGTTCTGGCCATTGCTGGGGCAAGGATTAATRCCTTCATCACACAGCAAGCCAAAATACGATGTTTCCCACTAAGGTATCAAAAGAGCACAGTGGTGGGGTGGTCTCTCAATTGTTCCTGTTGGCACAATAGGAGATTCCAGAGATCCCTACTTAAAGTACAGCTGCAACTGCACACAGATGCTGCCCTATTCTAAAGGGCTTCTAAGGTTGTAYACAGGAATGAAATTTTATCATTTTCATTTTACAACTGTAAATACAGGGATATTAAGGGATTTGCTGTATTCCTAAAACCGCAACTGACACCAAAACTGAATCAACACATCCATCAGACCTAGCCTGATGCTCAACTTACAGGTTGTCCTTCCACTCAATTTCCCTTTGCCATAGGAAGTTAGTAATGGATACCAACCTTGSTAAATCAGAAGCTAGATATAATAAACTTCTTCCTCTCCTCAGGTTCCTCCCCAAATCAATGATACATCTTGGCAGGACTTTCACCAAGCTCTGTTAGTCAGGCTTGCTCAACTAGCTCTGAGAACAAGGAATGAAGTCTCTTATCCAGCTTTTGCTCTCCACCACTGCCAAGAGCTTATAAATGCTGTAATGAGACAGCTGGTGATTGATAACAATGCTTACCTGAGTGCCAAGTATGTGAGGATGCACCCCACAGGGCTCAGCTCAGCACTGACATGTTTAGGTCCTGAGCAATTTCACATCAGTTCTACTGCACTCAGGGGAGCCAAACCTGGAGGCTCATTTAGACCTCTCCCAAGTAGTAAGTTATTTTTTTCATCCTTTTGCAGGATCTTTTAAAGTCAAAATATTACCGCACTGAACTGTCAGCCTTTGGCAGAAAGCACCTCAACCGGCACAAACCAGCAAGATATCCCCTCACTTCAGAGGGCTTTTGCTAGCTACATAGCTCTTGTAGAACAAGTCTACTAAGCTTACCACCTGAATTGCCACCATTTTTGYCATGTGAACCACCTTCACTTTAAACATCCACCTACTGAAAAGGCAATCTCAATTCCCTAGAGAAAACATGCACATAAGCACCACAGCCCAGTGAAGGCTTTAGAAGAGCCCAGTTGATTCTGCCCCATGTATGAACTCAGCTTGTCTGAAGAGGAAGAGGCATTTGCTACTCAACCATCTCAGATGTCTTGTCACTCAGTTTCTATTTAGCAATTAAGTGGTATAGAAGAAAAAGCAGGTAGTACTTAGATAATTACACCAGTCTAGACCTTTTGTTCTATTATCTTCAATTGGCTCTTTCAGTCCCTAAATGGCTCTCTGGGATCAATGGCTGAGTAGAGTAAGGTCTGTTGTCACACCTTAATGAACAAAAACTTCTTAAAGCCTCTCCTTGTTCCTCCACATCACATAGCAGCAAGGGTAATATTGGCATAGGGACAATTGTCCCCAGGCTGATTAGCATCTGTCAACTGCATCTTCGGATGCAGTTTCAAATGGGCTCCTCTCCCCACAGGCACAAGCCCCCAGGAGGCTGTGAAAGATGCCATGGTCCCCCAGCATGAGCTCTCAAGTCAGTTAAGGATATATATTGCTTCCTCCAACTCCAGGGCCCACAGGGAATGCAGTCTTGAAGGCTGCTTCTTGAATTCTGGTAGGCCCTGATAGCTCAAAACTTGCAGAAAGTCATGAYAGCAGTTTCTATTGGCTCTGAAAGAAATGATTTTTAGGCAACTGCCAAGAATAGAGTCCAGCTATTAAACCGTCACCAGTCTTGTTTAGCCCAGAGCCCTCAAACCATGCATACCATTTCTACTCAAGTGAATCATCTGGAGGCTAAGGTCTTAGAATCACTATCACATGATTATTTCCCGTATGTCAAGATCCATTCTGAACTGGAATGCAAGAATTGGAAAAAAGACTCTAGTGAGTGTCTTACCCAAGTGAAAGAGAATATAGAAACGTATAAAATGTAGAAATGTATAGAGCTAGATTTAAAATATTTCTCTAATCACTCATGTCTGAAAAGATTCTCAGATCACCATGAACTAATTTCACAGACTCATTGATCTCTAGTTTGGTATTTATTCAGATCCATATGAAAAATAAGTGTAAGAGCTTGCAGCAAAACCCGAAAGACAAATATATTGTCAGCATTAGGATTACCCTTCTTTCAAATAAAGGCAAACTTCATTTGTCCAGTCTATTTGCGAACCTAGAATACCACTAACAAAAGCTTTGCACATATCCTGCCTAAAACATGAAGCATCTGAACTGGCAGCATTCCCCTGAAGCTGCCCCACAAAATGTCTCCTGGTCAGTTCATCTACAACTTCCACACAGAATAAACAATCCTCAGCATTGTCCAAAAAGTTATTAAACCTGGCATATCTGCCTAAAGTCCAAGTAGTAAAATGCATATGTCAGAATCCAGTTAAGAGTTTACTGTATTCTGTTGTATGTGTCCAGTCTTCAGAGTTGATTTCTCAGCTGGTTGGCTTTCACAGGTAAACCCAAGTGATTAATAACTGAAAAGGCTCTTTTCTCCCATTATTTTTCCTCACATTTCCTCAACAATATTGCTATGCTACTTGCCAATATAGGTTTTAACAGTTGCAAAATCAATTTCATTTCAAAGTAGAATACTTGGGAAAAATAGAAAACCTTGGGACTAACAAGTACTTAAGCTACTGTGATCCAAAAATAAAAGTTGATTGCTATTTTGTGGCTGGTATGTACAGTGAATGGTCTCCATGTCAGATTTGCTGCCTTTGAGTTTAAGTTGTTCAGTGTGCCAGCTTGGCAAAAATAACTCCATGTCTGAAACACTAATAGTCTTTTTTCCATTTCATACATCACCATAATAGCATTTCTGGAATGGGAAGACACAGGTCCACTTGACTGATAAGGCAGATTCAAATATATCCAGACCACCTACAGGCTTAATGCAACTTCAGTATGGCTTTTCCTTGGACCAGGCAGAAATCATGTTTCTGTTACACGTGCAGACCTAGTGYTTTGATTTAAAATACAGCTTTTAAAACACTGGCTTTTGTCTAGATACTAACACTACAGTTAAAATGGAGCTTGACATATAAATATTACAGAATCTTTCTCATATTCCCACAAGTAATTCTTTCATTCACGAAGTTCATAGAGGAAGGAGGTATAAAGACCCAGCTCCCCAAAAGTTGGCAAGTGAAATCAGTTTGGAAAGAGGCATCAAAATATTATGGGCCAGTAATCCTTTATGAATTATCAGGTGCTAAGGGAATGGAACACAATTCTAGAATCACAGTTCAACTGTTGGATTTATTAGGAAGAAATGCACCCAGGACAACAAGAAAACACACTGAATTCAACTAAAGCAATAGTAGACTTCGCAAATCAAGTACACAAAACAGATGTAAAAATCTAGCAATTCTTGTATCACCTCACTCAACTGCCTCAGCAGAATGATGCCAGTTTGTAACAGTTCAGAAAATTGCCCAAAGGACTCACTATGTTCAAAGAATTAAACAATATACCAGAGCCCAGATCCCCAGCTCATGTAAACTGGACTTGAGTCACCAGAACTATTCTGATATCCTTAGACTGGAAATAGATCTATGCATAACCATCCAGATCATTTTCCCTGTATCTCATCATTTTCAGCATTACATTGAACAAGAAATTGCAAGTGCTTTCTGCAGACTAGATTTTTCCACACCCAGAGTTCAAAGGCTGCAACAAAATAGTCAACATCACCAGAGCATTTTAAAGCCTTGGGAGTTTGCAAGCAGCAAAGAAATCCCATAGCAAGCAGACTGACACAAATCTAAGAGAGTCAAAAGAAAACTTGGCAATTCCACAGATCTTAGCTACTCAACAAACTCCTCTCACCAGAAACTGAGCTCCCACTGGTTTCCCTCTCACACCATTATCCTCTGAACTCCATGWGACCACCCCTTATGAACACCTTTTCTGGAGTCTGGATTCTGTTTCTCCAAGATCTTTATTCAGTAGCTTCCACAAATGCTTGAGGACAAAGAGGAGGTGCCGAGTAACATCACATCATTGCCATTTCCACTTGCTGCAACCCTTGTCCCCAGCTAGCCTATCTCCATCCATCTCCTTGTCACCCTTCCAGCATTAAAAGGCTTCAGGAGAAGGGTGACGCACTTGGTAATTACATCTAACATGTCAGGTGTAGATATATGGTACATGTGATAAATGGCAACACTGATACTCTACACTGCAAGATCACTTTCTTACAAAAAGAAAGAATCAGAGGAACACCAACTGCTAATTAAGCATACACCACGGGCAATTATTAGCATTTTAATTTCATACACTAATCCCCCAAGTGTGCAAACCCTTGGAGCACTGACTTTGACAAGCATACACAAATGTAGGATTTACACCTTCAGATTGCCCATTGTTACAGTTAAATTACACGCCAAGAGAAGTGAGAGACAGAGGCACCTATAAATTAGGCAGGCATTTAGAACTAAAATAGCAGAAAAATAGAGGAAACAAAATAATGCAGTTTCCTTCCCTCAACACAAGCTAAGATGGAAGTGGCTGATCTTTAAGTAAATGTCAGCCCACAGTTGTTTCTTCCTTCCCACTTAGGATGACAAGCAGCCCTTGCCAAGCTCATGTTTTTGAAGGAAAAGCTCCTCTCTGAGCAAAACCCGTATAACTATTTGTGCAGCCGAAGAGCTCACTAAAAGTCATCTAACATTTGTGACTTACCTTGCTTTTTTTTGTATAACCACCCAATGCACTGTAGAGGCATTGCAAGAAATTCTGTCCAAAGGTGTTACTGCTGTTTTCTCCATGCTGAATCTCCATTCCAATAAGCCATCTTCCTAACAATAAAAATATCAGAGCCTCCCAATCTGGCCTTGCTGGCATCTTTACCCAGAGAGAAGGACAAGGGAAAAAAAAAAAAAAAAAAAAAA
>PTEX01000036.1:4187574-4244382 GCA_003342815.1 Eudromia elegans | reverse complement strand
CCAGAAAGATGACATAAGGCAATTTTGTCCCCCAAACTTTGTAGAACTTCATGCCTGAGCTTTTTATCTGATAACCATCTCAACTATCAAGATTCCTAAGCCTTTCCTTTTTGAGAGCAATATGCCTGCTGTAATTAGATTTGGACCTTAAGGACATGTTATTTCCTGCAAAGAAGAAAAGGAATGACAGAAAGCAACACCAGGCAATCTCTCAGTTAAGATCCTGGTGTTGTTCTAGGATCAACATATTTGCCTCTGGAAATCTTTCCTACATATATCATATTGGGTAAATCAGGTAGCTTTCATTGGTTTGCAGGAAGAGGCAAAAATTGACCCAGGAATAAGGTCAGATTGTTACTCAGTCTCACATGTGCTTTTTCATTTGACCTGAAAGAAAAATGCCTTTTTTTTTTTTATAAACAGCAATGAATTCCTCTTTATCCATAAAATTCCTCGCTTTATTTTTTATTAGACATCAGTGCTCAGTCAGCCCCCCTGTTTCCAGACCACAAACCCTTGACTGTTTCTCATCAGCTCACTCAGGGCTCCACATCAGTATCTCCACAGAAATCTCAGTGTGATGAAATAAGCTCAAATCAGATCTTTTAACTCAAAAGAGAGAGGTTATTTAACCTCACCCCTCCAAAGGAAGACATAGCTTTTCCTGAGCCCTGACCTCTTCATACTGTCAAGTTTCCCTTCTTCATAACTCAGTCCCAGCTCTCATGTCTTTCTCTCATCACCACCTAATTCAAAGTGCAGTTGAGGMAAAGATAAAACAGGAGTTACTTCCCTTGCTGCTGGGAGAAAAGCAGCTCAGATGAAAATATGCTGCCTTTTACTGTCACAGCACAGACTTGGGATGTTGGCCAATTCCCAAGGCCTGTCCTTAGATGACTTGGTCATGTCTCAGTTTCCTGAGTAGATAATGATGCTCTTACATTTTACACGCAAACAGCCAGAACTAAATTTGGATTCAGTTGCGTCAGTGCAGAGTAGAAGAAATATAAGCATTATTTCACAAATTCTTTCCAGGCTTACTCCAGGACAGCTTCAAGAGCAGATCAACTTAGGAACGGTAATTTTAAAGCCTTTGTTGCACAAGGAGGAACAATAATCAGCACATGCCTCAAAAGCTAGAAAGGAGAACAAGCGAGACAAAGTATGGGGGAACAAACAACAGAGATAGAATCTGATTTTCAGTACAAGCCCTTTGGTCCTCCAGCAGGGCGCAAAGCCACAGTGGAGAAGGGGTTGTAGGCCTGCAACTCCATTTCCCTTCTATTTGTCTCTAAGCTCCCTTCAGTTCCCACACAGGTTTTAAAGTATCCACCAGCACACAGAAAAAGCTTAAAGTGAACAATAGATTCATAGCTAATGAACTTCAGTAACAGTCAACCTCACTTGAGTCTTTGGGCTGAGGAAATTAAGTGCTACTATACAAGTGACTTCTCACCATGTCCTTAATATTTCATCTCTTTGTATTTTACAGTTTGTCTTCTCAGTTAATGTTTATTTTCCCAGAGAGTRGTTATTATGGTCAACTGATATCAGACTACCAGTGTGGGAAGCGAAATTTTAGTGCCTTCATCTCCTGTACTTAATGCTTTGCTCAGGAAGGCAATGCACACAAAAAAGTCAGTCTAGGAGCTTTTTCTTCTCTTTGAGCAGGACAACACCCTGCTCCTAGTACACTGGTAACCTTCCCAGTAAGGCAAGAATACTTAATTCCAGTATCATTTTTGCTTCAACTAAGGAGCTGTTCTTCCTTCTACATTTGTGCAGAGCAGATATTTCTCTAGGGTCACTGTAACTCTCTAAGAATGCATTCTAATTTAATTGTGCTGACTAATCTTTCTTCTAAAATTTTAATCTTGTTTTAGAAATAAATGTGCATTATTGTGTTAGAAAAGCCAATGAGCTGCTTTTCCTTCTAGCTGGGAAGCAATGCAAGTTTGCCACGGTAAAATCTCAAATGTGATTGTTTCCCCAGTGTCAAATTCCATGGATTTTAGCAGCTGAATGGGTACAAAATTTGACATGGTCAGAAACGTGTGGTTATAAAAACTTATTATCGCTGAATAGCTGGTGCATTCTTGGTGCACTCATGTGCAAACTCCACTTGGGGATTGTTGGCTGGCATCATCTCTGGACCTCATTAGCGCGCGCACACACATCCCAGAAATGCCTGGCCTGTGTTCCCAACCCCCTCYGAAATCCCCTGCTGGCTGCTCCCACATTCCACGTGGACAGAAGCTGAAGGCCACAGTGGAATAGGCCAGCATCCTGTGCATTGCAGCTGTCCCCAGCTAACCTTAGAGTTGGCTGAGTCAGTTCAGTTCCACAACTCTTTAGTGAAAGCAGGCCCAGGGAAGGGAGGCAGCACTGGGGGGACAGGAGTTTCAGCTACCTCAATATCTTTCTGAGCATGAGGMTGAGCAGAAGACCAGCTACCTTCAGGTTGACAGGTGTGTGGGCTGTTCAAGGGCCATCTTGAGCACTCAAGCTCTCATATTACCATTTCCTTGGCCCAGCTGGCCAGGGTCATGACAAGGTGCCACATTTAGTTGACAGATGTGACACGTCCAGTACATTCAGAGACACAGCTAAGTAATCCAAGGTGTGACCATGCCAAACTGAGCACTGAGCAACCAAGGAACACCCAAGTGTGGCAAGTGTTTCTCTTAGCTGTCTCACCTTTGGTCTCAGCTGCAGGAGAAGCATCAGTCTGTTTGACTAGAGATGTCTGCACTCCGTCACAATGTGCCACTGCAAACACAAGGTGCTATATGGGTGAATCAAGTGCAAAATCAGCAGCTTACCTTGGCAAAAAAAATTACTAGGTTGGTATGAATACATTAGCTTTAAGAAAAGCTGCTTTACTGACAAGGCCTAAAACTAYACAAATCCCATTCCCTGGATTAGTGCTACCCCCAGATTTACAGAGAAGTCTAATCTTGGGAATAGTTGAAATAACAAGGTTTTAGCAACTGGGGCATTGGTGGAAGGTTAAGCACTAATATTCAGCACACATTTTGTCTTGCTTGGCCATACTCAGCTACTTTACAACCTCCTGCTTAGAGCTTAGTGTCTTAGCAGAGCTCCAGGAGCTCATTTGCCCATGGACGCCCCCTTCGCCCTCCTCAAGATGACCATGAAACCATAAAGTAAGTAGATTCAGCACACTGGATCAGGAAAAAGAGGTTATACCCAATTCAACTAACTAAGCAGCCAAAAAGCAGAGTACAAGGATAACACAAACCTCTATTTAGGTGACAGTACATTTTGGGGGTGTGAAAAAAGTTTTTAAACACCCCACTCTCCATCAGTGATCACGTTGCTGAACACATCTGCTCATTTKTTTTTTTCTAGTATTGTTTTGCTCAGTAATTTTAGATAACCTCTTGGTTACACATGAAGGAAAAGTTACAAGCCACAAGTACTTGATACAATAAACATACATGTCTTTCTTAGACTCTAAACAGAAAAGCCACTATCCCCTCAGCAAATTCTTCAGTTACACACACGTTTAAGGCTTAGAGAGGTGATATTCCTTATCAACAAGAGTCTGCCTTGCAGTGTGTACACTAAGTAAAGAGCAACAGTCCTTTTTCCTCTGCTGCTTTTGCTGCAAGAGCAATGGCAAATCACTTAGAGATCCTCTGTTCTATCTTAAAATCCAGTTAGCTTAAACTAGTATAGAAAATACCTTCTACTAATGCCTGAGGGCTAGAGAAAACCAGACAGCACAATAGAACCCATCAGGAAATATTTCTCACCATGATTAATGGTGCTTTAACAGTGTGAGAATCTTTGTGGATCTTTGGATGAGCTCAATTACTTCTTCACAGGCCATATTTCACTGTAAAAACCTTATCACATAAAAAGCAATAATGAATTCAGTATAAGAAAAAAATGTAAGTATTATCCTGAAGATTTGGGAAATAGACAAAAAAGTTAAGAAAGGCACATAGCATTCCTTTTTTTCCTTTKGATTATGTTGTGATAAAGCCCTCTACAGACCTGTCTATCACTCAAGGGCTCAGGTCAGAGAAGCTCTCTGACCCCACCAGCTGGGTGGCACAAGCCAAACAATGATGAATTCAGCTTCAGTTGATCCTGCCAGGAGAATCTCAGAGATGCCTGTTAAGCAGCTATGAGACAACCACACTTCGCTTTTGTCTACTTTTTCTGAGTGGAAACATATGTGGTATTTGGAATTGAGCAATCTCTCATGTTCAGAAAGATATCTTCCTTACTTGAGCTTCCTTACTGGCTCTCACATCATCAGTTTGGAGAACGTGGATTCATTCCCATRTTTTGACCATGCCACACTGTTTGGAAAAAGCCTAAACATATACCCTGGYACAGTAACTATGCCATAAAACTGCTTTGCAAATAGCTAATACCAGTCCTTGTAGTTAGTCTGCTGTTTATGTGCTTTGTAATTACTTTGGTTTTCAGTATTGTCTGAAAAGAACACATGATGCCACTAAGGTACAAAGGTAAAATGTCACAYATAAATCTGATTCCAGCACACATCAACTTCTATCCTTTGAAAACACCTCTTTCTACGTAATGCTATTCAAGATAGCCAAAGATAATACACATTTACATGGAACCTCACAACACTAGCATGCAGATTTAGACAAACACCTGCATATATGTGCGTGTGTGTGTATGCATTACAGGCACTGCCATCTGCAACTCAAGTATCTCAAAGCCATCACCAACCACCCTTAGCAGCTCTGGAGCACAGAAAAATACCAGAATAGCCATGGACTGGATATGTAATTTATCCCAGGAGTTTGACTCGGGGGATCGCTCCTCTATTCTTGCAAAATAAGCCACTGGCTGGTCTCTTCTATTATCTCTCATCACCGAAAGTCAGCACATCCCATAGAACAGCACTATCACACCCCTTCCACCCCATCTCTGATGGGTCAATGCTTCAGTATCGACTCAGAGGGAGCAGGGCCATGGACTGAGGCCCCTCCTGTCACTTCTCATAGCATTTCRAAGTCTCCCATCCAAGGTCTGACACAGTCCAACCTGTTGAGCTAATGAGGGTTGACAAGATCCCAGCCTGATCAGAGAACAACATCCCCTTGCTCTAAGTTCTCCCCAACCCAGACCAGCAGAGAAACCTTTCATTTAAGCAGTCAACAARATACACGAGGTGCTATAAAAATGCAAAGTCCCTCAAGAGGATCTTTGCTTCTGCTTCCTCCTTTCTACCAACTCTCCAAGCTCTTTGGAGTGCTTTGAAYTCCTAGCAATTCATTTGGTATCACTATTTAATACCGATTTAAGGCACAAAAAGAATATGAAATCGGTGGACAGGGAAAATGAGATGTCATCTAAATTTAGGTATTAGCATTCGATGCAAGGAACTCAAGGTAAGGAACTAGTCTTCTGAGACTCCCTGTGCATTGGACCAGCACAAGACTGAGAATGCTCAGTAAAGTTTCAGCATGACAAAGCCACTTTGCACTTTCAAAGCCTGTAGGTCAAGATGTATTACAGATGCACTCCAAAACATATTACAAAAAAAATCTATGGAGATCACAGTCAAAAATGAGGTCCCTTTGTTTTCACAGGTGCAAAGATGCAGTCAGAGACTGTCAACATCTTGCTTCAAGCTGAGAGGCTGCCCCTTGCTCCAATTTGCATCCAGTCCAGAATTTGGCTCATGACTTTTACACACTTAAATGAAAACAGAAGAAAGATTTTACTCCCATTACTAAATAGAAACTGAGCCAGCAGACAGAGWGTGATCTGGCCAATGTCACAAGCCTCCACTTTCAAGTGCCAGCCACACACCCTGTATTTCCTTCTTCACATTTGAGTACAAAATTGAGAACAGTTCAACAGAAGTGTTGCACAAAAGCATGAGCTGTGCTGATAGACGAGAACCACATACAGTCTCTAGGAAAACTCAAGGTACTAGATAATCACCTTTCGGTCTTCTCTCAGAAAAACAGTTACATACAAAAGTTTCTCAGACTCACCTCTTCTCTTGCATGCTACCAATAGTCACAAAAGCCAAAAATACTCACTTTGAATCCTTAGTGAAAGCATAAAGTGACAATCCAAGCCTTCAGACTCACTGGGAGGTACAATGGTCCTGCAATTATCCCTGCAGAAATCCAAATCAAGGCAGAACCTCCTTCACTAATAAATGTTATAAGTATTTATAAAAAATACGATGACCAAGAGTATTTTAACCTCAAGAATAGGAAGACTATCACACTACATGTGAACAAATAAAGTACAAAATAAACATCACTGTCAAGTTAGGAAAAGGCCAGTGTTTCTACCCTTTAAGAGGATGGGCTATTTCASATGCTTCTCTGGTGCTGCATGCAGGAATGAAAAACTTCTACTCCCTGCTGCAGCAGACAACTAATGGCATGGAAAATGAAGATAATTAAAGCATGTCTGACTGCTTGATGCCCTAGTTTCAAGGAAAGGCTTATGGAAAGACCATGTTAAGTATATGCTAGCATGTAGGTTACAAGTGATTTCTAGATCAGCCCCTTGGTGAACAAGGACAGAGCAGCAATAGAAAGACCAGGGATGCTACCACATTCTTCTATGCACCTGAGGCCACAAGAAGGAAACGTGTCCCTTTCTACTCTGCAGAAGTAATCCCTGCTACTTCTTCCCTCTATGCTGCTGTTTCACTTCTATTTTGATATAATTTCCATTTCTTTTTTAAAAGGTATATTAAATTCACTCGCATATAAATGAATTTTCTTCTGCAGGAYTCACTTCTCATCTACCTACCTCAATAGGCACCTAGTTTTCAGAGAGAACTGAGCAAAGAGTTTCAAAAAAATCAAGAACTTATAACTGAAGTTATCATAAAGATAGGGCTCTTGGTAAGTATGACTGGGTGGGTMTATTAGTGCTCTGAGCAGCCCCCAGAAGAGCAGGGTCTCTGGGTTCATTAACCAAAGCCAATTGCCACTGACTTGAAGAGGAGGAGGACCTTGGTCTGAAGAAAGGTTGCTTGGCACTTTTGGGCAGGAGTAGGCAGGAAATCCCCCTCCCCACCTCAACCTTTCCCACATGTGTGGCTGACTTTCTAAAGTCTAAAAAGGGTGATGAAGCTGTGATGGAAGCTTAATCCTCCTCAACAATAGCTCAGTACTAAAAACATTCATAGCTCCTGGCATAAGAAAAAGTCAGGACCCTTCTCAGGGCATTTATTTCTCCATGAGTCCTTTGTTGCATCTTCCCCCCTCACCCACCTCCTTCCCAGCCTGAGTTATTCCAGCATTAGCTTGCATAGGCTATTTGTACAGACAGAATAGAGGGCTGCTTGGAAGGTCTGTGGAAGCCTCTTAGCTTGAAACCAGCCATGTGCAGGATCTCACAAGAACAAAAATGTTTTTAACTTGCTCYCCCCAAAGTGTTGTATTCATTGACTTGCAAGCAGGGAAACAGTGGTAGTAATTTAACCTAGGGAAGTGTGCCAGCAACTTATTTAATTGCAGACTTAGTGCCAACAGCATGACAATACAACTATTAATACAAGTCTGCAGTACAAGTCTAATTCTTCTAACCTTTTACTGTTGCCTTATAGTCAGGTCAGTGGCTGCATCCCTTCTGCACTGACACTTCAACAAACACTGGCAACTGCTTATAAGCAAACATGAAATTAAGCAGGGCAAGAGAAAAGGAGGACCATTCATAAAATGAAGATTCCCTCCACCACCCCACACCCTTTCTCTCCAAGTATTTCACATCCCTGTCTGCAGTTCAAGCCTCTCTTGAAACCACAGATACATCTTGCCATGTATTTGTTCCTGGAAAACTGCCAGGTCTTTTATCTGAATTCTATCAACTCATCTCCTAATTTCTGTGAGACTGCATTTGAGAAAGGCATATCTTCCTCAGCCCACCACAGAAAGATTGGTCATCAAACATGAAAATGACACGTCTGGCATTAAGGACTGATCAAGTTTGCTAAACCAAGTGTTGATTTAAACAATGCATATGTCCACACACAAAAAAAAAAAGTGAGCTCAAGAATACTGCAGGTTTCCATRAACAGGAAGATTCAGGAATAATAAGCATCTCCAGAACCAAACTGCAAAACCTTGAAATTCTAAGCAACAGAATCACTAAACAAGATAGTAAAGTCATTAACACATTTGAATACTCATCCTTGCTTCCCTGTTCACTCATTTCCATATTGGATTTTTATATTTATTGCCTGTCTGTATCACACCTATATATTCTGAACCTCCAAAGTACATCTTATTATACCCAAAGAGCAGCTAGCACARAGGGGTCCCAGGACTGTACTGCAACCTGCTGCCATTGCCTCTATAGAAAAAACACATTCTGATTACAAGTTGAACACATACACATAAAAAAAAAAAACCATTCAAGTAGCTGTCACTAATGGTTTTTTTAGCACAAAGTCAGTACTTCCCTGTAGATGTTCAGATTTTTTTTTTGTAACACAGTGGACTGGAATGCTCTTCCAGTTCTTCTGAATAAACATTTTTTGTGTGGTTACTTGCATTAACAAGGATTTTTGTCAGGTGTCCAAGAGATCCTTGCGGCCTCATTGCATCCCATACAACTGTTTCCATTTTTCACACTTGGAAATGGATACATTTCCCATTTATCAAACGCATGTTTTTAGSTCTATTTTGACACAGATCTAACACTTTCCCATAATCCATGGCCTTAAAGATCATGAAAAACTGTTAAGTCATAACAAATGTAAATATTTGGCACATCTAAAAGTTGCTTGTACTGAAAAGAAAAAAAAAAAGTGATATTGGAAAGACACTCCATTAACAATATAAGCCAGCTTCCTGAAGGTTTCAGCATCTTATATAATAGATCTGTACGTCAACTGGTGTTCAGAACATGACCCAGTGTTGACTGGGGTTACAGGAAAAAAAAGCTATCTACCTCTGGCAACATCTGATACATTTTGCTACTCAAAGGGAGCCCAAAACGCTTTACAGCATCACTACAGAATGCCCAAACTCCCGAGAATATGGAGTTAGGACAGTTGTCAGCCAAACTCGTCATTCATCCATGCACTGGAAAATCCCCATTCTTGGGCGAGAAAAGGAAACTGCTTTCAGGCTGGCAGATAATCTGAAGAGGTCTGTGGGAACAGCAAAATACTGCACCTGCCTGAAAAAATGGCAYCAACTCAGCACAAGACGTTTCCAGAGAGGAAAGTTAATATATGGGAGGAATGCACATAAATCCTGTTATTTCTTAATGGGATTTAGGAGATTATTTTTCACCCYGTGCTTTGAAATGTATCCCAAAGCCTACTCTATTAAGCATAGTGATTTTCTTATCAGCAGGAATCATTCTATAACCAGGTTTTAATTTTTTGCTACATATTCAACACAACTATGAAAAACTAATATTATGCTTAAATACTGTTCAGCATGTTAACAAGCTGTGACCTGGGATAAGCTGGGCTTGTCCRTCTTGTATATATCCTTATTTCAATAGTCCAAGAAATCTTGCATCATACGATTTCTAAAATTCATAGCAAAATAACTGAACCATGGAAAGAGATATAAGGCAGTATCTAGCTGTAGGACTATCTATTTCCAGGACTATCATGCAAATGACTTAACAGACTTATAAAGGGACAGAAAATCTTTAGGTGAAATGAAAACACAGATAGGGAAACCCACCCGAGTTGGAATCATATGTAAAAGGAGAAAAATATCTAGAGYGGTTTATCTACATAGTGATGATCAATTTTCTATAGCTCCAGTGCTGATGGGTRGTAGCCAGGGCTACTTAAAGCTCCAATTTCCTCCTCACATATGGACTAAGCAGTTTGGTCATGTGAAATACCCAAAAAGGCTGGCACTCAATGCAGATCATACTGTTGACTTTCTATGAGGAAAGCCAAGATTCAAGATCAATACAGATGAGTGTTGGGAACCTGGACAATACTGAATTCTTCTTTAGACAAGCTAGCCTTGATACCAAATCATATTTTTCTATGCATAAGATAAGGCTCAAGTCAGACAGGAAGAACAATACTGTGCCAGGCAGTCTGGAAGATGCCAGAAGGGTGGCAGAAAGCCCAACACTGCGTGGCTGTTGCTCATATCCTAACTTTTTTTTTTGGTCTCAGCTTTCAAGCGAGGAAGAACAGGAGAGATTTCCTCCTAGGCTGATGGATAGTGACCTAGCCAGGGTTTCTGAYATGTTATACACTGATCTTGAATGTTCTTTGCTGCCACCAGATAATGATCCACTCAAGCTTTGAAAATACAGAACACGTGAGCAGGAAATAACACTGCCCTTTTTGTGGCTTTGAAGAACATGCAGAAACTTGGTAGTTTGGGCATGAGCTCTGGTATGAGCATCACTGGTGAGCTGGACCTAGAGGGCTGTCAGTSTACCTCTTCTCAGCAAGGAGACAAGACTTCTCAAGGGTAATTACCTTCTATACGCACTTTCAGGAAAAGGGCATCATTCAGCTGCCTGCAGACCCTGGGGTGTTAATCTTTATTAATAATGCAAACAGCTATTGCTAATAGAGGAGCTCATTGTGAATGATGAAACACAGATCAACTAGCACYACTGCAGAAGGCTTCTGCAGTCAGAAAAGCTCCTGCTGTCTCAGCCAATCCAGCAGCCCTGCCCCAGCAAGCTCTGTTCCCATCAGTCAGTAAAAATCTGCGATTGCGAATTCAGTGGTTGTAGAAGTTAACAGAAGACTTTTTGTGTGAGTCATTGGCAGCCTAATGTAGGTGGCGGACAATAGAAGCCTTTTCAGCAAGCAATTCCCTAGCTTTAAGGTAGACAATCCTGTCCCCAGTGCTGGCATTAGCGATCTCTCATGGGGCCCTACCTAACCTGAGCCCTGAAAAACAGGAGAGATTGCTGAGGAACTGCTCCTTTACTTTCTGAAATTATTACAGCATCAGCTCCCTTCTCAGCAAGTCACAGCCCACATCAGCCAAATGGCCTCATCATTCAGGATCAGGCCTCTGCTTTGTGCATTGCCAGAGCATAGCAGCAGGAGGCCAGTATGCCAGCGATGATTCATTGTACAAAATCCTTTGCACATCCATAGACCTAACACCTTTCTCCTATGCCAAATCTGAATCAAGTAGTAGGCAGGGGGACAGTCCAGAAAACTTTTTTATGTGGTCCAACATGATTTGGTCCTCTAATGCAACCCAAATAAGATGCCAGAGAAAGTTTATATTTCATTCTGCTCATAGAAGTTTACCGCTGGCCTTTTGACTGAGACTAAGCATAAGCAAAACATTATGGTTTAGTCTTAGGCTTTGCTACTTATTGCATTTCCATTTGAGAACAAGCAAGRTGAAATAAAACCAAACTCCAGCCCTGAGCACCCTGTGAAACCAGAGGTCAATAGCAGGAGACCATGTTAAAGGAAGCTCCCCTAAGGTTCCCATACAAAGCAATTCACAACCAAACTGTGCTCAAGATTTTTCTTTACCTGTCAAGAAACAGTCCTCCATATAAGTTTGTCTTTCCACAGGGAAGACACTTTAACACAAAGCTCTTCTGCTTTAACCACCTAACACCATGACAGTTGCACAGGCAATTCTTGACATGCTTATTTCAGACTAGGTTCCTTGATGGGCTGAGTCCTCTGCTAGCACGTTAATTTAAGTGTGCACTTTCATGCTCTTAACCACATRTGCACCAGGCAGTGAACCTAACTTCCTGCACTGCAATGTATCTAACAGGACTTCTACTGACACATGAATGTAACTTGTTGCTATTTTCAAAGAGACACTAGAAGTTCTAGTAGCTGAGCATACAGATAATTTTTTTTGTAGTTTATAGCAGTCTTCAATTCTGAACTTTATGTAAATTCACTCACCTTGGCTTTAACTTTTAATAGAGCCTTCCATCTGAAGCTGAGACAGACCAATTCATAGGTTTGAAATGAGCATCAATTACTGATGGCTATGAACTATTGCTTTCAAATATATGTCAATGTTACATATAGGATACAGATTATTTCAATTCTTACTGCAAGCTTTCACACTTGAATATTGACACAAATCTACATTCATTTATACAGAATTATTTAATRCCATTTTGTCAATGCAAAAGCATATTTAAGTAGATGTGATTTGCCTATAGAGACCTGAAGCATAAAAACTCCTGTATTAACTAAGCATAATCCAAAATTGGACATCTATATAGGCAGCATGACATAGAATTGCTGTTAGATTATTCTTAATGCTTTACCTTCATGAGTGGTCTAAGTTTTCTTGTTCAAGTATAGAAGTGAAAATTTTACCTGCAATATCATGCAATTTTATTTCCACATAGTTCCTCATTACTTAACAGTAGAATCGGATGAAGAATACTGAATTAGCTAAATGACTCATGTGTAATTCATTCTGAACAGTACATAGTCAATTCAAAGAAAAGAATTCCAATGCAAGAGCAAAACAGATGACTTCTGAAAGCTGAAATCAGAAACTATAAAACAGGCACAGGGGCTGCACAGACTCCAGAAAGCACAACTGGCACATGCATGCTGTTCAACTCTGCTTCACTGATGCATGAACAAAAAATGCTAACATTGATAGTAGAAATCAAGCTGTAGCTACAAGTTAGGGGAAAAAGTGATTTTGCAGTGTAGTTTCAGGCAAGGCAGGCACAAGTCATACAGCTCTCAGTGGCACCATGCACACTCCAGGCATGCCTGACATTAAGGGGCCTGGTTGTTGTGGAAACCAAATCCCATAGATTAAATTTCCTTCAGCAGGCAGAGTCRTTTCTCCCTCTGACACCCTGCCCCCAATTAAAAAAGGAAGACTATGTTCTTATAGAATGTCAAAACAAGAAATTTTGGGTTTATCACAAATAGAGAAATTTGTCATGAGCAACTTCAAAATATTTGTCCCTTATGTTTTTAAAATGAAATATCTCAGCAATGGCAGTTTTGGCTCATGTGGCCATGCTACCTCCAACAAGGTTCTGCAAGATAACGAGTAGTTTTAATTTTTTTTTTTTTATAAAAATACCTAAATAAAAGCCCAAATCTTTCCTTTCATCACATAAATGAGCTAAGTAAAAATTTCATGAGAACTCATGKTATTAATAGTCTTCACACAAATACATTTGCAGTGAGCTGCAGGATTTGAATCAAATGATTTTGCATTCCAGAGTGTACTTTCCGCTGACATGTTCTGATCCTTTTAATGCCTCATGTATTTCCAAGTTTCCTCGAGGGAAATGAGACTTATGTACATATGTACTTATATGCACATATACAAGTACATATGCACACTACATAAATTGACAATATAAACAAAAGGGACTAGACAGACATTCTAGAATAGCAACAAGATTAATAGCCACCACACACTTCTAGAATGATATAAATCTTATTTTGAAGTTTATGGCTATAGCTCAAAGGTACTTAGCTATTCGTAGATTGAATTTGATGGTTTGAGAAAAAACATGACAACTACTTATCTTCAGATATCTGTATGCTTTTAAAAGTCTAGGTCCAGAATTAAGAGCTCTATCCCATTTCTCAAATCATGTCAGTCATACTATTTACTTATCCATTGACAAAACAGAATAACAAATAATAAAAATAAATCTAGCAGCACCACAACTTATAGTAAGTAAGAGTATGCAGGTGTGAAMCTTGCTCACATAGCAAAGCATACATGCATGCCAAATATGGATAAATATGTATTATTCTTTTGTTTTACCACACACACTTCTAATCATCCAACCATTACATCACGGGACTTAAAACACTTGACCTCTTTGCACTTCACAAGAGTTTGTGATTTATTATTGGACATGCTCAAATGTAATATGGTTTTATAACATCAAGCAACTATATTACCACATGAAAAGAAGAGTTCCCTACCTCCATTCATGAAGAGATTGTTATGAAATACAGGCACTTTCCAAAAGCAGAGATATTTTTTCCTGGACAAGAACTATACCTTGGCAGTTACACAGTGCCCAGACTTCTCCTATGTTATTTGGCAAAAGCAGACCCTGATCAAACCCTCCCCCAACTTTAATAGGTGCTCAGCAGTTTTCGGAACCAAGACAAACAATGCCAAATCTAACATTTAAGTGATATTTTACTACTCTTGTCCTTGAAAACAAGCACTCTTCCCAAATTGTTTATCTCTCATTTAAACAAAGAAAAATACCTTGGATATGATTAATGGCTCCCCATGCTCCAGTCCGCCTTTCAGTGTGAATCCCCATGGAGCGCCTCCTTGCAGCAGTGCTTCCAGGTAAATATATCTTCCTTTTCGGGTACTACTGGACTCTGAAGATGATATGCTGGTGTTAATCTTGTCTAACATCCTCATCTGTCCTATTCATTCACACACAAATCCCACTCAGGCAGTCAGACGATAAATAATTTGCAAATTAAACTCCCTAAAAGCACATTACAATTCATTCTTAAGTGAAACAAGAAAATTCAGAGAAGTTTTTCTTATGGAGTCCAAGATGATATATTGAAAATGTTTAACAAGCTCTCTGTAAGTTGCTTCTTCAGAACTTCTCCTTTCAAGTGGTGTTTGAGCACTGTGCTTTCCCCCAGTCACTGACAGCTCTTAAGATTTATCTTGCTGTTCTTAAGTATATCAAACTTGCATTTTTAAATGTTGTAAAAAGCTTATAGATTTAAAAGCCATTGGCCAGCAAATTGCCAAAATCCAAACAAATGCTTCACTTGTGATTGATTATCAGCCTTTTCTTCCTTTCTGCATGCATTTTACCATTACAATGGTCTTTTTGCCTCAGTCCACTGCACTAAAAGAATGAAAGCGTCTTCTCCCTCTCACGYTCCCTCACTCTATCCGCTTACTTCACAGTTTTCTGACTTGTCAAAAACTAGGGAAGAGAGCGAAAGCACATTCCTAAAATGATTTAGGTGTTCAAAATGAAATAAATCCACACTTCTTGATTTTGAAAAATTATGAAAAAGTCCACTGGGAAAAGCAGAAAAAGGTGAAATTAATCCTTTAGGAAAAGAAGTTTCAGCAAGAACAGAGCTCTTTTCATTTTCTGTGCTCTCCCTGTTCATCTGCCAAAGCTGCAGCAGCTACTGCTGCTGAGAGGGAGGGTGAGCAAGCGAGAGAGCAAGAAATGGATTAAAGCAAAGGCGGCAGCGCTGCCCCATCGTGCACATCAAGCGCACAACTATAAAATGCAGTCTGCAAAAACTGGTGCTCTCCTTTTTATAATGCCCCTGGAAACCTTCATCTTTGTTGTACTTGCCAAGGAATTGTAGCAGTCCAAACTGCCACTTGCTGAAAATACAATGGATCTATTCCAAACAAGCACAGCAGAGCACTGCTAAGTAATTTTCCTCTCAAAGTGATTTTTCTTCACATGGAGCCTAACTGTATATGTTTTCATCCAAATTGTACAATCACATAAAAGAAATCACTTCCTAGTATACACACTAAGAAAAATYGTAAGAGCTTAGGATATTTTCACGAATGTACATAGTCATCATTTAGTACAACCTACCAGTGTGCCTGCATCTACAATTGTACATACACACATAAGAATAAATATGACTTTCAGTTGTAGCAGATAATGGTTTTACTCCTAGCATGCATCAGTTAAGATATTGACAAAAAATTCTATCTTGTATCTGCCACRCAAACAGGATGGACAGTAGCTGACACACCACTCCCTTTCCTGCTTGCATATGTAGCTGAGCAAACAGTAATGCCTGTAAGGTAAATGCACTTTGGATTTCAGTGCCTGAAAGGTGCAATATTACTCCTTCATTCATCAAGAGCAGTTAAAATTTTGCATTAGCATACCCAGTCATTTCTAGACTGCTCAGATCTGGTTATGGGGGCACTGTTCTGCATCTAAAAAAGTCATCATTATCTTGTTCAGTTCTTTATGCTACTCCACAACTCTCCCATTTAAGATAGGTTACCTTCCACATGGCCCTGCATTTGCCCTATGCCACAGCTCTCACTTTCTATAGCCAAGATAAACAAAAGGAAAACGAGGCCCCTCATTTTCAGCTGATCCTCAGTCCTTCAACTCTGTCTCCCACTGCTTCCCTCTCAGAGAACAACTTTTCACTAGCTTCACATCCTCATCCGTCAGAGATTACTATTATCCAGAATTCACTTTGAGTGCTGCAAATCCAATTTCCCTACTTTCAAACATTGCTAATGTTTCACTGCCATTTCCCTCATTTCAAGTTGCCACAAAGAACAATTCATTCCTGTCCCTCCACAGGTTTTTGCAAGTGGGGCAAGACTGGGAGCTGTCTAAGGGGTTTCCTGCTATGCACAGCCAGCACAAATATTTTAAGACATAGGGAGAAAATGTCAGACTAGTTAGATACCAAAGTCCTTTGGAATAAATTTATTTTCAAGACAGGGAAATGCTTACTGGACCTAACATCTGCAAGAACCACAAATTCAAAGAAAGCTTCATTTCTCATGGTCTCTACAACAGTTGATGATTAACAGTTGTCATTGTAATTTCTGAAGTATCCTTTTTCTTCCACTTGAGCATGTAAATCCATGTTAGGACCAGTATCATCTCTGTTAAAATTTCCTGGCACTAGGCTGCAGGTAATATGTGCAATTGTTCTCACAACACATTGCACATTGAAGTTCTACAGCATCCTGTAGTTCTGCATTATTTCCCAATAGTGTGGCTACTTCCACTTCCATATACTCCAACCTTAAGCCTCCTTTAAGGAGGCAAAGGCCTCTTTTCACACCACACATGCAATAATTTATACCGGGACTGTTTCCAAGTTTTGTCCATTCTTAAGTATTTGTTTCCTGAAGTGTTGGCTCAAAATGAACAGTAACGTGAAGGTTAGGAATTCAAGAGTATTATCTTTCAGGAACCCCTCATAAATCCACATTTGCTACTCATCACGTACACAGGTACATCCAGTGTATTATCCTCTTTATTGGAAGGTTAACATGCTCTATTAAACACTGAGGCATTTTTCTTACAACATGCTGTAGAGTCTAGATCCTCTTGGCACATTTCCTATTCCGCATATAGTATACTATCTTCGGCTGGAAATACAGGGGCAGTTTCACTTTACAGAGACCCTGATACATTTTAATAGCTTTGTTAAATTTACACTTATTTCAAACAGTTTTATCTCCCTACTACTTCCAGATTTGCTAGTTCTTTCAGTTTTCCATAAAACTAATCTAATTGTAAAGAAGATAGCATACAGACACTTGGATACATCAGAACATAAGGAAAAAGATTGTTATCAATTACTCAAAAACAGTTGCCAGGTCATGTGCTGTTTTCTCAGCAGTCCTTCATTAACAGATACCAGTTCACAATCTGTAGGATGTGCCCAGTTGTCCTTTTAAAACACACATTTAAAAAAACCAAAAACTACTTCAGGTTCCTCCTTGGTGGTGCTCAAAGAAACCAAAAGTATTGGTAACATTAACAGTTGCAGCAGCTCCAGCGCATACATGTAGAATTTAACTCTACTCCCAACTCCTCCAAGACAAACACCACCACAATGTAAAATAACTTCACAATAACAAAGCAAATATTGATGAAGGTGGGGTTAGTATAACACAGAACACTGCTGTGAATTAGCTTTGAGTCAATTCTTCCAAGAAATGCATTTCAGTGATGAATACATTTACAGCAATAGTCCCATTCACCTAAATTAAAAAATCTTTTCAAGTCTTCAATACAAATCTTTTTTTTAAAAAAAAAAACCTCTGGCAGTATCCTCAAACAGCAGAATTATGTTTGCATTGTTTACTAATAGAAGGAAACTTGTAAAATGGACAATTGAAGAGTCCTTTCACAATTTTTTGTTAGGCTGTAAAAGAAGAGACCTGGGTTCAGAAAAATACAGTTCCCAGAGTGATATACTTGAATTAAAACTTCTAATGGTTTCAGTGTATGAGAGGAGAAAAAAAAAAACATGGGCTAAAATCATATTCCAGTTCGTTCCTTGAATTKTCTGGTATTATATTGCTAATGGAGATAAAAAAAGGCCAGCAATTTCACTTTCCAGCGGCCCAGGTCAAAGCCTACACCTCTCATCAGTACACAGTCTGTCTCCCTACTGCTCCCTTCCCCACTTGTATGTTCCTTCAAATATTCCATGTTTCTTTCCCCAGTTAAAACATCCATCAGAGCTATATTGCCCCCATCTGTTGATACCCAGCTAACACAGTTTTTTCAAAGTTTTTACTTAGTAAATTTTATTGATTTCAGTTCAAACATTTCAGCTGATTAAACACCTATATGCTGTGCTTCACACATACACACACCCCGCCCCAGAAAAGAAGCTATATTTGTTGTTCAGAAAAGCAACTGTTGTGAACAGCAATCTATCTGGGGCCCTGAGCTGGCGAAGTCATCAGGTCAGATAAAAAGCACACCTAGCAAACCAGTTCAGATTCTCAATCCTCTAGGTACTTCTTTTATTGCAGATTTAAATGTTATGTCCAGTTCACATGTACTTTGCCTCTAAATATATCTTCCAATTCAGAGGAAGAAAATTCATGTTTATCTCAAAAGAACTTAGAAAATAAATCTCTCCCCATCTGGATAGATGAGAGAGARCACTGGATGTCATCTACCTAGACTTTAGCAAAGCTTTTGACACCCTCCCTCACAGTATCCTTCTCGGCAAACTCCAAAAGTAAGGGATAGATGAGCAGACAGTGAAGTGGATTAGGAATTGGCTCGATGGCAGGGTTCAGAGGGTGGTGATCAGTGGCACAGAGTCCAGCTGGAGGCTTGCAGTTAGCAGTGTCCCCCAGGGGTCAGTCTCGGTTCAGTCCTCGGTTCAGTCCTGTTCAACTTATTCATTACCAATCTGGATGAAGGGATGGAGTGCTCCCTCAGCAAGTTTGCTGATGATACCAAACTGGAAGGAGTAGCTGATAGCCCTGAGGGCTGTGCTGCCATCCAGAAAGACCTAGACAGTCTGGAGAACTTGGCTGTGAGAAATGTTATAAAGTTCAACAAGGGAAGGTGCAGGGTCCTGCACCTGGGGAGGAATAATCCCAGACACCAGTACAGGCTGGGTACTGAACTCTTGAAGAGCAGCCCCGCAGAGAGGGACCTGGGCATCATGGTGGATGACAAGTTGACCATGAGGCAGCARTGTRCCCTCGTGGCCAAGAAGGCCAATGGGATCCTGGGGTGCATTAAGMAGARCGTCTCCAGCAGGTCAAGGGAGGTGATTCTCCCCTTMAACTCAGCCCTCGTGAGACCACACCTGGAGTACCATGTTCAGYTCTGGGCTCCCCAGGACAAGAAGGACATGGAGCTGCTAGAAAGAGTCCAGCACAAGGCTACAAGGATGATCAGGGGCCTGGAACATCTGCCCTATGAGCAAAGGCTGAGAGCGCTGGGCCTGTTCAGCCTGGAGAAGAGGAAGAGGAAGATGGTCCTGACCTCTTTTCAGTAGTGGTCAGCAACAGGACTAGAGGAAATGGCCACAAACTGAAGCACCAAAAGTTCCACAGGAACTTAAGGAAAAATTTCTTAACAGTGAGGGTGACAGAGCACTGGAACAGGTTGCCAAGAGAGATTGTAGAGTTGCCTTCTCTGGAAATCTTCAAAACCCGCTTGGATGCAATCCCATGCCACATGCTCTAGGTGACCCTGCATGTGCAGGGGGGTTGCACTAGATGACCTCTGGAGGTCCCTTCCAACCTTAAGCATCCTATSATTCTATCATCTGCAGTGACAAGACGCCTAACAAATACTATGCTGAAATGGATCAAAATTGTACAGAAGAAAAAAGTTTAATTACCCAGTGGAGTGAGCTTGGCAGAAAAACATCCTCTGGAGCCAACACTGAACTGCCTCACACTCCTCACATTCCTGTTTTACTTCAGGTTAACTCTGTTGACCTCACAGGACCAAGTCTGCAAAAGCAAGAAAGAACCTACACTGACTTGGTAAGTATAAAACATATTTCATTATTCTATCTTGTAAATTTCTTGAGTCTTTTCATTTCCAGCCTTTTCAGGCAGAAAGATAAATGAAAACCACCCTGGAGATGGYCAGAGAACACACTGTATATGGCCATGCAAGTCAGATGCAATGCCAATCCAAATTGCATTGAATATGGAAGRCTCTTCCCAGAGGCTTTCCTAGAATCTTCTGCATCAGTAAGGGCATCAGTGTACCYAAGACCACCAGACCAGCACCCAAGCTGAGCCCCTAACATTTTGGACCTGCTCTTAGTATTTTTAATTATATTCACCTGAAAGTAAATTTTCTTTTGGCTGAGTTAGAGGCTCAAACAGCTCTTCTCCATAGAATTTAATTTTACATTCATTTTTTAATGATTAAAATTTAAAGTATCTGATTATTCAAGSTGCATAAGAGGTGAGGAAATGGAAATCTTCATATCTTTCACAGAAACAAGCAGATACTTTTAATCATCTACAGCATTTGCCTCAGTTTCCTCCTCTTCCTCCATATCCTTAAGGGAAGGACCTATCTATAGAAGGACAGGAATAACAGAAATAAAGAGTTTATCGAAAGCCACAACTCAAGTGAATCAGTCCATGATTTCTGAAGTGAAAAATTACCTCCTGGTATAACAATTGTTCAAAAGGCTTGTTATACATTTAWGAACAGGTAAACAGAAGAGTGGTCTTCTACACTTACTTCCAGTCCCATTGAACTGAATCTGTGAAATATTCATCCATTTAACTAGGAAAAATGTCACTCTGGCATCTGAAAAAAGAACAAAAATTAAGTCTTTATATGCATTCAGTAGATTGCCTCAAGTTCCAATGTTCAAAATACCTTTCTGCAGARGAGACTCCTAAGGTTGCACTGTGAATTTCAGTCCCTCTCCCCTCCAATGGAACTCTTTCAGACAGGTCTGGGTTAACATACGAAAAATCAGAAAGGGAAAAGGAGAATAAGTCAGCCAAAAATGAAAGGAAAGAAAAACTGAGAAACACAAGGAAGCTACAGTATCATGAAATAGTGTTCTTCTCATGTTGAAAATGTTGCTTACCTCTAAAGTCTGTAAAGAATGAATTCTCTTCGGTGGGCAAAGAACCCTCTCTATACAAGAGAGCCTTTGGCACTGAACACCTCTCCATCCCTCAGTTGCTCAGAACAAACTGAAAAGCAACAAGACAAGTTAAGAAAAAAATCTCTTCCCCTAAACAGAAAACTGCAACCACAACTAAAAGAGTTGAATTCTGGGTATATGAATCCACAGCTGCAGAATTTTCCAATCTCCATTTTCACCTCTCCAATGCAATGCCAAAAAACCTATATGCCTACTAAAAACCATTTTAGTTACGAACCAAGAATGAAGAAAAATTCATAATAAAACCTTCAAAACCTACAGCAAAGACATTTTAAAGGGGTAATACTATCAAGGATATTTCAGTAACAAGAAATCTTGACTTTGTATTAAACTCTTCCAGAGAAACAGGTTGATTTTAAATCTTGACTTTGTATTAAACTCTTCCAGAGAAACAGGTAGATTTTGTGCTCTCAACACCAGAACTGATCAAAGTTGATAGAAGTGGGCACATTGAAGAGAAAGTGTACATTTTAATAAATTCAGAGTATTTGGATTTGACAGTTATTAGCATGCAATAGCTAAAGGAGGGTTACTGTGCTCAAGCTCTATTACAYACTTCTTATAAGGAGGGAAGCAGAAAAGATTTGGATAAGTCATCATGAAATTGCAGTATTTTATTTAACTTTACCTTAGCAAAGATATAGATAATTTGACAGCTTCATCATTGTACATGTACTTCTCATTTATCAAAAATACAAGGTAAACATATTAGCTTATAATCCAGATGCTCTTCTGTTGTTTCTATTAATTTCCTTATTCAATAATAGCTTTTTTGCAAAAAAAAAAAACCTAAAAAGTTAGCACCTTTATCCAAAACTGAAGTGCCTGATGTGTTTAGTCCATATAATTTGAAATCTGAGCCTCAGCTCTCTCCATTGCATTGCAACAAAACCACATCTCCCTGAACACAGAAGAAAAAAATTTCTTCAAGACAGGAATTGGATTTTGCATCTGGGTGGGAACAATATGGGAAATCTTTCATTTTCTTGACAGAATCATCCCCAAAGTAGGAGACAAGTTATTAGGAAGTAGCATACTTAAGAGTCCCAAGGATATGACAGGTATTTGGAGGAAGAAGCAGCAGGAAAAAAGAGACCACAGTGCTCAGCAAAGACCAAGCCCTTGACTAAGTTAAAAAAAATGCACCTGTTGCCAGGAGAGGAAACCTTCCCCTGTACTATCCAGTTTCCTGCAGAAGCCAGGACATTTTGAACGAAACTTTGCAGAGAAATCAAACACTGGACATGTGTTTTTATTGGCTCTCGCCTCACCCACACGATCCGCTTCAGAGGAGGGGTCTGTTCCCAAGGCTACGGAGTCCAGCACAGGGGCCAGTGGCAGGTGGCTCCCAACGGCTCCTGCACTTCAGGAACGGGGAGCACACTCCACAGCTAGGGAAAAAGCAGAAACAAATATATGATCAGACCATCTCCTTTCCAAGCCTCTTTGCAGCAAATAACGCCTCAGGACACAGCAAACCTGAGCGGGTGATCCTCACCTCAGGAGAAAAGAAACATCAGTGCAGTGTATCAGCTTAAGAAGCCCATCAAGAGCCAAGAAAATTTAAGAAAAAACCCAGCTTGTTTCCAGTGTCTGTCAGAGGTAGGTGCAAGTCCACATCTCAAAATAGTTTTTAATCCTTGATTAATATCTGAATCAAAGCATAGCTTGGCACAAGGAGCAGCACACTGTAGCATAAGGGCATACACCTTCTTTGTCAGCAAGCTAGCCATAAGCTTTCCTTCACCTCTTTATTTTTGACAAAATAGGTAAAAGTTTCCTGTGCTGCCTCCTTTTCTACTAATTGGTCCTGCAGAAAGCCTCTTTCCTCTCAAGCTATTTCTGCATCCTGCTATAAGCACACCAACAACAATTTTGGTGTGAAAGAAAAGTCAAGAAAAGGGCTGTATTCCCCACTGGCTAATTCTCACCTTCTCCCCCTCCATCTCAGGGATCCCCTGTGCCTATTATACCACTTTTCCTCCTCTGGCTTTCAGGCTCAGCCTAATCAGCAGTTATACAGCTTTGTTTTAGCAGCRAAAAACAACATTACCTTCTTTGGATGACGACTTAGGCGTTTTGCTGCTTACCTGCGGTGATTTAAATAGACACATATACACGCATGCCGTTTTGGCGCCCTGCCTCAAGATGTGAGCGCCTTGGAGCGTTTCTCTTTGGGCCAGTACCCGCCGAGAGCCGCAAGGTGGCACACGCTCCCGGCCGTTATTTTAAAGAGTTTAACGGACCGGAGGCGGTGGCGGCAACGGTCGCACCTGAAACCGCCACCCAAGATGGCGCAGCCGCCGCAGGGGGCCGCGCTGCTCCCGCCCATCTTCGCCGTGGAGCCGCACGGGCCCCTCGCTGAGGTAACGGCTGTGGGGGGAGACGCTCCTCACCCCTCGGAARGAGAAAGTAACCCCGCCAAAACTGCCCTTAGGGGACTTTTACCTCCTGGGTCAAACAAAAAGCTGCTTAAAACAGGGTCACTTATGACTAAATAACCCTGCAGCAATCAAGAAATACAGAGCACTACGGAACCTCCATTTTAGGACAGCACCCAACACCCCATAACACCTCCCTTCTTTTGACACCTGAAGAAAACACCCCCAACTCCAACCTTATTACTTTTTTAAAATTAAATTGCCAACTATTAATTGCCAACTATTCTGTCTTGCAAAGGGCATGGCAGGTGTGAGGCAGTGTTTATTCACAATTAGCCACCCCCCAAACTAAAAACCCACAGCCTGCCCTACCCCAGACAAAAATACAGTTGCTTCAAGCCTAAAGAGGGGAGGTGGGAGGGTTTATAAAGGCAGGGAAAACTGCCCCACAGGTGAGTTGAGTTGTGCCCGTCTCCCTCCCTGAGGTGTTTCTTGCCCCACCTCGGAGGGGCAGTTAATTAACAGCAGCTATTTCAGTGGGTTGTCCTCTTCCCTGGAGGGGTGTTTTAGTGTAGTGAGGTGYATGAGGGAGTGAGGCCTTGGGGTGCCACTGTGAGAACCCCTGAGAGATGAGCATTTGTGTGTGTGATATCCTTGGTGTTCTGATGTTGTTTAGCTTTTTAATTGTTTTTGCCATTCCCTTAGTGTTTARCCCTAATATTTAAAGGGAAGGAGTCTAGGTTGTCCATTGTTAGTTTTTTTTTTTTTTCCCCTCTCTGAATATTTCTCTTTAAAAATTTTTCTGTGAGCGGAAAATTCATATGGCTTTACCTGAGCCATGTTAGCTAGTCAAGATTTTCCAAGTGGGGTCAAGACAAATGCACAAAAACTCAACTAATGAYTTTAATAATGTATCCCAAAAGAAATATTAAGAAAATGCTAGTATACTTTTTTTTACTTAATTGTTCCTGAAAACTTATAGGGGCTGCAAATAAATATATGCCCCTTTTTARGGTGCGAAGTTAAACATTTAAATGTTGCAGAGTGCTAACAATTACTGTTCTTAGCAGGTGCTGTTCCAATGAGCAACAATATTCAGGAGTTAAGGTAGGATACTTTTCAGAAAGACTGTATCAGCTATGTATTTTTAAAGTAGCCATCATACATTTTGAAAATAGAAGCAAATTCATTGTGAAGGTGTAGTTTTTTAGTAGTAATATATCAGGAAAGAGGTAAAAATTGGAATTAATGASAGTGCCAAAGGGACTCTAAAATGAGGGATGAATTACACTGATTATAGTGACTTGTGTTCCAGGATTACCTGTTTTTTATCCACAGTGGAAATTCATTTAATGGCAAAGTAGTTTTTGTACAAAGGTTGGCTACACYATGGCCCTATGCTACTGGATTTTCAGGGCTCTGTTTTATTTTATATTATGCTCAACATTGAGAAAGAGACACTAGTGAGAYTTTGTGAATGTTTTTTCCACTTAATGCTTAAGTTAATATTTAAGTTAAATTACATAATATCTATATGTAGCTGTCTACCTAGTATTTAATTTTTTTTTTTCCAAGTGGATCTTCAATGAGCTGCAGAAGTAATGACTAAATAAGAAGAATGGGGCTATTAGCTTTCTAAGCTTTGATTTACTGATTCATATAAAGGAATTAAATCAAAATTTGGTYTAGCCACCATCCTGGTTCAGTTTATGCTTTTGGGTTATATTCCACAGTAACTCCATGTATTAATAGAATTATTTTTTTTTTTTAACTGTAGCTGATACCCCTTTTCAGTTCCCAGGGTAACAGGCTTTTWAAAATACTTTCCCTTATATTTGTCAGCTCTTTTTTTGATGATTTGATGGTTTTGATGATCCTAAGTGTTACTGCTYGAGTCAGCCAGCAGTGGATCTAGTATCTGTGACCATCCTTTTCCTTTTACACAGGTTGCGGATAAGTTCTGCAGCTTTCCTGCTGTGCTTCTCCTGTGTGTGGTTTTATCTCTGCTAAAATAAATTAATACATAAAAAATGTGTGAGATTTATTCTTCTGATACTTGGAGGAGGTCTTGCATTTCAGTCTAAACCAGGAGTATCATTTAAGCATATCATCTGGCAAGCCCTAAAAAGGGAATGTGAATTAAATATTTGAATAGCAATAACTATTTGTCATTTTATGAGGTCATGAGACAAGGACAGATGCAAGCCTGTTTGCATGGTGCATGAATAYTGCTCTTTTAGACAGTGGAATACACAAAGGATCTAACTTGATCCTTTTTCCAAACTCCCTTTTTGCTTTTTTTTTTTTGGGGGGGAGGGGGAAACAGTCCCTTCCAACAATTTCTTTTAAGTCCCAAGAGAAACRAGGAATCTTTCATTCTTATAATGAGGAAAGTGTTAACAAGAAAGTAACTATTAAGCAGCAGGACTTAAGTGGCAATAAAAAAACAGAACATTTTGTCTGTTTTACAAAATAATTATGTAAGCTTTTCTATCCTCTCCCCCCCATTTGCTTCTCATCATTATGCAGAATGCTAGAATTGTGTAGGGAATTAGCTGGTGCTTGATCTATTTCACACACACAAAAAAAAGCTGCACTGATTTATTTGGTTGGGGAATGAAGGTTTACCTAACTAAGCATTTATTTAATGATACAAGTTTTCTGAAGTGTTTCTAAGCCTGAAAATGACTGTTTCTCAGATCTGAAAGTTTGTTTGCAAAGAGGTTAGGGATCCGAACAGTATCTGAAGCTCACAGAGAAAGCYTTGTGTCTGTAAGGTGAGAATTTCCTGGCCAGTTGAGAGAAAAATATGGCTGTAGAAGGTAATGTGTTTTCATAATATAAAACCATTTATTTGTTAAATGAAGTGCTATTGTTTGGGCATCTATTAGGCATGCTAATGGCAGAACTGTGTAATTGTCAACTGCTGCAGCTTCACTGTAGTCAACTCCTCAGTCACTGTTGCTAAATATAAGTGTAAAGCAATGGAATATAACAGTATCCCAAATTAATTATTCAGGTACCACTTGGCATACAATGCAGTTGCATATGCTTTTGTATTTGGATCTACTGTTTCAGTAAAYGCATTTATGTACCATTTTGCAGGGAGGTCCCGGAAAGACAAACAAAAGATCTGAAGCTMGAGGAAGAATCCATCAGGTTCTCAGTGGAATCGCACACACATTCTGTTAGTCATGAGGAGAGTTTRCCAAGGGGCAACATGTCTAGCATGGGCAAGTACTAAGCAGTTTTGATAAGAGATTTATCAGTAAATCACTATTAGTATTCCAGGCTATTATGTTTTAAAGATAGCTAAAAAGTGAATATTTCACATTACAGTTGAAACATCTGCAACTAGTTTCCTGGTGTTATGAAAACATTTTGACTTTTGAGCAATGGAAAAATGTTTTTGCAGTGATTTAAYAAAGCATAGGCATTGATGGTGACTGCAGAGAGACATATATAAARGTGTGCTTTCTTGGCTTAATTTTATATATATGCTGCATCTCAAGAAAGAAATAAGAATAAGACCAACAGTCTTATCAGGCAGCCAGGTGTCAGGGGAATGCAGCAAGGTCTTAGCTGTGCCAGCCACTGGTCATGGTTGTATTTCCCATCCAGTGTGCTGTGTATCAGAAAGCAAGAGTGTACATGACAGAAATTGCATGAGCTTTTTGTCCTTAGCAAAGATGATTACTGCATACGTAGAAGAAGGTAGAGAGACATCAGTGCTCAGTGGCACTAATGCCAAGTTTGGAAAGAGATGACTACTTCTGCACTGACTTGATTTCAACACTTATTATTTTTCTACCTTTCAGGTGCTGTTAGCCCTTTTCTCAGCAAACCAAATGTTTTAGCTTCCTCCATTTTCAGCACAGTGATGGAAACTGCAACCTCTTTGGATACTAGTAGCACCCCACCCAAAACTATTTTCCATTCAAAATATGAAAAGGACATTGATTCCATGAAACAAAACATAGGTTATTCTACCAAAGAACACATTGAGAATACCCAGGAAGAATACTCTCAGAAAGTCAGAGATCTGCAGATGTGGCTCAATGAAGTAAGTTGCAAGTTTGTGGCAGCTGCCTAAAYACAGCTGAGCCTTTGTAATTTTTGTAATTGCTTGGTCTATGAACAGTTGGACTAGCAGTATTTTGAGCAGCCTTTTGGCTATTGTGCATTGTGCTTGACTGTTGTGATTCCCAAGGGCCATTTGGTAGACAGAAATAGTTGGTAGGTAATAATATTGTCATAGCCCCTCTACTGATGTCCCAAACTTACTCAGTTCAGCCCTGTGAAGCTTGACTAGCTAGCTAACAAAGAAATATTTTTAAAAGACTTTTTAATGCCTGTGGTGTACTTAGGCACTTTTAAGTTACTTTAATTTGGTTGGTTTGACTTTTTCTTTCCAGACCACAGAGCTACATGAGCAACAAAAAATCAGTTTAAAACAGACCGTTTCTGATTTGCAGACCAAACTATTGGAAGTGCAGCTGGAAAAAGATACACTTGAGGATATGAGGTACAAACGTCAAGCCAGCTGTATGCTGTGTGGCTTAGATGGGGGTGGTGAGAGGCAAACTGAGGCTCCTAATGTGGGACTTGCCCTCAGGAATAGAGAAACTGAGACTGTGGCACCTTGGTTTAGAAAGCAGCTTATTAAATTGTCTAAATGCTATTATATTAAATCTTTAAAAATAATATTCAACTGCTAACAGTAATACTATTCCTGTTATTCAAGATAAAAAAATCCTCTTGTGCGTCCTATCTTTTGAAGTATTTCCTCACTTTCCAAATTCAGGCAAAGGGAATCCCATGGCCAAGAGAGCATAAAAATGCAGCTCAAAACTACCATTCAAGAATTGGAAACGGCCAATTGCCTGCAGGAGGAGATGCTGAGGGAGGCTGACAGCCAAGCAGAGCATCTGAAAAAGATGGTCCGTGACCATGAGGAAGTACTCATGGAACTACGGGGCATCCTAATGGACTACAAAAACAGCACGGGCAAGAAAGCCTTGCAGGAACAAGAGCAGGAGAATGTTACCAGCCTCCACATCCATAACCTGAGCACAGCCTTTACTGAGGTCCTACAGGATTTAGACTCGGAGGTGGTGTACCTCAAAGAAAAGGTTGTTCRGGTATGTGGAACACGTGCCACTTTTCCTTCTGCAATATTTTGTAATATAGGAACATATGTTTTTCAAAGCTTTCTGTGAGCTCACATCTACACTGGTGTAAGCAAAGAAATCATAGCTATACACAAAATAGGGGTTAACTGAAGTTTCACCCATATAAAAATGATTATCATGACAAACAAATGACAGAGCTAAGCTATACCATGCCTTTCTCCTAGAAGAATCTTCTATTATTGTCCAGGAGTATTGTCCAGGGGATAGCTTAGTCTTGGGTAATTAATATGTAATAAATATTGTTTGCCTGACAAGCCCAGTATTTTAATCAAGCAGCAGAGCAGCTTTTCATCCAAAAAAAAAAAAAAAGTATCCTCAGTGTGGACATACTGTGTCTGTGTCATATGTTTCCTCAAAAGCATTGTGTGAGTCCTGGGTAYGATCAAATCCACATCAGGCACAGAGGAAAAAGTATGTTCTTGAAGTTAAGAAGGCAGCTGCTGGCATCCTAGGCTTCTGCACTGTCCTAACTGGATCTAGGTTAATGGCTGGAATTCAACATTTGCAAGTTTTCACTGTTTAAGACAGAAGGAATAGGTATGTTATTGCTTTGCAAGCTCCTGTTTAAACTGTTTTCTTCAGGGCTTAGTGTTACCTTTTTGTAATAGGTGGAAGAAGAATTGGAATCGCTGAAAAAAGACTCACAGACCAAAACAGATCTTCTGCTTCAGCAACATCAAAATAGGTACCTCTTTTCCATTTATTTATTCATAAAACAATGATTCTTATTTTTTAATGGTGCTAAGTTGTACAGTGGTGGGGCTACACAGTCACTGTTTTGGAGACCTTAATTATTCTGATTTTGAGTGTTTATTTGCTTGTGACTTTGTGGTATTTTCTCCTTCCATGCTGACAACTTCCAGTAATAATCATTTCCTGAAAAGAAATATTTACCAAGAATCTGGACAAAAAAGATACCAGCAGGTTGTACTAGATTTTTTTCCTGAGTGCACGTAGCACATGCGTATTATTCACTGAACTAAGTGTTAAGATCATCTTGACTGGTGGCAGAGTCATTTAAGGCGTTACAGTTTTCAGTCATAGCTCAAGGCTTGATTGGACATTTTCACCAGGTTCAAGGGCCCCATGCCTCTTGTTCTAAAATTAGAATACCTGGTCATTTGCACTGGGGAGACCAAGCTCACTAGATTTGACCTTATGACTACCTGACATGTTTCTTGGTCATGAATATCAGTGTACATTATTTCTTTTGTATGGTGAGGCAGTTGTGCTCAGGAAGAAGGTTGGAGTTTGTTTGGAGAATATCTCCATTATCTCCATTATTAAATGATAAAGATTGAAAGTAATTGAATCACTTGGGTGGTTCCATCAGTGGTTTTTTTTTTCTTGCTAATTTGATCTGAATTTTGTCTTTCAAGAAGTCCTTATGTCCCCAACTATGCACCTGAGCTACAAAGAAAGGAGTGAATAACTTGACACCTTKTTTCATTCACAGTAAACATCAAAGTAACTTCATTTCTGACTACTGAAGGATATCGTTGTGTATGTTCGGTGGAGATGTTAATACTTGACATGACTAAAATTATGACAAGTGTTTTCTTTTTAAAACAGGATTGAGCAGCTAGTAAATGAACATGAACAGGAGGTGGCAGCACTAACTGAACAAGCTAACAGTGCGCGCAGCCATGCAAATAGTATCCAAAGCCAGATGGAGATCATTCAGTATGTTTCTTCATAGAAAATATTAAGAAAATATAGAAAATATAGAAAATATTAAGAGTAACCTTATTGTGAGTGAGAGTTTGCACTGCTAGTATACACTGTCCATACTTTCTTAGGGTCTTTGTTTAGGCGTTGAGCAGTTCTTAAATGAACTGTTGATTGGAAAACCAGAAAAAAAAACATGCTAAATCAGTGAGAGGAAAAACAATTACGCTTTAAGCAAACTCTGAGAATCAGGAGACTCATGAACAAGTTCTTTTTGCCTGCTGTAGTTAAGCAGAGTAAGTCAAGTTAGTTGAGGATCAGACCATCTTGAGCCCTCAACATTGTTTTGTCACCAGCTTTTTTTAAYGGGGAATATGAATTGTGAGCAGTTTCTGCAGTGCATGCAGCCATCCTCCACTCAGGAAGCAGCTCTTGAAGTTTCACCATATAAACACAAAGCTTGAAGTGCTTAATTTGCCAGTTAAAAGACAAGGATGTGCCTTGCAGTGTTGCAGATGTAAGATGGGATTTGGAGATCTATATGCATTMTTTCTTAGATGATGAGTTGAGACGATCACTAATAGCAGGGTGCTGCTCATTTCTACTTGTCCAGTAGTTGAGGTGCATTTGAAACTAGCTAACTCAGCTTGATAAATGAATCATCATCAGCATTAAGACTTTATTTTAGGTATGTGAGAATTCTGACTAAGTCCATTCAATAAGAAGATATTTTTGTGATCAGATTTATAAAGTGTGTTTCAGTGGTGATATTCATTAGTTTAAACTTAAGCACAAATATTTCAAATTTCTATTTCTTACACATTTTTAATTTATTAATTTAAAATATTTCATAGAGAACAATCAAGAAGCCGAAATTCAATGCATGCACATCAAGTTAGTCAGCTGGAATCTACTGTTTCTCAGCTACGTTCTGAATTACGTGAAGCTAAGAAGATGTATGAACACAAGGTGTGTATAGATTCTTGTATTAGGATTAGCACTAGCTAAAGTGTGTGTATGCACCTGTAAAGTGTTCTGGATAGATAAGGAAAGCCTTTGGGCAAGGCATTGTTTCAGAAAATGAGGTGGATTAAAASATGAGTCACATTATCCCAAACTCCATAAATTTGTGTTCTTAAGAACAAGATTTCTCTAGCATGAAATGATATTCTACAGTATGCACAGAATACCTGCTACAAATTATGTCTTTGAGGAATACATTAAAATATGATTCTACATTATGAATGTCACATAGTGGACATGGTTCTGTTTGACTACTGAAGAATATATCAGGCAATAAAAATAGCTTTATTTGAGTTGTAGTACTAAGAAAAATTCACAGGTAACTGTCTTGGTAATTGCAAAGCTGTGAGAGGATGGGGATAGGGTAGCTCTGGAGAAACACTCGGATACCYGGAGATGCTCTGTTGTTTTGGGTTTCTTGAAACTTAGCATTTTGTTGAAATCCATAGTTTATTTTTGTTAATTGGATGTAACAACAGGTAAAGCAGTCACTCTGGTCAGCATCTGTATATTTAAACTTTTTTACTATCCCTTTAGAAAACAATCTGAAATTATCTTTTCTGCCAYATTCCTCCATGAAGTTGAAAATTTTTTTTTTTTTTCTGGGTAATATGTCATGGAATTACTGCAGTGAAATGCAGAAAACTTGATACAATCCTGTCAGATTTTTTTTTTTTTTTAATGGAAACAGCAAGGCAATTGCAAGATTTCAGAACACTTTCCTTAATTTCCTCAAACACAAACATCCATCTTGGAGACTCTCCCAGAGGCTTGAGAGAGTTTGTTTGGATAAAAACTCGTACCAGTTCTGGTAGTGAAACTGACTTGTGCAGAATGTTTGAGGGATCTAAATACAGTTTAGATGAGAATTCATGAGGATTTAGGAAACCTTTTCCCTCCTGCTGTTGGAAAGTTCACATCACAATCCGATTAGATTGACAGAGCTGATACTCTCAATCCAAAAAGATTTGGGGGTGGAGTGTCACGGATGAGACAGACAAATGGTGCTCATACTTGAGCAACATTGCCTTTTTTCACTTCCAAATATTTTCACATTTATCAATTCCATTGGTTCACACATAGTCAAAAATCAAAATACTTATTTCCAAAGGTGACTTTTCACAGCACCACAACCAAACTGTTGTGAATTTTTAAATTAGTGTCTGCTATACTTCATCTTCAGGGGAGTGCTGTGCTTCTCATGTAGATCTGTTTACATAATATCTTTGACATAAGACGTGCAGTTCACTGCATAAGAGCATATCACATATATAATTATAACTGTAGTGTATATACCTGACCCCTCTGCCTTTTCAAAATGTTTAGCACATAACAGATGGAAAACTGGAAACTACAGAATCAATTGTAGGTTTTATTTGACAGTCTGCAGGCTCCAAGAAAGGTTGTTTTCATGTGTCTACAAAAGAATATATTATTTAGTCTATCAATATAAACTTCTTTCCAAATAGGAAGTACAGTATGCTGAATTACTGTACTAGACTTGAGTAAGAGAAGTTCACAGATGACTATTTCATGTAAGGCTATTCTGTGGCATCATTACCAGGGAGGAGGGGAGAGAACTTAAATGAAGCTTTTACAATTRTATTTTTATTACAACAGCTATTTCTCCACAGCTACTCTGATTGGAAACTAAAAGTTACTAACTTTCTTAGCAGTTAAAAGTTTCGAGAGAGTTGGTGAAAATTTTAAAAKTTACTGTGACTTGTGGATAACAAACACTTCAGCAGTCAGAAAATCTGGTATTTGCTTGCCAATATGAATTTAAATATTGAATGCTAAGTGTTCTGTTTGGATAGGCAATACAAATATTTTTCTCTCTATTAAAAAAGGTTGGAAAATGGCCTGTGATTTCAGAAATGTTTCTTAAAATGCCTCTGGCACAAGCTGCAGAGGAGGAAAAGGGGAAGAGATTTACTACTTGTGCTATATGCTAAAGAAACGGTCCTAAAGGAATAGAGAGAAAATGTCCAGGTTATGGTGCTAACGTAAACAGTTTGCAGATCTTAAAGTGATTATTAGGATAGTACTAGAATAGCAGGGGATCTAGTATATTTTTTTTTCTTAAGGGCTCGGTACAAGTTTCAGTTTGCTTTTGCATAGACTATTTTGGCTTTTCTAGCTACTAATGCTGTAAGTGCTTGATTTTTTTTTTTCTAAAGCCTTTTTTCCCCACCAATATGCTCATGATGCATAATATTTAGTATTTGCAGTGTAGGTGAGGAATTTTTGATGAGGTTTAGATCAGAGTAGAATTCAACTCATACTCATGTAACTGAGTTAATTCTGCAATGAAACTGAGCTTAATCGCTGAAATAAGACAACATAATTCTGACTACCKAACAGCTAGAAATGGTGTAGAAGCAGACCTGTTTTTCATGTAGAGCACATGAAAATAATTGTCTTGAGAAGATGAATTTCTTTTTATTTGTGCTTTGGTTTTAGGTAGAAGATCTTGAAAAACAGTTGCACCTAGCTCGTTCTGAGATGGCAGAAGCTCAGACAGAACGGGATCAATACAGCCAGGAATCTGGAAATCTGGATGACCAGCTTCATCAGCTGTTGGTAAGATCAAATGACATTATTGGAAAAAAAAAAAAAATCCAAACATTTTTCTGAAAGGCTSTCCTCTTGAGTAGTGTTGTGACTTGTACAGTGCTCGCTTTAGGAATAGCGCAGTCCCTTTATAATTATGTTTGAGACTTACGTTTCATTTTAATTCATTGAATTATCTGTGAAGAAGATTTCCCAAGGACTTTGCCACTAAAAATATTAAGCAATGAGAATAAGACTCTATATGAGAATATGATGAGAATGTAGATGATGAGAATAAGGTTCAAAATACCCAAAAGTATGCAAATCRTATTGAACATCTCAGCCACCTTCACTTTAACTCTGCAGTTTAGAGACCTTTTTAAAGCAAACTTGGGCCTTTTAATAGTACTTTGTAAGACATATCCAAGATGCCCTTAACAGTTTTAAGCCCTGATAGATTGTTTACAGATCGAATGTGCAGTATTAAAATTTTGCCAAGCTTGGTTGGTTTTGTCACTGCTAGCTCCACCCATTATCATCACCCTTCCTATCCTTTACAAAAGATCATGCTTAAGGAATGAATTTGGGAGRTTAGTTTGTGTGGTTTCATTAGGTCTTACTTGATTAGTGTCATGACATTCTGAAAGAGGCTAAAGAAATTTCATTCAGTATGGTATTCTTATAAGGAATATGGTAAGTCAGTCTTTACGCCATAGATTACGCATAGCTGTAGGGAAGTTTAGACTCAGAATAATAACGGCCAGGTTGAAAGCTAGAAATTTTAATTTTAGATACCATTTGTTTCTGGGCCTTCACTTTATGTTTCTGTTCTCTGAGCTCTTTATTTTGTTATTCAGTCATCTTTAACCATGTATGTATAGTGTAAATTATGTTCTGATATAATATCAGAAGTTATCTATAGCAGAAAAGTCTATTCAGATTTCTGTTAAATTAATTTTGCTTAAATTAGTAACTATGAAATATACATATCTGTTTTTAATTTTATTTACATTTCTAATTAATTTATAATTTTATTTATGTACTATTGTTATGATCTTTGAGGTAGAAAACATTTAGGATCTGGAGAGCATGTCGCAAATTACTCTATGAAATCAGTCAAGAAATGAATAATTCTTAATAGTGGTAAATGAGAGATATTTATCTGAGAAGTGTTCCTTAGCATTGTTATAGTGCTTTATTTTTTTTTCCTTTAATATTGGCACAATATCTTCCCTTTTTATTTTGCTACTTATACTGATTTGGGGGATATAAATGACATCAAAGACTTCCATGTGGCAATGTTACTTGCTTCAGTATAATTATAGCAGCAATATTTAAAGCACAAAGTTGAAAGCTGTTGCTTTGTTGTAAGAAAGCATACGTAGGAGGTGTAAAACTGGTTCAGCCAATACTTCTGTCTTGTTATGTGTAAATCCATGCAATAATTCCTATTTAGATATGCAACTGTGTAATTGAATGTTGCTGGCATTGAGAAAAAGAATGAAATATGTATGATTCAAGGAGGGAGATGACTGTTAATTTCTCGCAGGCTGAACTGCATAAAAAAGAGATAGAACTAAGTCTAGAAAAAGAGCAGAACAAGAGATTTTGGGATCGGGATAGAGACAACAGCATCACTATTGACCATCTAAGGAGAGAACTGGAGACCAAGAACATGGAATTGAAGCATATGGAAAACACAGTGAARGCGATGAGGATTGAATGTCAGGAACAAACAGAGTGCCAGGTTGGTGAGCTACTGCATCTTTGTTGTGTTCTGGAGAGAAAGTGTCATGACAGGGGCTGTAGCTTAGAGCTGCTACTACTCAGGTTTTTGTGACCGGGCTTCTGGAGCTCAAGTGTCAAAGTTTTCCAATCAAACATATGAACACAGGACAGTCATAATTTGCATCTTCTGTCTGTTAATCTATCCATTCCAGTCTTGTTCCATGTTGACTGCTGTTGGAGTAGAAGCATTATTTTTCTATGTATTATCAATGGCATAACATTTATGAGAAAATGAATATTTGATTGTAACAGAATCCAAAATAACCTTAAGTCTTTTTTTTTTTTTAAAAAGAATCTGCTGCCAGAAGTAACAGAAGTGTTCAAGGCATTATTTTTAGTAGTGAGCACTGGCATAAGAAAGAGTAAACTAAAGGCCTTCATTCCTGCCCTACTTAATGCAAGGCTTAATGACACTATAATTATCTTCATGTCTATAACCCAGATTCTAAGCTGAAGGCAATTCTTRGTGAAGAAGAGCTCCTATTGACAAAGTAGACTCCTAGACATCAAAACCACATTTCGATCACTGAGGTTTCTGCAAGACCTCAGCCCCTCCAGAATGAGCTATGTTTAAGTAACAACTAGCAGTTCCACTGGCTGCTTGGGATTTTGAGAAAAGATCAAGTTATATTGATTCTCTTGTTATCTACCAAACCCCTGGCCTTGTGCTGCTTTGCATCTTCTAGTTTTCCAAGCCGTTATTTTTTTACCTTCAATGCTCCTATTATGATGTTCATTCTTTTCTACTGCATCTAGTCTACTGCTAGGGAGCCCTGATTCGCAACACTCATGTCCTAAATGGTGACAGTCTGTGTGTTGCTAATATAATGGGTAATATAATCAGTGATAAATTGGAAAATTTGTGTACAGGATTAATTTATGATGCAATCAGCTGAGTATTAATTAAAATCTTTAGCCCAAACTGAAATCCTCTGAAATCTGTACAGTGCAAACATGTTTTTGATTTTCACATCAATCTAATACCTTTGATTTTCTGTTGTTCAAAATAGATGCATTTTGCAATGAGTACTGAAACAAGCAGGGAAAGAGAAAAGARAAACAAAAGAATCATGTGGTCATTATAGATGTGACTATGCTAGGTTAATTTTCCTGTGAGAGTATTAGATGCTTAAGGCCAATAAGAGAAAAYGTGGAGGGCAAAGGAAATTCTGAAAATAGAAATCAACTTTCTTAATTAATGTTTCATTGTTTTTGTTCAGATGGCTGCAATTAAGGAAAAGAATGAAAGTATTGAAAGAATCTCTTCCCTGACTGTCCAGCTGGACTCAAACAAAGAGATGCTCCGTAAAGTTAGGGAAGATCTTAAAGCCAAACAGATGAATTTGGAGGCTGCTGAGAGAACAATATCAAATATGACAACCTGCCTGCAGGAGAAAGAGAGAGCCATTGACGTTACCAATAAGGAAATCAAGAAGCTACGTGCCCAAGTTGGGAGTAGGATGCAGGARCTTCAGCACCTGAAGAATGAAGGAGACCGTTTGCACAGTGTGCAGTCAGAGTGTGACACGCTGAGACTGCAAGTGGTAGAGAAAGAAAGGATGATTGGGATCTTTCAAAAGCAAATTGATAACATGACCCAGATGGTGGACCAGCACAGTCGAGCTGCTGGAGCAATGGAAGTCGAGAAGTCTCAGCTTATGAAAGAAATCTGTGACTGGAAATTGGAAGTACAACAACTTAAGGTCTGGAAGTGTTATTGTATTAATATCTCTTTAAGACTGTTCTTTTTTTTTATGTTCATACACTAGCACTGTCTGATTTTSAAGCAGTTCAGACCAATGCACCTTGAATCTTAACCGTGTGAAAAGACTTGGTGGATAGATAGAATGGTATCAGTCTATGAAGCAGCAAGAAAAGSTGGAAATCATTCTCAAATCATACCTGGCAAGGTAAAATGGGTGCTAAAGCTAGGTCAGATTCTATTATACTCTTTTTGCCTGGATTGACAATGTTTGAGTAAATTGTCTCTTTTACTATTCTTGCTTGTCCCAAGTTGTTCTCTGACAAAAGACTTTAAGTAACGATGATGTCTTCACGTTGTGATTGTTAATGTTGTGTTTCTGTACACATTCACTTCTTTCTTCTATAAATAGATTGTAAAGGAGGAGAAGGAAGCCAGAATACTTGAATTGGAGGCCAGGCTGAGTGAACTGGAGCTGGAAAAGGTTAAGTTGGTGAACACATGCACTGAAAGRCTTCACACAGTTAAAGATATGAAGCTGGAAAAAGATCAGCTAATAAAGGAACTGAAAGCCAGTCACACTGAGCTAGCTGGCCTTACAGGTAGGTAGCCTGAGCTCAGTTTAACTCAGCTGCTAAATGAGGCTGATGTTAAAAATAGAAGAGCAAACTGCTTGCTGAATCCAAATATGGCTGCTGGTGCTTTAGAAGATTTCCTGACAGCACTTGATGGTCAGGTTGCTTTGGAGAGCTAAGTTATGGTCGAGGATTCTGGCACAGAATGACAGAGATGGCATTTTTATGGCAGTCTGTCTCTACCCTGTGCAAAAATAGTAATTGCTTGAATGACTTGCTCTGGGATCCAAAGAGGCATGTTTAATAAATCAAACAATATAAACTTACCTGCTTTATGTAAAGTTTTTTTTTGAGGACACTAGCAGATCCCTGACTATTCTCAAATTAGAAAGGAACTTCTGTTGTATTTCCATTTTATCATTATTTAAATGCTTAAGCTTTAACTTGAACTGTCACTTKCATAATTAACACATGGCAGGTGTAGGTGGAGCAAAATAATAGTAAAAACAAAAGCTGAAGGTAAAACACGAGGGCCTGTACCTGAGCAAGCTCACCAAAATTCATGGGGTTTCTTMCACCTGCACTGCACCCATGTTACTGTTCATGTCCTACGTTAGCTAAGCAACCCCCTGCTCGGATAAAGTACTCCCTCCCTGGGGATCTGCGTTTAAATCATGCTAACTACCCATCAGCACTTGTAAGCTTCTTAAGTTTTATAAGAAATAAACAGATAAAATAAGTTTTATGTTGAAGTGAGACCCAGGACCTTGACCCCAAMCATAACCCAGATCTGGGACCTTGGCCTTGACCCTAAGACCTTGACCTCAGACATGACCCTTAGGTTTTATGGTACTAATCAGATGTGAGGTTAAAAAAGCCRTATCACATCAAATACCCATGGAGCCGTGAGGGCCAAGCTGTTGATACAGTTGGAGCACCGTGGCCCCTATGATAAGGACAAAATACTACCCTCATCAGTAACCTTACCTTTCACAATGTTATAGCAGTTGGGAATCAGAAATRAGGAGTTCTCTCACCTTGTTCAACTGTTGCTTTGGGGAGCAATTGAAGAACGTGTTTTTTTTTCTAGTGAAACAGAAGCTTCTGCTGACATGCAAAGCACTGAGCTACAGCTTCTATATTTGATAGCAATGGTTGTTACTTGCTTTAGGTCTTAGCTATTTGCATATCTAATATTCCCTTAAAGAAGTAGGGAACATGTCTGTAATCTTTGTCTACAAGAACAATCACCTTTGTCCACTGTGATTTCTGTCTTAACTTACACTCAGAGGAATATGAAGATTTAAAGAGAAATTTCCAAGGTAAAACTGAAGAGATGGAAAATAATGCAAAGAAACTGAAAATGCAGTTGAAATCAGCTAAAGCTGAGCTGGATCAGACCAGAGCTGCWCTAAAGACTATGGAAGGATCTGATGGCCATGGTAATTAAGGTGGGATCTTCCCACCTTTTTCTCTCTTTTCCAAGAGGATTTTTGTAAGTATTGATAAAATTTGTAAGTTATTTCAGTGATATTCCAAATATTCTAAGKATTCTGTGCAATAAAATCAAGTTGCACATGCAAACTTATTTTACCATTTACTACATACTGTAAAACTTAGACCATGAGGTGAATTTTCTCATTAGATCTTTAAAGACTCCAAGGGACTCTTCCCTTGTATGTGTTATGGTACTACCACCTTCAGAAAACTTCTGCTGAGCCTAGTCAGTGGTTTGCTGGTGTGCGTGACAGGAGGGTGCTGGTTCAGTGTATCTGCCTTAGCGTATTGTTGTTAACTGGCTTCCAGAGTCTTTTATCAGAGCTTGGAATGCATAACCAGTCTTGTTTATTCAGAATTAACAGTTGCAAACCTTGTTCTTTTACAGCTATGAAAGTTGCAATGGGAATGCAGAAGCAAATCACAGCCAAGAGAGGACAGATAGATGCATTACAGAGCAAGATTAAATTCTTGGAAGAGGCAATGACAAATGCAGCTAAGGTCAGAAGAGCTTCAAGTAAAAGTATTTAACTATATTAAGAAGAATTGGTCTTTGGAGAGATGTAGGGCCATAATGAGCCCAAGGAGTACTAAAGGGAGTATTATTTGATGTAATGGGCAACTTCCTTTGGCTTCCTGCTACCATATSATAGATCAGGGATTGACTCTGTGGTGTTAGACAGACATAGACCAAGTTCTATATATATTTTTTTTCTGAAAGTATCAGTGCAAGTATCAGTGAGATTGAGGCTCTTAATCTTAGATCTTTTAAGAAGGTAAACTTGAGACAATGTGTGAATTTCTCATCTCTTATGTTGGTGAGACCTATTGAAATCAGTTTGTCATCTCAATCTGTATTGGAAATTTTAGGAAATTCTATATTTCCTGTGTAGTTTCATCAGGTATAGTTTCTGTAGATTCTACTGTTAATCCTAGCAAATATGAAACTGTGTCCCAGGTCACATTTTCTCAACCTAATTATCTTTTTTATATAATTTTTCCAGCTACATAGCTTTACAATATAATGGTTTGTAGCTGGAAAACCTATTCAGAGATATTTAGGAATCATTCTACCTAGTGACAGCTAATCTCTTTTTTTTTCCTTTTTTTATTTTTTAATTTAGCAACTAATACATTTGAGCTACGCAGTGCAACAACTTGGTTCCATGGTCCCTGTAAGCGTTATTATCTGTGTGGAAATACAATCCGGTGTTTGCAAGGGAGAACTGTTTGGCAGATTGCTCTGTCTTAATTCCTACTTTCAACCTTTGCAGTTCTCGTTGTGAACTCTGTGTATGTTGCGATCTGTCCATTCTCTTCTATGATGGAAAGTTGGTTTTATCTGTTTGCTGTTACCTGTCCTCAACTTCTACCATTTCTGGCTTCTGTGACTTACATAGTTTTGGGCTGATGCTTGGTGGCTATGAACAACCTTTGCATGTACAATGGACCTCTTCATATTCCTACAGTAGTACTTGGACTCTTAGAAAGTTGTTCAGGCACTCCAAGTGCTCATTAAAGTCTAATGTGGAAACTTTGACCAGGTCGTATACTCCTGGACTTKGCATTTCAGCTTGAAAATGGATCTAGAAGTCCAATTACATTTTTCTTTACAAGATCTCATCTTATTATTGGGAAAACAAAACAAAAACTTGTTCTTCTGCAAAATCTATCAGCAAAGCTTCTAGAATGATTTGTTTAAAACTTTGAAAAAATGACAAATYACAAGAAAAAAATGTGCAACATATGTAGCTACAAATTTTTGTCTCACACTCTCCATCTCCTTAACTTCAGGAAAAACATTATCTAAAAGAAGAAAATAATAAACTAAGCCAAGAATTGAGCTATATTACCACAGAAAATACAAAGATGGCTGGGGAACTGGAGATCCTGAGGTCACAAGACAAACGTCTGAAAGAAAAAATATGCAAGATGGAGACAGCCCTTGACAAGGTAGCTTTCAGTTCAGAAAGAGAGTGAGGAGCTTTACCATGATCTTTTAGGAAGAGAAGCCTGACCTCTTTTCCAGGTTGTATTTGCTATGTTTTATTCACATGTATTGCAAGCTGCACACCTGAAGAGAAAATTGTCATTAGGACTCTTGTAAAGATTTCTTTGGTAAAATATTTGTTGTATTTTTATCAGAATCCTTAATTTGTTCCTTACGAGCTAAGGGAAATGGAATTTTGGGTAAAATCTAAGTATGCTAAACATTCAAACATTCAAAAAGCTACTGCTTTTAACTATACACGTACAGTGCCTCAGTGAGCTGACACTTGCATCGATGGGGCTCATAAAGAAACACAGAAAGTCATGTTTTATTTTAAATTTTTTTAGATTAATAAAAGCATTCTGATTCCCTAAGAGTATGCTTTCTGTGTGCACTTCGATTTCACTTAGAGCTTTCTTCTATTCTAACTGATTTGAAAAATACCTATATTATTCTATGTTGCCACATCATGTTGGTGTATACTGTTTTAAAGAATAGAATAGTATTTGAAAACGAAGAGATGGAGACATGTGGAGGAAGTTRTCAAATACACAGGCTTTAGTTTTATTTAAAATTTCAATTGTCTAATCTCGAAATTGTTTAGTAGGTCTAGCACAGGATTAACACCCTTCTGTGGTGTTGTAGTGTTAAGGAGATCCCAGTTGCTCCTGGGATCATATGACAAGTCTGTCCATGTAACCCTATCAAGGAAGGCATCTGACCCATCTTATGTTTCTATAAACCACTTTCCATACTGCTAGTAATAGATTAAATATATATATATACATATGTATGTATGCATTTTTTCCTGTGTCAGATGGAGAACACAAGAGAATGTCATTCACCAAAAAAAAAGTAAAATTACAGTAAAATTCATTTAGACCTGGTGTCTCCTCTTACAGGCATCCATGCAGTTTTCAGAGTGTCAGGGCATAATCCAGTGCCAGGAACAAGAAGCAACGCGCTTCAGGTTGCAGCATGCTTTAGATGTGAAAGTAAGTACTTTGTCGATAAGACTGAGAGGAGATCTGATCAATATGTGTATTTGAGGAGAGAATGTAGGGAGGATGGGGCCAAACTCTTTTTGGTGGTGGCCAGTGACAGGACAAGGGGTAATGGGTGCAAGCTGAAGCACAGGAARCTCYGTCTCCATGTGAGGAAGAACTTCAGTGTGAGGGTGACAGAGCCCTGGAACAGGCTGCCCAGAGAATCWYTTCCTCTCAGTCTGGATACGACTGGGTGCCCCATATTCCAGGTGTCCCYACTGGAGCAGGARTGTTGGACTAGATGTAGATGATCTCTRGATGTCTCTTCCAACCTCAACCATTCTGTGATTCTGTGTATAGGTGTAAAGTAGGTGCATTTACTTTGTAGGACTATTTCAGGACTAACTCCATTTACTGTAAGATGCTTTCAAAAGTCTGCATTTGAAAACTTCTATTAATGTGGGATGGTTCCCTACTGCACGATGTATTACCTCTGAAGTGGTGTATACTGGAAGGACATCAAAAAATAAACAGTTCTAAGAATATTTGACTACGAACTCTAGCAACTAAATTCTTTCAGTGACATTTCAGCTTTTTCTTGTAGTTCAGGCAAATTAAAACTAGAGACATTTATAAGGTTATTACAAACAATAAAGTATAGTGGCAAGGTCTATAGAGGTGACTGATGCCCTTTCTTTGATCAACTTTAAGTATTGGAAAGTGCTGATTAGCTTTGGGGAATGCACATCCTATTCCAGGCTTGAAACAGAAGCAAGAACTTTGAAGCTACATGCAGACAGAATGATGGAGTTGGGTCTTRCTTGGTGATGTGAGGTAGTTTGGTTTTAATGAAAAAAATCAAATATTTTTAAGAAGCAGCCCAAAATGTTAGCAAGGGCAAGGCAAATGTGGTCAGTAGGTGCCTTGGAGCAGCAAAACTTATAGTTTTAATTGGGTAACTAAATGTTATATTTGAAATACAGACTTAGGTAAATGATGCAAAAGGAAGTTCTTACAAACTGTAACAAAGATGGAGAATCTCATACTAATGAAATTAGTTCTTATCTCAGTTGGAAAAGAACACACAAGAGACATGGGACTATTCAGTTTTGTAATGACACTGAGACTTGCTCTGCTTGCATGGATCCAGAGCAGCTGGAAATAAATGAAACAACCACTGTTGCATCCACTTCGGTCCTGAAAGGACTTGAAAGGGTTATATCTGAGGACATGTAGTAAATATTAGAGTATGCCTTGAGAATTGAAGGCTAGATGTCATAACATGAAGCCAAAGAGAGGCCCTGTTCCAGAGGCCYTGCTCTCCGTATCCCATTTTCCTACTTGGCCTGTGACTCATATTCTTTGACAGGAGCTGCAGGGCTACTCATCAGCCTCCGCTGCAGGCAGGCAGCGGCCTGTGCTCCCACTGCCCCAGCAGCATGCTGCAGGTGGGCCCCCTTGCCTGCCCATGGCCAGCTGTCTTCCTYATGTGAGTACCTGCCCCAAGCTGGCAAACTGTGCTGAAAGGAACAGGCATCTTTCAAAGAGGAAAAACACATGTAATTTCTAAGTCGGAAAGCATGTGGCAAGATTCCTACCAGTAAGGATTAGATCCTTCCCTGTATTTCTCTTATGTTATGGWCTCATCACTTTTTTTTTCTTTTTCTGCTACTAGTTTAGTTAGTGTAAATAACTTTATTTTGGTGGTGGTGAAAATGGACATGTATATAGTATCTAATCAGTCTCATTGTATACATACAGGCAGTTGACCTGTAATAACTTTGCTTGTTTCAATATTTCAGCTTTTCAAATTCACTTTCACAGATTAAGACCACTTTTGTCCTACTATTAGACATGTCACCTTCCTTCCTTGTGTTTTTGTGTATCTGCATTTAGATTTAAATTAGATGCTAGTGCTCTTCTGATTCTTCATCACAGAAAACATCATCTCGAATCTCTTGCAAAAATACATTTTTTTTTACTGTATGAATTTTGTGTAATAAAAGTTAATCTTATCTTACCTCCACTACCTTTCAACTAAAATTACCAGAAAATTACYGTTTTCCAAGTTTTAAGTCGAGTAGAGGGAAAATAAGTGTTTAACTTTGGCTGAATATATATAGGAACTAAAAAACGGGATGCCATTATGAAAGTACTTTGTAACAGAAGGATTTTATTTCAGATGCCACCCAAGTCGGGCATTTTGAAGGAGGAACCACTTSGAGATTTAAAGAAGATTCTTCAAGAGTTAAGCTCAGACAGTGAGATCCCCTCTGTGGCTCTTAGCAAGAATGACAGTGATGTTGCGGGAACATCACCTTTAGCTACTGTGAGGAACACAGTGTAAGAGCAATTCTATTGTGTGCTGTGTACCTGCATTGCCATCTGAAACTAATGCCCGGCCATTGCCTGTCTTGCTTTACAAGGAGTAGTGATTGTTTTTCTGTCAGGAAACTGGATTTAGGAATAAACTTGAGATATCTGAGGGCTTTGTTAGATCTTGTTAATTGCCTGATTCCTGACACCTAAAGCATCTGACGAAGGTAGAAAGTGACTGCACCATCTGCCTTTATTATTGTTTTTCTTTTGGGAATTTCTGTTTTTTTTAATTTTCAATTCCTTTTTTTTGGTGATAGTTAAATATCCATTTTCTTATTTTAGAAGCAGATAAAAACTTTCTTATTGTATAAATGATAATGTCAATGGCATGAGATTGAAAAATCAGTAGAGCACAAATTCTGATGTTTCCAACACAGAACATAAAGACAATTTGTAGCGGGGAAACGTAATTCAAGGCCTTCCAGTAGGATTCTTTTATTTCAAACATGACTTTGATTCACTATGAATAAGCAAAGGAAAAAAACAGCAACAAGAAAACAACATACCGACACATCAATATTAGCAATCTGGGAGTGATACAGTCTCACCAATATATATTACAAGAGAAAAGTCATGTTTGAAATAAAAGAATCTATCTGTTATCAACACGCATGTTTTTAAGAACTTAAGGATAGAAGCTAAAAAAGCTTGTAAGAAAAAGCCCGAGAAAGGGCTTATGCTCAAAAATCTGTCTGTTTTAGTTTTCAAGTAATAAATATGCTAACTCTTTCTGCAGACTTTGCCTATCTTTCATAGAATCCTTTGGGGATGTTAACAGTGCTCATTTGTCAGCATTTCTGTGTTTATAGTGGCAGTGAGAGAATGTGAGAGAATGTATTGCTTCCTACATATGATGTCAAGCTTGTATCAGTCAACATATGGCTTTGGATTGGGAAAAAAAGCAGATTTTAGGAGACTTTTCCAGCGTGTTGTCTCTCCAATAGTCTTATTCAAAGTTTAAGCAAGGTTGGGAGAATCCTACACCTAAATATCCCTCAAAATATCAAGTTATCTGTTAAAGTGTATGGCTTTGTAAGTACTGTTGGACTTACTAATTCTGGTTTGTTTTTGTATACACAGAGATGGTGCAAATAGAGAATGTGCTACTACCTCCAGTCCATGCTCAGATCCTTGCAAAAGGTGAGAAATCACCTTTCCAGTAAGATCCCAGATGATACAGTTATTGGTCAAGTGGGATTCAGCAAAATGGCACTAATAGTATTTTGAGAAACCATGGCAGATGTTTAGCAAAATGGCTTAAAAAAAAAGAATGAAAACAATTCTAATTATTTTCCTAAAGGTTAGGAATTCTTTGCAGATCAAAGTTCTGAGATAAATTAGTCAAACAGTGTAAGATTCATTGACCAGGCTTGTGGTCCTTAATATCCACATTTCTTTGTGCCAGTTTCTCATTGTTAAGTGACTGAGAAGGATAATTAAAAGGTATACTTTTCACAGAAATGTACCTTAGCATTTTCTGTGATGAAAAATTTGGTAATAACTTTCCCAGGATGTTACTGAAAGCCCTAGAAAGTAATATGTTTCCTTTTAAATAGATTTTGAAAAAAATGAATAGAGTTCAAATGAATAGAAACACGTGATACATGGAAAGCTAGAAAAAAAGTACTGCTAACTAGTGAAGCAGAGCTGAGACTGAATTAATTGCATCTCATGAAAACTGAGATAAATTGTTTGGATTTTTGTTGTGGTTATTCCCAGTGGCTTAGTTAAGAATTGTGGTGCATCGAAAGTTGCAAGTACAGTAGCAGAGCTGCTAGTGGGAGTAGAACATTTCTGCAGATGCTTAAAAAATAAACTAATCATCTAAAAATGTAAATTGTACAGATCCTATTGACAAAGCTTTTGTTGTGATTTTGACAGCAATGTCTTTCCATGCAGGGAAACACCAGTTAGAGACTCAGGCACAGTAAGCAGCATGGAACAGGATACCATCAGCTGGTGAGAAGTGTTTTCAACTAGCTGAATTACCTGCTTTTCAAAATACTGGTTTGAGAAGCAATTTCTAAGGCATTTTTAAAATTAATTAGTCTTGAGCTTTTTCATAATTTATTCATTATGCTAAAAGCTTCCTGGGAATTACAGACTAAGCTGTGAGTTTCTTTCATCACTTTAACTAAGAGCTTTGGAACTTATTTCCAGTGCTTAATATGGAACGTGAGATCAGTGGATAACATCTTAAAGCTTCACTTTGCTGATTAGCTAGTGTTAGCAAAAACATAGCAGGATACGTCAAATGTGAGTTTTGACTTCTTTTTGCTTGCAGGGATCCTTTACCTTTACGTACTGCAGATCTTCGGTCCCAGGATGTTTCACTGCCTTTCACATCCATGGGTAGGTTTGCACAGACTGCACTTCAAGATGAATATATAGATGTGGAACTGGAACTTTACAGAATAGTAGAAAAAGAAATGTAGTCCAAATACAATGTATTTCCTTACGTTGCTTATTAAAATAGCTCAATAGTGGAAACTAGCTGATAAATATCTGTTGCAATTGGTGCAAAAATGTACCATTTGAAGGGTGTCATGAAAGGCACCCAACTTTTTGTGCGTTGCATGGATAGTATCAATGCAGGTAGCCGGCTGTGTGTTTGGGAGTGTGCTCATGGGGCTTCGCTTGATGATCTCCTAGGTGGAGCATCTATCTCCTTAGCAGCTCCTCGTTATACATCCTCCCCCAAGAAAGTCCCTCGGGAAGAGAGAGGCCAACCAAGGTCCCCAGTGCACTCGCTGCTGACTGCTCCAGCCCATGACCTTGCTGCCACTCCTAGCACTTCACCAACTGTGCGGAAGGGAGGCTGTCCAGAGGCTACACCAACAGGCACCCCGATAGGTAAGTGTGGCCTTATATTGCACAAGAGCTCTTTGCACTGGAAATATGGTTGTGGCACTGTCTTTAATTTTCATATACATTTATAATGTGTAACTGATACAATCCATGTTGCTGAAGATTCATGTTGCTTACCAGTGAGCCAGGCTTTCAGGACAGCTTTATAACAATAAGTTGCAAAAGCCCTCAAAATGATAAGTACAGTAGATGAGAGAGGAACTTTTCAAGCAATACTGACTTACCAAATACCATTAAAAGATACATATACATATATGTCCTGCCGTTCTTCCATCTTGGTTAAAAAAAAAAAAAAATCTGTTTCTTTTGGAGGATGCATAAGCACTGCAGGTAACTGTAATTGAGATGTTCCTCACTGAGCTCTAGGCCAATTCTGGCACAAACAACAATCTAACTACTAACTATAGCTCCAAAGAATTTAAAAAAGGACGGTTATTTTCTGTTACTGTGGTGGAATTTTTTGGTAGTTTGAACCTAGAATTGTCATGTGTGTGTTGTGCTGTTACCACAGCAATGCAGGCTTCTCTCCAATCGCTTAGTTATTTAGATTTTACAGACATTGGGTTCTTCTCTTTGTGCTTTATGCAGAGCAATGCCTAAGCTGGCCTGAGCAGCCATCCTGGCTAGAACAGTCATATTATTGCTGAATAACCTTAGATTCTGCAGCCTGTCTGCCTCTGCAAAGATGAAGTGTTCATTTGTTAGCTAATTTCTGATGGATGTTTAACAGCCAAGAAACGCCTGCTTGTGAAGAGTTCAGCTGTCTGTGGCATTTCCCCATCAAAGTGCTGACCTGACTGTGTGGATTCAGGCAGGTTTCTGTACCCAGAGAGCAACACGACCTTCTTCTGCAGTGGGGCTCAGTTCCGGATGATATCTCTTTTAGGCAGGGAATCAGTAGTAAATGGTTTTGTGGTGTGGCTACTCTGCAGCTATAGCTGGAGTTACATCTCAATTGTTCTATACCTAACACTGAGAATCTAGCAATACCAGCTGTGGCAGCTACCAAGATGTCCACTGCTGTTGCAGCCTTACGTTTCAGATTTGTTTGTGGAGGTCAGAGAGGCAGACTATCTGCTGAATTCTTCTCTGGTCTAGCTCTTAGAGGTTCTGGGATTTCTAGTTTTATTCCTGGCTTTAGTTACATCTTTCTATCCTCCAATTTTCCCATCTGCAAAATGGAAATTACACAGCTGCTTTCCTTGGCACACTCCTTTCAGATCTACTGGCAAAGAGCAGTTCATAAGTTGTGGGTATAAATATTATTTTATTAACATGAAACATTGCCTCTTTTCCCTCAAAGCACATTTACAGGCAATCTATATATTTGGTTCCATTCTCATTTAAAGAGAAATACTATTAAGTATAAAACTATGTTGATAACCTTATTGTATGTTTTGTTACTGCACTTTCTGTCATTTGAAGTTTTATTTTTAGGAGCTTCACTTCAGATGGAGTCTTTGAATAATTCAGTAATGTTTTCATTGTTTTTTGTTTTTATATCTCTGATAATGTTAGTCTCATTTTTTCAGTAGCTTCTCAGCCTGTGGAGACTAGTGACAATGCATCTAAGAAGCTACAAAAGAAGATGGAAAGCCTGCAAAACCTGGTGGAAACACTACAGATGAAAAACCAAGGTGCCAAAGTTTACCAAAACTATGCTTTTTTAGAATACCCATATTTACCGTAAACTATTTGCAGTACCAGCTATAGCATTAGCTGTGGTTTGGTATTCTATCAGTTCCGATGTGTCTGACTTAATACTTCATCCTACTCCTAGGAGAATAATTAGTTTAATGGCACAATGTACTGTTGCCCAGCCCCTTAACTTTAATAAGCTTCAAGATCCCTTACATTTCAAACATGATATCTGGTTGGGGTGCCTTCATGTGCTGTCACATCCAATTAAAAGAAAATTTTAAAGAGCTGAGGACACTTTCAGGGAAATGGAAAGATAGTCTGACAGGGGAAGAGTTCCAAACACCCCTGGTTTCACAGCAGTGGCCATCAAGCACATCCCTTCCTCCTTGATGCTTTTTTTTTCCTTTTTTTTTTTTTTTTTTTTTTTTTTTTTTTTTTTTTTTTTTGAGATGACCACAGTAATCACGGAGGACTCTTCAAGTTTTCTTCTTGCTGTCTTTGGAATGACTGGTAAAACCTTCATAAATTCACATGATAGCAGGATACCAGATGAAACAGACTTTGTTTTTTCCACGCTTATTTCACATTCTATGTGCTGGCTATTTGAAGTCTCCCTCCATTAATTTGGAAAATTGCTATTTCCTCTCATCATGTGATTTTTGCAGGGATATATAAGTAATCTGATTTAGGTAAAAATAGTCAAATTGTTTTATATAAAGTATAAGGTAACTATTTTTACTGTCTGTTAATATTTAATATCTTTAGGTACCTTTTTTCTTTATCATGCTTTCAAATTATATATTGAAAAGGGATAAAATCAAAAAGCCATTTATGTGTGTGCTAACTAAATACCATTGCATGAATGCAGATTAATGAAAAACAGATTAATTGATGTCCATTGGTAATTAGGTTTATCTTTTCTTTTAAAAGCCTGCAGTTTACAAAATGCAACCAGAAGTTGCATTTGTAAGGGCTTGGTAAGTGCAGAGTATGATGTGGAAGGATACCATACAGCTTTTAGTGCCTACACTTCATTCATTTTAACACTGGGTTATGTTCAGATAATCCCTTCTTGCTGCTATTTTCAGCAATGTCATCAATGATCAGAACTCAGGAGAAGAAGATAGAGAAAGTGAAAGAAAAGGAGAAAAAACTATCTAAATGAAGATGTCCTATACATTAGTAATTGCTTTCATGTATGTACATTGCATTAAAAATGTTATACTTTTAAAGATTAATAAAGGTTCTTGTAGTTTTGTAATCTCTGCCTTGAACTGGCACTCTTATTACAGTCCTCATTTCAAATGAGCAGGAAGTACAGAGGAGTTAACATATATCTAAATACAGACTGGATTTAGATTGGAATTGGAATACACAGCACATATTGGAATAGCTATGTGCTGTGAGGGACACCAGCCACAGGGAATTGACGACTGCTCCAAGTTCCAGTAAAGCATGTGTACCCTATATGTTCTGGGTCTTGCACACTGTTCAGGTACTTGTTTTTCAGAAAGTTAGTTTTGGAAAATCTTTTTTTTAAAACTTATAAAACAAATCCATTCTGTACCCTTCTACCCATACTTCTTGTTATTAGTTTAATAAATTATGATTTATCTGGGTTTCCAGAATTACCTAGTATTTCCAATGCAAGCAGGAAGTCTCCCTTGGCACTCCTTAGTGCTGAGATAGACCAAGTGTTGAGCCACATGTCTACAGCTGCAAGACTACAGAGATTTCATCTTATACCATGTTTCCTTCAAGCAGAATGGACTCATCAAATGGTATTTTTTGCATTCTTTTCTCTGCTCATTGTGATGTTAAGTTTTATTCATAGGTCAAGGGAAGTCCACCACCTGCCCTGGGGTTAGTTTTGTAGGCACAGCACTCATATTTTGGTTTAAAGCCAGAAGGCTGAAGGGTATGTAGGCTCTGGTTTGTTTGGGACTCTCTGACCTTTAGCAAACGTTACCTTTCTGTAGAACTGAAATAAAGGGGGAAGTCTGTCAGAAAAAAATAAAATGTATTTTATATCAATGCAAACTTTTCTTAAATACTCTAAATACTTAAGTACAACTTAAATGTCAGGCTTCAGCACCTATTTTAAAAAGAAAATTGCTGAAGTAGGTGGATGTTTTATTTATATTTGCTCTGCAAAATCTTCCTCAGCTGAGTCACCAGAACACATAGTTTTCCCTTAATATGAATGCCTAAGAATAATGTTCTTGAAGGCTACTCCCAGACTTGGATTTAGTTATAAACAGGAAAGAATGTTTAGCACATCTGGCATACCCAGGCTTATTTTTAAAACTCCTGTGACTTCTGAAGTGTGAGGCTTCTTGCAGTAGCAGTAGTGGACAAATGACTAAGGACACCTAATTTACAGAATGCCCTCTGCTAAAAACAATTTCAAATCAAGAAGATAAATAGTATCACTGAAAAATCAGATAGATGTTGAAAGTCTCATTAGAATTCGACAGTGTCTTGGGGAACAAGATAGTCGTAGAAAGAAGACAAAAGGCCAGGGGAAGCTTATACCCTCTCTAAATTAATTATTTTTCCAGAATTTGCCACTTCTTTTTTTTTTTTTTCTTTCTCTGAGGACTGTTCATGAAAAGCCAATGCAGTGCTGCCCCTTCAGAATACAGCAAGGCTCTCTGGCCACTGAAGCTGCTGGCCCAGTAGCAAGGAAAACCTTTCTCTGGACATAGCAACAGTGCTAATGAGGTAAGAGGCAAGATATCCCTGTCCTCCAGAAAGCAGTTTTGCAGCCTTCTCCAGACCAAGTGATTTATAAGCATGTTCTGCAAAGCAGTTTCATTAGCACAAGCCATCCAGTGATGAACTTTGTTTTGTTGGCTTTAAAGCTGCATGTAGACTAAATCTCTGAATTTGTTTGGTTTTGGGTCTTGTTATAGAAAGGAAGAGATTACTAAATTGTTTTTAAGCTGTTCTCTGTGGTTGGCAACAATATCTTCACTGAATTCGGGCAGTTTCATTCCCCCCCCCCCATTGCAACAGTGTTGCAGACTTTAGTTATAATGTTATATATCTCTCTTCCTAGGAATCAATTGCATTGACATGATGTTTTTTGGTGGGTTTTGCAATGACAGTTTTACATATCAGAGAGATTTACCCAGGCTTTAGTAAGAAAGGTGAGGTGAGTGAGAGCCTGTATTGATTCTGCAGCAGAGCAGACTCAAAAAGGTCAATGGCAAATGCTTTTCCAGCTGTGCTCAAGCAGCCAAGTTAAAGGGAGTTTCTAAAAGCCTGTGAGAATGGAAAGGAGCAGGTGGAGAGGTGCAGATAGCCAGGGAGAAAGGAGATCTGCCAAGCAGAAAAGCAGCCTGGCATGCTCATGCTGGAACCCAGCGGAGTTGGGTACAAGTCTGGGCCCCTTCTCTGCCACCACCAGAAAGGAAAGATTGAACTTGGGAAGGTGAAAAGGCCATGGAATAACAGGGCCAAGACCAGATTATCAATGTCCCAGGCTTCACAGTGTGACTAGCACTTTGTTTTCCTGTGGCATACAAATGCAAGTGTATAGGTGACAGGAAGTCTGTCTAGGGAAATTTTTCCCACAACAGATAGCAACCAGCTCCCTAGTGATAAGACCCAACAAATGTCTGCTGTGTTTGAGTGGATCATGTACAGAGACTCCTAGCAAAAAGCTTAACTTCCAGTGAGTATAAGGGGCTTGCTTTCTGCAAAGGCACCTGCAAAGCAGATAAGCAGCAAGTTATAATACAAATTTCTGTATCCTACTGATTCCTGCCCAAAGTCTCCATTGCAGCCCAAGGCTGTTTGCTCAGCTGACCAGCAACTTTACCACTAGGCATTTGTACACCGAAGTGCTTCACAAATGAGACTAGATTGCATTAAAAATAGCCAAGTTGGCAACAGCCGAAGCAGATTGCAACCAAAGACCTACAATCCAAGTCAGTGTCTCTCTGTCTCTGCCAAGCTGAGCAAGGCAATATGTCATTCGCTTTCAGAAATCCCAAGCTCCTGCCTGTGAAGCTGCTATATCTACATAGGAATGTCAACAATGACTTCCCACATATAGCTCCCACTCGTGCTCAAAGTCAGAGCACTGTCCTAGACAAGTTACCAGCCCTTTCTAGTTCAACTGCCTTTATATAAGAAAGCACCTTTATACCTGCTTAACTCTGCCTTAAGGCTTGAATAAATGCACTGTTCAATAAGGAGAAATTACCTCCTTAAACTCAGAGAAAATTCTCATTAACTCTTACTTTGGTATTGAAATCCTGATTTGTTTAATTCACCACATAAACGACACTTCATTTACATAGCATGGGCCTTGCCAGGCAACACTAATCTGAATGCTGTAGTGTTTCAGAAGTGCAGTGCAGTCTGTGTATAAATTTTCTTGGTCATTCAGCAAGATGGTTCAACCATGAAGACTATATGTTCTGTCTGTGAGATCAAAGTACAGGGTGTTTAATTTTAAAAAAGTATCCTCACTTATAATTTGAAAATGTTCAGAGTTAGCCTGAAACATGTTTATGACTGCATTAGAGGTTCTATTCCAGTATAGGTTAAGTGGCTTTCTAGTGACTTATCTTAATCTAATAACAGAGTTAATCTTCTCAGACAGGCCTCAAGTGCATTCTGCTCAAATGGCAAAGGCAGTTCAACAAGCTTTTTTTAAGTTCATGGTATCTTACTATGGTAATTACTATGGTCTCACTATGGTATAACTTACTATTACATGGTCTCTACTAAAACTAGCAGCAGTGGGCAAAAAGAACCTAGGGCATTTTGAAATCACATACTTAGCTTCAGTTTGGTTCTTAAAATTCAGTTTCAATTGTACCCCTCGGGTATAGCATTTATTGGTAGAAAAGGTGAGTACAAAAATGAAATTACTAAATGAGACCAGCAGTTGCAGTATGATTCTGCTTATTAAGTTACAGCTATGAGTTGCTGACTGAAACCCGCACACGTTTTGTGCATCCAGTCACTGACAGACCTTAGAGCTTTCTCTTTATACAGAGAGAATGCAAGGTTGTAATGAAGCAGCAGGAGCATTTGTTACAGTGCAGCAATTGCAACAGAGGAGCTAAGAGCTTCGTGTTAATATTTTTAGCCTAGGGTATGCATCTAAGGAAGTGCCAGTCCTTTTAAATTAATGCACTAGATAACTAACTGTAGTATTAGTTTTCTAAGAACAAGCTGAGGATTAGCATATGCATGTGTACACATGTGCAAGACCTCTTCCAGATGCAGCATCATTTTGCTCCCAAACTGACAGCACTTCCTTCTCCCTTTTGAGAGTTAATGTAAAAAGCTTACTGTCTTAAACGCTTTTCCACCACCCTTTCATGCAGTGTTCTCTTGCATACTAAGTCTCTTGAGAAAGGAAATTAGACTTGTCTTCCCCTGCATCTTTAGGTTGTTTAAAACAACCAGGTAACCTCCCAAAAAAAAGACTTTGGCCTGTCTTAAGCTAATCTGTAGGCTATGCCTGTGTGAGCAGGCAATGCAGCCCACTCAGAATGGGTTTGTATATTGAAACAGCTGGAACTTAAGATCCAGGAATAACATTTCAGATGGTTCTTGACAGCAGGTCTTCCCTGTTAAATTGCTACTCTCTACATACAATAAATTTCCACAAAATTCCCGTGGTTCCTCAAATTTGTATGAAGTTGTGCTTTATTTCAGACAGAATCCCATCCCTTAGCCATCACTGCTGTCCAGGTTTTTTCTAAAGCCTGGGTCCTCGCTGACCAAGTAATTTATTAAGCTCATCAGACAGTAGCTTCTGACCTTTGCTCTCCGCTTAGCGGGATGATCTAAGAGAGATCTATCTGCCAAGCCCTCCATTGGACTGAGGTATGTCCTGACAGCAGAGACTAGATAATGAAGTACTGAAGAGCTCAACCCTTCATTACTCCAGTGACGAAGCCACTTGTGGGGGGAGCTTTTTGCACTAAAGTACAGGTCAGTTTTATCAGTTCTATGCAACTTTAATTGAGAGTCAGTTCATGAGCCGACTTACAAAGCACTGTCACTCTGAACGTCTTTATTGCTTCTTTATACATTACATAAGTTAAAAYACTTAAGTTCCTATTACAGTGTAGGCAGCCACACTTTCTAGGATGCTTTTAAAGTCCTAAGCAGTTTGTACAACCATCCCACAGCCCCACTCTAAGCAACACCAACTAAAGTCCAAGGTCCAGATTATCCTGCTTGAAACACTGCTCGTGCCTTCATAGCCTACCTTACACATCTTCAGAAGGCTTTGAGATTGACTTGTCAGCTTTTTAAGTTATCTCCTAAAGACAACAAGATCTGCTGCTTGTTCAGTTTAGCCAGGTTTGACAAAGCATAGGCAGAGCTCTGCAACTGAGATTGTCTCCTACTGAAGAGGGGTTGGGTTTCAAGGCTGTGTGATTTATCTAAGCAGGTTTGCCATGAAATAAGCAGCTTCCAAGGTCTCATTAGTGATACCCCCACCACTGGTGGGCCATCTGATCTTCGTGTGCAGTCACTAGGGTTCTGTTGCTGCATTCTTCCCAACGTCTGACCTTGCCATTCTCCACCAAGATAAATTTCCACTCTACTCTGGTGTCCACGGGCAATGTAATGGATTCAGACCAGAAGCCATCCTTGTCATACTTGAGCGGTACGTAGCTGTGCCACTGGCCAAGACACTCGTGGTCACCCGTAACGCCAATGAGCTGAGCATCTGAGTGCGTGATATAGTGCACACGGAAAGTCACATGGATATTTTGGAACATGGGCGGTACAGCTGCAACTCTCTTAGCTTTCAAGTCCCCGTCGGGGCAGTCTCCCTGTTCCCATTCCTTGCTGTCACAGTCTTCAGCACTGCTGCTCTTTGCAGCCTCCCCCCACGCCTGGTGCTCAGAAACAACCTCCCACTCTTCGTGGTCCAAGTCCCGACTCTCCACGGGGTGCCCCAGCTGCTCCTCACTTGTGTCCTTGTGCGCCTCGCCAGGGGCTTCTGTCAGGCTCATCACACACCAGCCATCACTCGCCTGTCCCTTCAGGGGCTGCGGTTCCCCCACACGGCTCCAAGGCGCCTCATTAGGATGCTCCCTGTCTTCGGTGGCAGTGGTGACAGGCTGCTTGGCCCGCAGCGGCTCCGTCTCCGCTGGCTCGTGAGCCCCTGCGTCGCGTTGAACGTGGTTGAGCTCTGTCCTCGCCGCGRCTGCCAAATCCTCCCGTGGCTTCTCGGCGGCGGTCGGGGCAGCGGCCTTGGCTTCCCGCAGGCCGTGCTCGCCGCTGGCCGGGAGCTCCGCTGGACACAAGACTCGGTTAAAACCCGGCAACGCCACGCTCGGCGCCGCCGCACGGGCAGCGCACCCGAGCCGCGCGGGCGACGGACCCTCCCTGCCCGCCCCGGCCCCGCTACCTGTGGCCGCTCGGGCGCGCGGGCCGGCCCGGCGCGGAGCCGCCTCCTCGCCGCTCTGCTCGCCTC
>PTEX01000036.1:4149682-4187341 GCA_003342815.1 Eudromia elegans | reverse complement strand
GCCCGGCGGCGGGGAGGAGCCGCGGGCCGCCCCCGGCGCGGGCGACCGTTAGGAGCGCTGGGGCGGCCGTTGGCGCCGCCCCCCGCGGCTGAGGTGAGGGGCAGCCTCGTCGGCGGGGAGCGGCCCCAACCCTCCTTCCCTGCTCGCCTCTGCTTTGCTCCTTCCGAGGCTTATTTTAGAAAGAAGGAGCTTTGAAGGGTTTCCCGGTAATTCTGTGCTGTTTCTGTGGCACTCGCGATTTCCCTCGGTCCCTTCTCTACACGGGCTGCGCTTGAAGGTCCCCTAAGGAATGCGAACGGGGATTAAAATGAGCAAGTTGCGAGAAAGTTAAAACGCTTTCTTTTTTTCTGTTCTTCCCTTGAATTTTCTATCATATGTCTTTTGGGCTTTTTGTTTTGTTTTGGTTTTATTTCCACTTCTTTATTTTGTTCTGCAGCTAGGAAACCTGCCTAAAATAAAGATAGAGGTGTTACTCCTTGTGTTTTAAATCAATTAATGCAAAAGCAAGGAGAGAAGACACATTAATTTTTTTTCTTTTTTCTTTTTTCCCTTGTTTTATTTTTCTCCCTATTTTCCATATTCCTCTTTCTCTTCCCCTGCTTTTTTCCTTTTTTTTTTTATTTTTTTCATTTTCTTTCTCGCAGAAGGCGCATTCATGCTTGGTGAGCTTATAGCTGTAGTAAGGGTGGGAGCACGTGGAGTTTAATTTTAGCAGTGCCGGAGGCAGCGTGATTTATTCTCCCTAGCAGGGTGTCTGTGAGTGCTAAGGGTGGCTAACTCGCTCGTGCGAGCATCGGCCCGTGCTTCTCTGGTGTCTCTGAGACGCGGGATAAAGGTGCTGCCACCGCCGCACATGCTAATGCTGGCAATGGGATTTCTTAACCTCGTCATGCTCCTCCGTCATTTGTATTGTGATCAGGAGGGGTTTTTTTGGGCTAGCAAGACTTCAGACTCCATTAGCGCAAAATCAATTTGGCAATTAGTTTAGTGTAGCTTCACTTTCCTACCCAGAGAGTTCTGCTCTTCTTGAAGTGGTGATGTCAGATTTTAATGTAGAATTCAAGGATTCTGTAGATAAATCTTTAAGTACCCCCAGAGTGTTACAATTTAGTATTTCAAATTGATAGAATCCCAGCGTGACAAATATTCAAAATGTTTAGCAAACTAATACAGGTTGGACTATTAACTCTGTCAGTAGCAGAGAAATGTAATGGGGGAGGAGGTCTGTACATTTTTGACCACTGATTTCTTAAGCACATTCCCTCTGTCTGAACCAAGGTGTTGTCTTTATTTAATTCTAAAGCCCCCCTGATGAGATCGTGCCAGCTATCTCATTAGAAACAAGAGTGGCTAAGTGGATGTCCATATAAATCTATTTCCAGTAGACAAGGTTCTTAATCTTTCAGTGTCGTTAAGAGCAAGGCTATATCAGCTTAACAGGACATGAAATGTCATATAAATTTATAGAAGCACAAGTGTGCAGTCTTTGCAGTGGAGTCCCCTCGTTGGTGTGGTACAGGTCCATCTCTGTGAATGCACCAAAGCCATATTCTAAAYGTTTTTTTTCTATGCATACAAGATAGGTCTAGCAAATAAGATACCTTGCTCCAACAAAGTGCTGAACTCATGCTTCAATATAAATACATATTTTTTCAGTATAAATAGGTGCTTTTGTGCTTTGATATGTGAGATGAGTATCTGTAGCTTAGAGTTATTATTTCTAATGAAAAATAGAATTCAGTAAGTTAACTGTTCATTGTGTTGTAGATTGTAATTCTGTAGTTTGCTTAAGTACCTTTTTCTAGTCTTTGCAGCAGAAACAATCTCTTGGTTTGTGCTTATCCACAAAGCTGTGCTTTTCAGTTATACTACCTACTGTTGTGCTTTAGGTAACTGCAGCTGAATATTCCTAACCACTGCAGAGCAGACAGAAATTGTTACCTTTCTTGCACGACACAAGAGCATCCTGCCAACTTTGAGAACGGCTGAATAGGCAGAGTTTGGATCTGCTAATCCTGACATTTCTTTCTTTCAATATGTCTGATGAAACAGCCTAGAAAAGAAGAGAAATAAAACTAACACAGCTCAGAAGTGTCTGTTACAGAAATATTTAAGGAGTAGTTTATTCTGAAGACTCAGAAGTTGGACAGATTAAAGTCAGAGCACTTAAAGGAAAGGTGCTTCTTTAGTGAGAAAGGAGAAAAGCTCTCTTCTGGTTCTTTTTCTCTCTCAAACTCATCGTCTGTTGCTTCAGCCTCCTCTTTGTCTGTTGCCTGCCGAAGAAACTAAAACAAAAAAATGCACAGTAAAAAACGTAGTTACTAGAAATGGGTTTGAATGGCTCAGTAAAAACAAGTGACAGAGACCTAGGTGCCACAAAAGAAAAGCTTCCCACACAGCTCTGGAGCCTTCCCAAGCAGGGAAGAACARTTTTATAACCCTTTCCTCACTTGCTCATTCTGCTCAACTCCCAGCCTGCTGCCAGTTGCTGCTAGCTGCAAGGTGCCTTCTGTTATGAGCAGGTTCAGAGGGAGAAGGGAGCTCCATGCTGCTAAACTATGGGAAAGGCAGAYCTGTACCATTAAATGGAAAGCGATTCAGCTGTGGTTTTAATAATGGTACCCTGTCCAGGTAGCAGAGAATTTGGGCTTTGGGACTTCTCTTGGCTGTGTACAACTTAATTTGGATTTCTCTTTTCTTAGAACAATATCTCTGTGAGTGTCAAGACTGAACTTCTTGAGTCACCGATCACTCACTATGTGTTAGAGAGAGAGAGATGCTTGACAGAGGAAAAGTGAGGAGAGTAACATCCCAAGAGCTACAGGACGCTGAGCACTGAGATTCTAATGCAAATGCACAGATCGTCACAACTGGTAACTTACCCTTGGTTTCCGGTAGCCTTTCCGCTCCAGGAATTCCTTAAATGCGTGCACCCCAGGAGACTGGGCAATATCCTAAGAGAATTTCCAAAATAGATTAATAGAAACGTTGAGTAATGCATCTTGCTTTTTTTGTTTGTTTTTTACAGTTTTCATAGGAACCGAATAAAACAACAGTGCAGTAAAGGGACAAGGAAGCAGTTCTTGAGTCTCAAGTATATTAACAACCGTGTTTCTAGCTAACTCAAGATTTTAGTTTCTCGTGATTTCTGATACAGTTTTATTGTGGAAGTTAGTGAGTTAGTTATTTTGGAAAGCTACATGTGACTTTGTAGACTTATCAACTAACTGGCTGGGGCAAAAGCAGGAGCTTCAAACCTGCCACCATCTCACATTTCTAAACCAGAACAGTAKGCTGCATATTTACTTAGAACAATTTTATAAACAAAAACTAGGCAGCCATGGCTGTTTTTAGAACGCCCTGGCCCAGGTTCTGYCTGTCTCTCAAATTAACTTTCTGGGTTTTACTCTGTAAGCTGTGCCATCTAGTGTGGTGATGAGGAATCTCAGGTGTAATTTGGAAGAGAGTATAGGAAATGCTCTATTGGTCCAGTCCATCTACCTGACTGTTCTAGTTCCAACAGTGGCACTACGAGATGTTTCGGGAGCGCTCATGAACATCTCCAGTTTCCACTGTCTGATCCCCCAGTATTTTCAGTTTCTGCATTAGGGATGTTGGAAAGCTCTGCTCTTACACAACCTTTATGTGAATGCAGTGCTTCCTTTGGTTTTATTTTTGTAATGGAGCCAAATGTCAACATGAACAAGTAGATAAAAAATCTTTAGTTAAACAGCYCTGTACTCCCTTTGGCTGAACTACTGGAGCATCTTGAATTCCATGGCCAGTTCAGGAAAAAGAMTTGCTTGTGACTGTTTGCAGGGAGCTTTTCCTAGGTAAAAGGCAGCATGGAAGAAAGCCCCATGGGCCTTTTAGGCAGCCCTGATGAGAAGGGTTAGGACAACAGCTCATAGGTGACTGGAGGCAAGTAGCAGATTTTAATAAGCGAGAGCTGCTTGTATTTGCATTTTGTCAGACCTTATGCTGTGGCTTTTTGGTGTCAAAAGGTGAAAAAAAAAGCCATTGTCACTGGTAAGGTGAATAGTAGGAGGCCTGTTTCCTGTCAGCATTGCACATGGTGCTCAGTTATGTTCCTCTAGCACTGTGTAGCCTTTGACTCAGCTGAACTTGGTGTCCATGATTTCACAGTGCTTACAGTACCTTTGTGATGGATGGTGCCATGACATCCTTAACACCATCRTCCTTTTTTTTTGGATCCACTAAAGGTTCACCCGCTTTTTGTTTTTTCCATGTCTTAGGGTCAAGGTACCAGGCTCCATATCTGATCTTACAAAATTTGGGCTGGCATGTCTCCTAAAAAGTAATAGAATAATGAGTGGTAACTCTCTTAYCATGTTGCATATTGACAAGACAGATGCTAAGTACTAATGGTATATAAGCATACCTTGGTACGTACACTTTCCATTAGCAGTATAGTAAAGTGTAAACACATTCATCACCATTGATTCTTCCAGTGTAAAGAATATTACACCAAAGACWCCTGTTTTGTCTCTTATTCATCTTGGGGTTTCTACCTCACCCTCTTGCTAGTGAGTCTTTTTTTCTGTGTGTTCCAAGGGGATCTGGGGAGACTGCTCTTTAATGAAATAGGATGCACAGCAGAGTGGAGGAAGGCAAGCARGGGATGGAGTTAGAAGGGAGAAGCACAGGTGGATTTGTGGAAGCACAGGAAGAAGTAAGGTGGTTTGTTTATCTTGTTGTCTCTGATGTGCCCAAARGCAGAGCTAAAAAGAGATAGGAAAAGAAACAGCAGCAACTCTTAGACAGTAGCTCACAGGACTATTATCGTCCCCTAGAAGCTGTTTGCCAGGATTAAAACTTCAAACTCAGACTCAGGATATACTGGGAAATAAGTAACCTTTCTTCCACCATGGAGATTTTCCTCACATTTTCTTAAAGCGGTAACTTGTCACTTTTTTGTTTTACATGCTCACAAAGCCAGGCAGCGAAGTATTCATAGACCTTCGACATGCTGTTTCTGGAAGAAACAGTAGCACTGCCCATCTTTCTGTACCATCCTTTTCCCTCTGCAGTAGTACTGCAAGTATCTTGACCCTCYGCTGTGTGCTGTATTTCCCAGCAGCCAGCAGGTGGCATATAAGAAGTATTTCTGATAATAAAAGTTKGTTTCTGCTTCTGCTCACTGGAGGGATGGTTTCTCTTGCTTTTAGAAAGGTTTTGAGTAGCAGTGTTTATTATGCCTTTTGATCCAGATTTCTGACCAAGAAGTTATTTTCTACAACAGAACACTGGAAAAGGTAGGGAGAGCACAGAAACCAAACTAAGGAGATTAAAACTGGTTGTAGTGTTGTAGTGTTGTCTCAGTAACCCTCAGAGCAACCTAYACCAGATCTAGGTCTACTTTACATTGTCAGTCCTTAAAAGATGGAAGGAAGTTAGTTGCTCATAATGAAGCATCCTCTGTGTCTGTATGGCTTAGAGTGTTGATGGAGGAAAAGCAAGTACCATCAAAGCCTTTTCTTGTGCCCAAGGTATCAAAGGCAAAAGGGACCTCAGCAGTCTGGGTAAGGGTTGTTGTCTGTAGGCTACCTGTGATCCATGAATGTATTTATTAAAGAAAGAAAGGAAGATCCCATTGATAGCAGCTATGTTTCTTCCTATCAGAAGGTAGACTTCAGAGCTGGTTCCTAGCTAGTCCCACTTAGAAATTCAAAGCTTTTTAAGTCTAATAGTAAAATCAATTTTTGGGAAAACAGTAAAGATTATTTCTATCTTGAGGGCTTTCTTCTTTACAGCCACCTCCCCCCCCCCAAAAAAAAAAAAGTAGGATCCAAGAGAGTCTGTGGAGTCTTGTAAACTTAGAATCAAAAAACACTGGTCTATTTTACTTGTCTGCCCTAAGATATCAAGCTCCTTATGATTTCTAACTTGACCCTGCAAGCAGGATGATCCACAGCCTCAAGAAGTATGTATTTCATTGCTTAACTGTTCTTTCTGTTTAAGAAATGTGGCTAGTTTTACAACTACGTCTTTCTGCTTCCCCAGAGCTCTGTTTCTACCCTATCCCAAAGAAACATGTTGAGCGAAGTATTCCCAGTCTCTCTGTATTAGCCTTCTACGTCTGGAACTTCTTATTTGTATCCCTAATTATCTCTTATCTACATCAGGTAACTCAGCTAGCTACATGGTTGCATGTTGGTCATAGGTATGTGGTCTTTTCTTTAACTCTTCCGATTTTCTTTTGAACTTGTTCACAATTTTCTTGAAGGATAGTGGCCAAAGCTAGACACAGACATTACTCCCAGAGGTCTTACCCTAACTAGACAGAGCGGAGCATTATGTCATATTGCTTTCTGGTCTCATGGTAGGATGCTTCCTTTATTTGCACAGCCAGGATGCTACTGACATTTATAATCTACTAAAATCCCCATATTCCTTCCTACTAGTCTCCTTTCCAGCTGCTTGTTCCTCATTCTGTATTTGTACAGCTGAAAATTTATGCTTGGGAGAAGTAATTTGCATTTCCCCCCCGCTTTTTTCTTGGTGTAATATGTCAGGATCATATTGAATGCATCTGAATCTCTTCAACATCCTTGTAGCTTCTAGATTACTTTCATCCATAAATTTAATAGATTCTTTGGATCTACAGGTATGTTCCCTGAATTTCCTRGGAAACAGCTAGTGAAGCTGGGTTTGTTTATACCATTTTCCCACAGTGTAATGCATTTCACCTTCACTTCYGCCTTGAAATCAATTCTCCATTCTCCTTTCCCTAACTGGCATGATTGCATTTCATCATGGTTGATTTTTTTTTTTTTTTTTTTTCCTCAAACAGATCCTCCTCTTAGGTTAGAATCCAATCTCTTCTAACAATTTGAAGGAACATGCAGGAAGTATGAGACTGCAAGATAGAGACAAGGAAACATCCTAGTAGTGTAAATTTCCTCTTGGAGTCTGGTAGAAGGGGATCAAAACTTGAAGATCCATACATATGACATGCAGATTTTGCTCAGTTAAAAGTATCTCCGTGCACCCAGTATTTTAATCAGCATATTTTTTAGATATATAATGAGGCTGGCATTGAGACTGCCTTTCTTGCTCAGAGGCAGTTGGGCATGCAGCAGGATAGTMAGTGTACAGTGCACAAAACAATATAATACACTCTGGCCAAATTTTATTCAGTGCTGAGCACCCTGTGCACCATCTGAAGCTCACTGGACCTGAGGTATCCAGGAACTTTTAAAGGCTGGATCATAATGAAACTGTTCTAACAAACAAAGCCATGCTGGTAGACCCTCAAGGTTATGCAAAGTGCCAGAAACATAATGCCTTGACTTCCATCYAGATTCATTTTATTGCCTGGCTGTCAGAGAAAAGCCACATAAGACAACCAAATACTTATTTTCAAGAAACTTCTAACACAGAAGATTATCCCAGTCCAAAGTCTGAAAAGCACTAAAAAAGCAAATACAAGCTTGAATTTTGTGATAAGAAGGAATATATATGCATATCTTTGTAGCTGTTTGGGTAATCTTCCAAGCTGGAGAAAGAAAACAGTTGATGTTGAGAGAATACCAGAAATGGGTCTTTAATTGCTGGGAAAGAAGAGCCACATGAGAAGATATCAGCAGGGAGCTAGTGTAGAGTGTGGTATCATTTCACATGCTCTTACTGCCTGTTAGCCATGTGAGCAAGCTCTACAGGCACATTTTTTGCTTCATCTGAAGCAGCCTGTGTGTATTAGCCTGTGTATTAGCCTGTGTGCAGCCTTGCTCAGATGTCCTATTTACTGTGAAATGGAGCTATTCATCAGAATTGAAGGAGGCTTTAGAGACGTACCTCCAGTGACTTCACCTGGCTCATTCCAATACCTTCTCCACACCTGTTTAAATATTCCCTTGGATTTAAAAGGTGACAGACATAATTTCATCTGCTCTCCYGATGAAGGATTTTGCAGTGGAATATCTAATTTTTTTCTAAATGGACTAACCAAAGCTCCAAGTGAGCTTACCTTCCTTTGACAAGCATTTTCTCACCCCCTAGCCTACCTCTAGACTCTTTTATGTTTCTTCACATATTGCCAAGTGGCAAGTTCTTTATTCTTGTGAGTCTTAACCTGCAGCAGATCACTTATGACAAACCWTCATATAATTTCTAAATGTGACTATTTCTTTTCCTTTTTGAAGATAATGCTTTCCTGAAAGCTTAGAAGCTGTTTGACTTTTTTATAAATTGTGTGGTTACATTCTAAATGAAGCTTCCAGTTCCCTGACTTTGCCTTTTCTTTCTGAGTAGCTTGGCCCCCWTACCTCGTGAGGACTCTTCATAGGTGTCCTGGGAAATGAGCCTCCCAGACACTCTCTAAGCTGTGCAGGTATAGCGTTTATCTCCCTAACTTTGACATTCGTGGTATCAGACCTGACATTCTCATTGATGTAATATACTTCTTCTCCCTGCAAAAGAAGATAGGATTATTAATAAGAGAGCAACAGGAAAGTTACATGTCTCTCAAAATACACTTTTTACTAAAAGCAAATCTTCATGCCTTGTTCTGAAATTGTTCCCRTAAGTTGTTCTTTCTTGGGTGCAGTCTTTGAGGGAGGATGTCTATGTAGTCACTTAATCATGTGCTGCTTTGGCCTCGCAGGAGAAAGCATAAAGCCCTTTCACACGCACTAGTGTTTGAGAATAATGCAAGATGAGGGCTGTCAATCCATGCCCAGTGAGCCAACACGTGAGGCAGTGACACCAGCGTGAGGCTCTAGTCACACGCCAGAACGGAGGATGTGATTGGATTGCTTCAAGTACCCCTTCCTGCTTTGCYCTGGCTGAGGAGGCAAGGGTTACAGCTGACCTATACGTGGCACTGCAGGCTCCATGTGCAGGTTTGTTCAGAGATGGGCTTTCTCAGGAGCATAGCCCAGTCCACACCTGGACCTGCTCCTTCCACRGCCCCAGGGCAGATTTTCAGGGAGGACCAGGTGAATTGTGAGGAAGTCACATCACCGTTCTCCACAAAAGCCGATGACTGTGGAGCCCCAGGCACAGGTGTAGGTACAACACGTTACAAATCTGMTTTCACAGAGTCTGCACTGCCAGTGGAGCATCCTTCATCTTTSTAAGGCTGCAGTGGTACTTGCATGGRATAYAACACACAGGGCAGRAACATCAGTGCCCATTTTAAATTGYACCYTTTGTTAGTACAGCTTGATAAAACCAGACTGYTRTGGATTGCTGAAAYTGYGCTGAATGCAAAGCAAAGCAAATAAACACAGCAAGTACCTCTCTCTGTCTCCTCCCTGCAGGCAGGCAGATGCTGAGGTGAACAGATTGGCAGCATTACAGAATGCATTGACTTGTGATGTACTTTACACTTTGTCATTCTCTGTGTACAAAGCTCTAATGAAATCAGAAGAGCCAGAGACAGGRGCCTTTATATGCCAGGTCTTTCATCAGCTCCTGTGGGCTTTAGGCCCTCAATTCTGAAAACAGGTGTAATTTTTAATCCAAAATATTTTAGGAGGCATGAGGAYGGCATTTCATAAAAAGGATTTATAAGAAACAGTGTATGACAACCAGTGGAGAGAAAGTACAATAAAAAGACAAATTTGGCTCGTTCCAGTAACTGTTACTGGCAACTGAGGTCGGTGCAGTTGCAGTCAGGCTAAGTATGAGTTGTAGGATTGGAATATATTGGCTAGAGGTGGGCTGGAGCTTTCCACAGACAGGCAAAAGGTCAGAAACAACAGTGTGTGTAGCTATACTTTTTACAGTATTTAGATTAGACAGTATGATTGTATTGTGTTGGCTTACACAAAGATATTTTATACTCAAGAAGTATAATTAAGGGTCCTTGGCATGCTAATTGCATTCTTKGGCCCAGTGTTCATGTGGAAATCCCCAAACACAGATACCCAAACCTTTCTTCAAAATTAGCTGCTGAGCTTAGGGCAGTTAGGTCATCTTTCTACTSTAATATGTAATTTCCTTATTAATGTTTTCTGAAATTATCTGCACTCCTGATTGTGTGCATCTGTTTCTCTTCTGTTACATTATATGTCCAGTGGCCCATTGTTTCTATGCACTTTCTACCTATCATCACCACATGTGAGTTTGGCATATTGTATTAATATTGCTTTGGCCTTATTCCCTATACTACATGGCTTGTGATTTGCACAGTCAAATTCTCGTTATCYGCTTTTCCTCTTTGGGAAAAGGTCTTTGTATTCCCAGCTAATGTTTGGATATTAGCCCTGTCTTGCAGGGCTGCAGCTGCAGCCTTGGCTGCTGCAGCAGCTCACAGCCATGAGTGCCCGGGGTGCTTTTTCAGGGCTCAAGCTGCATTTGGGAGCCCTAGTCTGAAGAGAGTAATGTAAGTTGCTGCCACCAGCTTTTGGTGCGAAGGTGCTGTTTTTCCTTACTTACCAGAGATGCATCCCAGACACAAAATTCAGTGGCTGCTGGCTTTCTGTTTATAGTCACAGGAGGAATGTAGCTCAGGCCAGGCATCTTTTCTTTTTTTTCTACCTTTTTTTTGGGATGTAATGCATATAAGTTTTTTCTTCTGGATTTCTTGCTGCAAAGAGGTATGACATGTTTATTCATGGTCTGTACATGCTTTTTTACGGTGTAGAGGAGACCAYAAGGTTTCAGCCAGTGCAATTTGGATAACTGTATATGTGTCCCTCTCCAGCTTATCCATGGGGAAAACAAAAAAAAGTTTCTGGAACTGGTGGAGCTTTGGGCAGCTCCATCCATCTCGAGAGATGCATATTTAGGCTTGCACATCTCAGCTACAGCCAAGGAAGTCAGTACCCTTGGAATGCCATGGCTGCAATTCTGGCCCATCAAAGCTTCTTTGGCATGTCTGATGTGAGGAATTAGGTAGGGTATCCAGAATATGCCATATCYACCGAGCAGCTTAACACAAAGGAGAGTCATCAGGAAATTTAATGTGGCAAGATGTGGCATGTATCTGATATATGTGTATGACCCACAGATATACACCTCTTTTCTCTTTCTCGCTCTTGCATTTGGAAAAGAGAAGCCAGGCTGAGGCCAATCCTCCATTCGGAAGAGTTCAGCTTGCCATGTCCCATACTTACTGTGCTGATGGCCCAGGCATTGCTCCTGTTTGTTTTTTGTCCTTAGAATAATGCCGAATTCTCTGAGGAGGGAGGATTTCCTCTCTATTGTCCGTCTCTGCAGTCTTGAAGCTCTTATATATGTCAGCTTCCAAGATATTGATCATCTCTAGGAGGAGCTGAGGGCCAAACAAAAGAGGGTTCAGAATGACAGGCCCAGCTGTTCCAGCTTCCACTGAGTTGGGGACGGATCTCCCAGCAGAATGAGGAACACAGTAACGGGAGAGGCTGGAGGGAAGAACGTTTTCCTCTTGGGAAAGGTGGTGTATAGAGATSTGAGGTGTGACTGTGGTGTGTATGAGAGCTCCCAAGTTACAGATGTGATGCAGGACACCAGCCCTTTATTCTGTTTAAAGAGGAGATTATTAGTATTCCTGGAACACTCAGGGATATTGTGAGACATTTCCAAGGCTAGAGGATAAAGCCCCCTCCCTCCAGTGTCATATAGTGATGGAGACGTATAGGACTGGTTCAATAACGTGTGATTGATATGCCCATGTGAGCAAAGTGTCTGACAAACCTGTCAGCTTCTCAGAGCTGTCTCTACAATAAGATCAGRGATGTAGTGTTAAATGGCCATTTAGACTTTGTTGACTTGCTATTTAGGAGAGGGRAGAAAGATGTTTAAATTTTTATATAAATGCAAGAGGGAATTCAATCTTGGACTGCTTGTGTATTTCAAGTGCTGAAAGAACTCTCTCTTCAGTGAAGAATACCAGCAACCAGGTGGTCGTTACCTGTGGAATCCTGCTGTCATTCAAATGAGAGTAAAACGACTGGATCCGGTTGTAGTCTCTCTCCTCACTGTCATGCTTGGAGGCTTCAYGCTGTGGCATGAGCTTGCGGCTGGGGGCAGTTGATGTCTTCCCTGTCTTCTGGTGGGATCTGCGGGGTAGCACGATGGGGGAAAGTCCCCTTGTGCCTTGGATGATGATGTTGCTGCAGGGAGGAGGGAAGCCATTGCGGAAATCATCCAGGCCGCTTTTTAAGAACCGCCAGCGCTGGCCATTAAGGGAGTCTGAGAACCTCTGCCTAGTGCAACCTACTGGAAAGCATCTTGATGACAAACTTTCCTTGTACCTGAAGGGGGAAACCACTAGTTAGTACAGAAAATGTGCTTTATAAGGAAGTGTGTTTCAGGACTTACCTCGCTTGTATTAAGAAGGCAGGAATAAAAGACTAGCTGTGTCTGGGCTGTGACTTGATGTTTCAGCTCTACTCTTTGCTTCACTGGAAATGGGACATAGCAGTTGAGTTCAGTGGGTAGTTTCAAAGCCCASGACTAAACAGGCAGCAGCATTTGGGCTGCATGGGCTCAGGCTGTTGAAGAGGAGCTGGAAAGTTGCGTTCATGGTTGAGCCTGGCCAAGAACTAGGTTACAAGTTAAGGGGCTGCTTTGATTGCTTTGCCTGCTTGCCCACTAACACATTTTACAGAGGAAAACTCTGGTCTAAACCCACTAGCCGTGATGTCTGCCAGCCTGGCTCAGAATGGGGCCAGACTCTTCTGTCTGCCCATGATCTTTAAGCTGAATTTTTAATCTCCTCTTCTGGAGGGCATTGTGAATGTGCAAGAGGGACCAGCAGGCTAAGGAAAGAGAGYGTAGCCCCACGTTCCCTCACTAGCCATCCCTGGCTCCCTTGGTCCCACTCACCACACAGCCGTGCTCATCCTGAGGGCTCCCCACCATGAGGCCCTCGCTGCCTGGCACAGAAGGCTCAGTGACTCCGGGTCGCTAGGACACAGTGTCCAAGGTGCCTGCAGAACCAGGAGAGACTCTCAGGCAAGGAACTCATCACCAGGCTTGGGCTGGCTTATCTGCTCTGTCCCTGGGATTTGAGCCCCACACGCTGCCCTTCCCTGCCTGCCTGGCGCCCAAGAGCTTCTTCCTGGCTCATCTCTGCTCTACCACAGTGCGTGTAGCATGGACATGTGTTTCATCCAGRCTTCAGCACTGGGTGTGCAGAGGGTCTGCCCAGCAGCACAGAGTTGCTTGCCGTGCTCATCAGCAAAAGAACAAGAAAAAAATTTTTGGTCCTAGTGCTGCTTCAGGACTGCAGGGAAAGCTGTGAGATCAAAGCAGTTCTGCCAGTCTCCTGGGGCTCTAGCTGTCTGTCTTATAATGTCTCTGCCCATACCAAAACCTGAGGTGTCCTCAGGGAAGAAAGCAGGTGGAGAGTGTGATTTAAKGCATGGGGGTATAAGTTCAGGAATTTGAAAGGTTTCATCCTTGTGTTCTTGACTGCAGCAGTCTGCATTGGAGAAAGATCTGCAGTCTAGCAGCTTGATTGAACATAATAAAAACATTGGCAGTAGGAAGCTTGCAGATCAGTGGAGCTTGGTCCTGGAAGCTGGGCCTCAGCAAACTGGTTATGCTGCCTGGGTTTTCCAGACTGTGCCAAATCCCAATCCAGTCCTGCTGCTTCCCCTTTTAGCAAGATCTCTGTTTTGCGCTTAGTGCCAAGTTGCAGCCTATATGTACGTGGCTGCTAGATGTGTTCTCTTGCCCCTCGACACACTTCCTCCATACTCCACCCCTGRCATGGGTTCCTTGGCCACRTTCATTTYGTGAGAGTTCMCCATTTCAGCAGTGAAGCTTCTGAYATTGCTGTGGCAGTGGTTAAAYTCAGGTATGCAACTGAGTAAAGAGGGCACAATGTGGGCAGTTTGGAAAAGGGGAGTGCTAACTGAGGAGAGCACTCTGGGTGAAAAGAAAAGAAAGGGAAAGGTGGCCTGAGGCAATACTTCTCCTACACAAGCTGCCCAGTTTCATGCCTGTGAGTCACAAGTCATTACATGCAGAAGTAGCTGATGAGTCAGCAAACCAAACCAGAAGTACTTGATGGAGATGAGTAGTTCCGTGGGCTAATTTTTGTATAACTCAGATTATGAGGAATATAGTTGTGTATGAATAATTTTTAAATGTATTATATGATCTATAGCCTAAATATTGTGTGTGTGTGTGACTTGGAATTTGAGGGTTGTGATTATTTAGCAAGAGAGAGTCGAAGCATCTGAGGTAAGCAGGACCAAATTTCAGAAGAAAAAACTTTTCTGRTACTGTTCTCATTAGAGTTAGTAAGTATTACTTTCCTCAGAAGCAAAAACAAGTGCTAAAGATAATTCTTATGTCCCCTAAAAAGTCTCTGTACCAAATTTGGAAGCCCTTTGTAAAGATAAATACCTCTGATGCACCTTTACTTCAGGTGCATCTACAGACAGCAGTTCTGTTTACAGCCCTTTCCAAGGTCACTGTTGAACCTGGCAAACTGCAGGGTATTTTTGCCCTGTAGTGAACTACTTCTCTGCCAGCAACTAATTTGCAGTGTGTGGGAATAATGAATGAAAGATTGGATTCAATGATACTTGCTGCCTACCARCTTCCAAGCCTTTCAGAAATTTCTCAACTCTCAGGTGAAAGTAGCAGGTTATAATTATATCATTATTTTTTAATTATGCATACAGTGCTAGAGACATATATACTATGTGCAAGTTCMTTGATGACAAGTGTGCGCATGACCTCTGCGTGAAAGGCAGAAGAGCTTTGTCTCTGAAAACCTAGTTCCCTCCTTGCCCCTAGTTCCCTCCTAGTTCTGCCTAGTTCCCTCCTTGCCTGACATACTGGTTTCTCAAGAGCTTCTTCTCTAAGACTTGTAAGTGTATTGGGTGAAAAGCTTCTGCACTTCTCCGAGGCTGTAAAATGTCCAGCTAACAGGATTGTTGTGGTGAGCAATCAGAAAACTACAACTGTTAGTGATACAGAAGTTATCTGTACTATGTTTTATGTATTGTTAATGAGTAGGGCAGAGTTGAAAGAACAGCTAGGGGTTAAATTCCAGCCAGTATGCAAAAACAGAGGGATGTGCCACCTTCATAAACGCACCAATCTTCATAACTACATGTCAATCCCTTGAAGTTTATTCCTGAAATTGTTCTKTTGGATATCCCAGGGGAAAATACAGCTAGGATTCAGAAACATGGCAATGGAGATGGAAGTAAATAAAGCACCACGGATCCAAAGATGAAAGGAGACTGAAAACATCATGCAGCAGAAGTAAATGAGTGAACAAGCCATAGTTTTAGATAGGACAGAAACCTGTAGAGTATTTATCAAATTAAATACTTCTCAAGTTATGATTATATACTCCCTGTGAAGATGAAGCTACACTTGGCTCTGGAAAGGCTTTTCTTATTTTCTCTGGATGCCTTTGGGTCCCCATTGCTACAGGGAAGCCATGCAGGGTTTGGATCCTGTTAAACCTGGTGTAAGCAGGTCTGTCAGCAGTGACACATGGTGAAGAAGAACCTAAATCCGAAAGGGAGACGAGCATGATTGTTATCTTGGGTGGAGAAGCACAGCGGGTGCAGTGCTGGCTCAGGGCACAGGCCTGTGTCATAATTACTGTGCCCTCAGACAAGCAGAGACATGTCTTCCTGTTCCAAAATCCCAGTGCTATTACAAGGGGAAAAGGCAGAGAAGGTCTCAATTCAGGACAAGGTGCTAATCCCATGTATTCTTCATGTCCTCTAGGAGAAGACATTCTGTACAAACTAGTGCCCAATGAGGACAACATTTCATGGTATAAGGAAGAGTTTATGGCAGCAAGAGGGAGAATTCCCATGGAAAAATTCTTCCAGAGAGAGATGTAGTTAAATTAGYGTTCAGAAGGGGATTTTAATCACTTAATTTGCTGCTTGCTTTTTGATGAAACAGAGTAAAGACCACTGCTTTGAGTGGGAAGCTTAACAACCACAGGCCCACAGCGCAATACCTTTTTACAGCATGGGAAGAACCACAATAAATCTGATTTCCTCAAAGCTGTGCAGTGTAACCATATAGCCTGTAATAAGCGGAAAGGCCCACAGCAGCATAACACTAACTTCTGCAGTTACAATAGCAGGTGGTAACATTTAGAAAGGAAATGCTTCAGTCCGTTTTGGCAGGGAATCCACCTGGAGGTCTGATGGTTGCAGCTATGGGACTGCAGCCCTGCCTTGCTAGGCCTCTGCTGCCTTTGATCAAATAGGCAGCCTGGACAGAGAGCAGTTAGTAGAGTGTCCTCCTCTGGGAAAGGAGCTGTTGTGGAGACCCCCCTGGAGCAATAGCGTGCAGTTAACTGTCTTTGAGGGGAGAGGTGGGCATGTGAAGTTATCTTTTTGTTAGTAGCTTAAGTGTGTTACTGGAAGCTGAGCTTGGTTTAGTTACAGTAGATCTGATTGCTATAAAGGTTAATTCCATCCAGAGGCAACTTGTGTCCCCTATAGTGTTTTCTCCCTGCTCTTCCTGCTGAGGAGTAGCTGTTTTTCTGTCTTTGTTTTTGAGGAAAGCWTTTAAAGGCGTCTCCCGCACACAGAACTGGGCCCTAGCAGGTCTGTCCCCAGCAGAGCGCCAGATTTCCGCCCTGCCACCGGCAGCTCCGCTTGCCGGCAAGAGCCAGCGATTCTCGGCGGCACTTCATCGTTCCCGGCGAGCGAGCCCGCACACAGCCCGCAGGCCGGGGCTAAATGGAGGCCGGTTTCCGCGCGGCTCCTCMCGGCGCGGCGGAGCCAGGCGAGGCGTGGCGAGGCGCCCGCCCGCCCCCTGCGCCCGGCCGAGCCCGAGCCCGAGCCTGGCGGCGGCCGTGACAGCCGGGACGCTCCTCCGCGGCAGCCATGAAGTCGCTGTGCCTCGTCACCGTGGGCGTGCTGGCCATGACGCTGCTCATCGCCAGCATCTCCTTGCTGGTGGCGCACGTCTTCCAGACCGTGGTGGACCTGCAGGTGAAGGAGGTGAGAGCCGGCCCCGCGCCCCCCTCGCACCCTCCTTCCCCCGGCCCTCCTTGCGGCTTTTGCTGCCTCGCAGAGGCTCCCAAACTGACCCGAAGGGCGGCAGGGAGGATGCCTCCCGCCTGCCCCCGGAGGGGCCTTGTGCGTGGCGCTGACAGGGGTGTGACCCTGGTGAAATGGGGGCTGCRGCTTCGCAGGGCAGCAAAGCCCCTCCACACCCGCCGGCAGGGCTGGCGAGTGTGTGGGCTGGGCCCACGCTGCCTTTTCGTGCAGTGAACATGGGTGCTTRGGAGGCTGCTTTACAGACTGCAGCTGTGCCGAGGGGCCTGCATCGGCAGCAGCACATGGGGTGCGCTGGGGATGCCTCAAGCTCAGCTGCCGCCTGCCCTTGCACCATCTTCCTCACGTGCTCCTGAGCACTCGTTCAGTGGCTTGTTGTGCTGCTCCTGCAGCACAGCCCTTCCAGGGGCTGTAGGCCAGAAGCAGTGGTGGTTCTGTAGTGCGGGTGGTGAAACACAAGCAATTCACCCCAAGGCTGCTTGCTGGACACTTGAGGATGTCCATCCTAGAGCTGTTACRATTGCAGGGCCCTATTTGTTTATGGTCTGGCTATCCTTTTGTTCCTCTCTTCTGATGCTCCTTTGTGTTTATGTGGTGGTCCTGGGAGAATGGTTAGCTGCCTTAGCTTAGTAACCCCCATACTTAACATTAGAAATTCAGATCATAGGCAGTTTCCGTTAAAATAGCTGGGGCCACTGTAAATGAATAATTCTTAACTTGCCTACTGTGAAGAAAATAATCCCTGTTGTTTAAATAGAGAAATAGTGATTTGGCCAGTGCTACTCTCTCATTGGCACAGAAGTCTGATGATCCCCATAGTGTTGCATCCAATTCCTTTTTTTGAGATATTTTCAGAGAACATTTCCTAACCTAAAAGCTATATTGTCTTAATTTAAACCATTTTGGTTTAACAGATGCACTTGTAGTTGGCAAGTTGTGTCACTTTGCAATATGCCAGTAAAGTCAAGGGGGCATCCAGAAGAGGAGAACCACAGTCTAAGCTCTCATGCAGGCTTGCAGTGTGCCAGACGCTTGTCCAGAATGGCTCATACAGGTAGTCCCGTAGTGTTTGTTCTCAGATCCCTGCCTCTGTGGATAATACCTGGTTTATCCCAAAGTCAGCCCATACCTTTCTCTAGGCAATCTGGAAGCTGGATGCTGTCGTGTTAGTGGTAATGTATGCAAAGTTGCATGCATGTCAAACCAAACCTAAGCAGTGGAGCTCTGTGSAGACATGAAGTTCCCAAAGCAGTGCACTCCCTGTCACTCCGCTGATTCTGCTGCTTTCTATGTGAGGTTTTCTTACCCGTGCGTGATTTAGGAAGTTGCTGTCTCTTGTGTAACTGTATGTACTTCTTAGACAATGCTGTGCAAATAAATAAATCTTGCTTTGCCTTTGAAATGTGACAATACTAAAGCTTTTCCATCTCGCTTACTGCTTTGCAATCCAGGGTACTGAACATGAAATCTTACCTCTGTGTTCATGGATTTCACRTGGTCTCTTCTTAACCTCATTGATTCTTCTGCCTTTAAGGGAGTTGCAGAAGGGCGACAAGATGAGCAGTGATGAGCACAATCTGAAAYGCAGGAAATTGCGCTTGAATGTAAGGATAGAGGAACGTAAGGGGATGCAGGAAGAGTGGGGAATCCTGCAGGGTATCACACTGTCGCCTGGAAAATCAGCAGGCAGATGTGTGGCATGACAAGGGGAGTAGGAGCACCCTTCCTACAAGGCCTTCAAGTCTTGTCCATCTATTCTGTCTTCTTTTCAAGTTTTATTAGCTTTTTGATGAATTAGAGTGTCATGCTGGATCAGATCAGATGCCCAACTTGTCAATATATGTTAGCAGTCAGGTGATGTTGATCTAAATGTTTATGCTATTGCTTGTCTCTTTCATGATAGCAATTAAATGCTATCATAGACTGATACATAAAACACTACCCTGGTGTTAGAACGTTTTACAGCTCTAGAAAACAGCGGAAATTTAATATTCCAAGGAAGATCAGAAAAAGTACAATATCTTCCTCACACCCCATAATCGCTACCAACAACTGTTACACTATTGAGGGAAGACATGCTCTTTACTTTTTATGTGTGAAGATTGGTCAAGGAGGGAAAGCTAAGAGAAGGACATAAGGGCAAATTTGGAACTATAAAGTCAAAGGGAAAAGTGAACTCCTGCTGTGCTACTGGGTAGGGATGATCAGTCATGTTGTTGGCATAATTTAAATTGTGATCTTGCAGTAAGATGCACTTGTGCATCTCTGTGAGGGTATCTTGGAGTTAAAAGCCTGTCCTGTTGACATGCCTGCAGGACTAGTGTCCAGCTTAAGGTTATGGAGTACTTTGAGTTTTACCTCTTGTTCTTTTAAGCATCAGTCTGATTTCCTGGCCTTACACCGGACACTAGCTGTAACTGTGGCAGAACTGCAGCTTTTGTGTATTCTGTGGTTAAGAGCGGTCCTATGCGTGTTATCTCACAGCTTGCCCAACCTGTGGGAAAAGAGTAGTACCAGTCACGTAGCATCAGTGCTGCTCCAGGCTGAACAAAATACAGCAGCGCTAAGCTAGGTGCTAAGCTGCTGATGGAGGAGCTTGGATATATGTTTCTCTCGAAAATACTGGGGTCCTGTTTTTTTCTCTAAAGTCCAGGCTATATGATACCATGTGAAAGATGGAAATATTCCTGGTAACTTCTGGTGAAAAAATAGAAGAAAAGGGCTTGCAATATTTTGTTTTTGAGGGATTTGTGGAGCCTGAATCCTGCTCAGAAGCTTGTGAATCTGGCCTTGCACTAGTGCTGTCAGTGTACAGACCTAAAAATAGACATAATTTTTGTGGGAGATCCAAATGGTGCCATGCAGATCCTAGTAATAAATCACCAGATTACTCTGGCTGTTTCAGTACCTTGTTGCTCTCCAGGTGACCTCCTCATAGATCATTTACAGCTTCAGAGTCTCAGGATCTTACACTGGTCTGCCAGAGGAAAAACTCCTCCATTTTCTTCCTATTAATGCTGTGTATTTGCATGTAATCTGGGACCTATATTTATATACTTATGGCTTGTTGGAAATCCATATTGCATTTAACAAAACTTCATCAAGCAGAGAAACTTCTTGTATTCAGCTCAGAAGATGGGAACAGGGGGAGTAGCATCTTTGTGCATTATAAATGTGAATCCTCTGTCAAAAATAATAGACCGGAGCTTAAAGCTAGAATGAATATGACCAGGGTGCACTTGTTTTCACACACTTTAAAAAAAAATGTACGTTTAGAGTGAGAAGCAATCCCTCATTTTAGTTGTCTCATATGAGAGACATTTTAGTGCTTGGTGAGTGTCCTGAATATGCTTGGTCAGTTGTTGCTGGGAAGCAGTGCAAATTCCTAGGTATGGATGGTTAAGCTTAAGGTAGCTGATAGTTAGTCTGGTTACCAACATAAAGCTTAAACTCACTGTGTTTCATGGACATGAGAAATAGGAGCTTTATACAACTTAGGAAAGGAGCAGACCGGACTTTACTGCAATACAACCTCTGAAATAATTGATTTAATAGTGTGATTATTTGTGTATGGAGAAAAGCTGCCGCGATTATTTCTGTCTCAGCTACATTGCTGTCTCATTTCCAGCTTTTTCTGCTAGAGTCATAGAAACTGTAGACCTGATTCAGTGAGATTTTCTGCTCCTGACCCTGGAAACCAATTTCAGAAGGGCTCTTTCTGGATACAGGGATAAACCTCCTTGGCATAGATTACAAGAAAAGAGGATCAAATGCATTGAGCTTTGTAGGTGCTGGTAGTCCAAAGAAATACACAAAACTCCTGAAGCCCTGGAGCATGCCTAAAATACTTTTTTCTTTTTTTTTCTTCTTCTTCTTTATTTTTTTCCCGTGGTATGCGTAGAATACATGGTAAGAAACCCTCAGAGGAAAGCGGTCTGCAACTTCTAAATACTGCCAGCTGAGCTGGCTTTAATTGGCATTCAGGAATACTGCTGCTGTTCAAACCTCCTGCCAATGCATTTTTCTTTGAAACAGTCTTCTCTTTATCTAATCACTGAGAAAATAAAATAAAATACAGAAAGAAAACAACTACTTAAGTGGACTATGCAGAATAAATCTAAAGGTAACAGTGGCTGATGGCTTTAAGACCCCATAAATTGCATCCATGAAATGGCAGCTGTCCCATCTGCCCTGCTTTTGGGCTTGTACTTACAATATTTGACTTGTTTTCTCTGAAGAGTAAAAAGAACAAGTGTTCATAAGACCCATTTAGTTGCAAATTATTTCCCCCTTCTTCCGCCTACTGGTAGCGTAGTATCAAAGATATGTTTTTCTTTGTACATATTCCTAAGAATTCTGCTCTGCAGGCCATTTTTTTTTTTTTAGTTCCTTGCTACCACAGTGTCAGTATCAGTTGCAAAAAGGCTGGATTTTGGGGTTTGTTGTTGAGATGCTTTTATAATTGTGAATTTTATCTAAATTGAAATGGTTGTGATATGGAGAGACGCTATATTATATGTTCCTAATGGAGACTTGTGCCAGGGCAGTTGTGACGTTGTTGATAACCTGAGTATCCTAGTGGATTAAGAAGTTGCTGATTCATTCCGTAACAGTTTCTATCATGAAATCATCTTTTATAGATGTTCTCTTGTGAGTCCTGGTTTCAATGGATTTGAAATAAGAGTGATACTCAGTGGATTTGGAGATACATGTGCTCCCGTCACTGTAGGCCTCACACTGTTGAGTTCACTTTCATTTATCTGGAATGTGGCACACGTCTCATGGTGTCTTGTAGCCATTTCTTGTTGATACACCTTAAACAGGTGTACTTGGCTTAAACAGGTTCATTGTGGAATCATGGCTAAGTCTTCTTTATCAGAAATGTAGAATTTGTAGAAATGGTATTTCCAAGCTTAACATCTGTGCTTGTTCTGAGAGCACAGCATCTATCAAAACAGTTATCTTGCCTTTGTGTTATTCCAGGGAACAGTACTACGAAATGGCACAGAAACCTTTGAAGCCTGGGAAGATCCTCCTCCACCCGTCTACATGCAGTTCTACTTTTTTAATGTGACAAATCCTTTAGAAGTGCTTCAAGGAGCTACTCCTCTTGTGGAGGAAGTTGGACCATACACCTACCGGTAAGACCATTTCACTTTTTTTTTTTTTTTTTAATATAAAACCAAATCTATTGGTTGTGAGGAGTCAAGAAGTGGGAGGACATCAGGGATCTCATTCTAGCAGAAAACCCAGCAGTTGATGTATGCTTGAAAGTTTCTCCCAGGGAGAACGGGTGGTTATGTGCCACTTGGACAGCACAGCTAGACTGAGACAACCTGCAATCTGTTCCAGATTCAGCCGATCAGTTCTATTTAATTTGAGGCAAAGCATTAAAAATGCTTCTGTGCTGCTCCACCGGTAGGAAGTTCTCTGCACACTCGGTTGCTGCCTTAGGAGGAAGAAGGCAGTGACTGTTTGGTTGTTGTTTTGGAATATGTGATGATAGCCACATGCATCAACATGCATACACATGGCCTACATGTTTTCACTTGGAAATTAGTTCCAAGCTAATATGTAGCAAATTGCATCAGTTAAACATGATGCTAGTGATATTCCTCATCCAACTCTCACTGTAAATCCTACTTAGATTTGACCTAACTACGCTTTTTTTACAGAAAGCACATGCAATTATGGAGCTTGCTCTACCTCCTGGACTCTTCTTGAACATGGTTAAAACAAATATTGTGAGAAAAAGATGAGAGTTCTCACTGTTAGTCTCACTTCTGGTCATTAACAATCACTCAAACTAGGCAGCAGTTTAGCATCCAAAGGAGGTGTCCCCTAAGTTGCAAGATAACTCGAAATCAGGCTGTTATTGCTAAAAAAAATCCTGAAGGAGAAAAGGGAGAGCCTAACAGTTAGCCAGCAGTGCATCCTTTCTGTCAGGCAGATAAAGGGGACATGCTCCAGATGTCATAGAACTATATGAAGCCACACAGGCCCATGCCCAGACAGCTCTGTGAAGCTGTGCTGCAAAGAAGGCACTGAGGGGAGGGACTGGGCTGGTGGCCAAGCTGGGTGGCCCACTCCATGCCTGTGGAGAGGCTCCCTGGGAAGCCTTCCCTGCAGTATGCAGGGGAACCCGTCAGAGGGTTGGGACAGGCGATCCCAGCCCTCCCTGGCTTGTTTACTGCTGCTGGAGCCAGCGCAGCTGCGTGTGCCAGTGTTTTCTGTTTCAGTTGCTTCTGGTTTGGGAGCTTTGCCTGCTTTCGACGTGTCTCAGCAGGATTTGATTCTGTGGTGCTGTCTGGTGGAAGAAACGAGTGATGGAAAGGGGCATGCACTTTTCCAGCAGATTCTTGAATCTTCCCATGGCCGTCACTGCTGACTGTACAGAGTGTCGGCAGTGGGAGGGGTAGAGAGGAGGCGTGCAGGAAAGCCGGGAGAAGGAGGGGATGTTGCAGGCATACTGCATGCTCGAGCCAGAGGCCAAATATCAAGTCTGTCCCACAGGCCTGGTGTAGCAAACCTTTCAAGAAACAGTTGAATTTCAGCATGTGGCAAGACTCCTGAAGCCCCCTAAAATGAATTGCACAGTTGGATGTTGTTATAAAATGGGAGGCTAGGGATAAAACCTGGAAGGGAACCATCTCAGGGGAAGAGCAAGTGAGAAAGATCTTGTGAGAGATGGAGTCTACACGAGGCAGCTAAAGTGAATTACTTCCCACATGCCTAAGCTTGAAGCAGTTCCGAGTTTTGCCCTGCATTGATTGAAAACCTGGATAAAACAGAGATAGAAAGATATGCACTGCTATACCTTTGCTAACGAATCTAAAACTTAGCAGTCAGATTTACAGCATATAAAACAATTTGTTATAAATTACAAGTTGCTTATCTGCCTAAGCCTACTGAGTCTTGAGGATCACTTGACTGGTCTTGCCCACATATACATTTTTTTTTTTTGTCTTCAACATATGAGGTCTTCCTACTTGTACACCTGATCAGGGAGTATTATTTTCTTCTCCAGCCCGAATAGAATAGCAGACTCTTCTCATGTTAACTCTGGCCTATTTTAGGACACTTACTTGACATCTGTCCATTCCCATCTCCTCAGCCTTAGACTCTAGAGCAGGTCACTGTACAGGAGGCTCTTGACAAATCAAACTGAAAAGTGTTTCTGGACCAAAATGTTCCCAGCTGGCAGGGATGCTGATCTGCTGATTCTGTAAGGGAAATGGTTGGATTTTAATAACAGAAGTTTTATGGGCCTGTCCGGTTTGCTTTAAATAGAAAAGCTAAACCAGAGTAAACCTTAATGCTGCATGTCAGTAGGCTGCATGAACAGACCTAGTCTGAGGGAGAACCTAAGATCTAGAAGTGCACRAAATGCAGCACAGTGCTATGCCTGMGCACTTAAAATTTACTCAGGAAACAAAGTAATGTAAAAGACAATAACCACTTGAGTGGATGTGGACTTGTGAAATACAGTCTATTTCCCCTGAAATTCACACCAAAGGTTCATGCTGTGAGTAGACAACCTGTTATTTCTGATTTCTGGTTTAATGAAGACAAATGTGTCACTCATTTAGGGCCCAAGCCAGCCAGTTCTGCAGAATTCTGTTTCTTGTTTGGAGGATGGTAGTGGCAACGGACTGGATTATGGTTATTACTTATGTTTCAAAATAATTAAGGTCTGACTTCCTAGCCAGGACAGCATGTAGCATTTGATGTTTTTACCTATTAGACTCGCTTGTCAGCAATCCTGGGTTCCTTTTATGTTTGTCTCTGTGCTTAGACACTAACAAGAGCAATCTCCCGGGCCATGAGCAGTTCAAGGCAAAAAATGAATTGATTTTTGTTGCGTCCAGGATTTCTGTCTCAGAAGAAGAGCCATTGTGAGATTTGTTTGGCACTTGTGTCATATGTAAGCCCAGAAGTCCTAGTGCAAAATACTTAGAAGTAGAACATCATGGTAGGTTCTAGGTTGGATTAATGAGATTTAAACAAACCTTACATCTTATTCTGTTTGGGAGTGAATTTTGCATGTAGCAATGAGGCAGAAGTGTAAATTTCGGTCTGTGTTTCAAGGGCGGACCCACTTGAAGTGCCAATAAATCCTTCGGTACCGTCATTGTCATCTTTCCTCATAAGTTTTTTTTTAAAGACCTGGTAGATGTATAAGTGCAATGAATGTATGTGGTGCCATTTTCGAAAGCACCCTCTAAGGTCACTGGCATAAAGGGGAGTCTTCCTGCGGACAGTCCAAAGATGGACCAGTTCCTAATGAATTCTAAATCCCGCCTTTTATGTGTTTTAAAATAGCAGAATGGTTTTAAGTTGATTATAGTTTATGTTATTTTTACATGTTTAATTTGAAGAACCAACTCTTTTGTTTCTCAGAGAATACAGACCAAGAGTGCATGTTCAGTTTTTGGACAATGGTACAAAAGTGTCTGCTCTGAATCCCAAGACATATGTGTTTGAACCTGAGAAATCAGTTGGAGACCCTGAARTTGATCTGATTAGAACAATTAATATTCCTGCAGTGGTGAGTTMTCTTTGATTTATGCTTGGAAATCATCTTAAAACACTTGAGAGTTAGCAGCTTGTTGCTTTTCACTGTATCTTCCATTGTGGTAGATAAAGAAGATTCAAGAACCAGAGAGGCAGGTTATGTCCAATCCAGAAAATGCGTTCAGTTTTGGAAGTTTAATTTTGGGATGGGCTGGATTTTACTGTGGTGTTCCTCCCTTGCCTTAGGYCTCTGTATTGTCAGTGCTTCTCTCTCACCGAGAGCTCATACACACTTCAGAGATGAGGGGAAATCAGACCTGTTGGGTTTTTACCAGCAAGTGAAAGTAGAGGATTAGTGATGTCAAACACTTAAGAACTCAGACAGTTGAATGAGAAAACTTGTTTTTTTTTTTTTTTTTTTAAGTCAGAACTGCAAAAATTGCCTCCAAATCTGCATCAGAAACTGCAAAATAACATCTAAAGCAGAAGAGTTTCAGATACAGCTGAATGAAAAGCTGCTCTCAGGATTAAATTTTAAAAAAAGGCATCCCAAAGAGCAGCAGATGAAAATACTGTGCAAAGAAGGTTTTGTTTTAGTGATCAGAGACARAGCCTTGTATCAGGCTTGCACAGGTACACCATGAGAACAGACATATAAAAAGTAGTCACACCTTGTGGATGTAATTAGACACACCAAAATGATGTCTGATGAGTAACTAAGCCTTTACTTTCCTCACAGATTTAATAGACTTCAATTAGAGGATACATTCATTTCTATTTTTCTTCCAACTTTTCTCAAAACATTTTTCTGATTGTATGAATGAATACATAAATGCATTGTATATAGCCCTAGATAGAACTAGTTTACTGTAGGTTTGTAGGCACCATATTCACTATATTTACTTTTCCTCCCTTGCTTTTAAGGGTTGTTAAGTGTTATCTCTTGATCATACTATACTGTAACAAGCAGTACCAGAACTACAGTTTGTTTCACCCGCAGAATATCCCATTTTTTGGTGTGTGTGTGTTTAAAAACTTGTTGCATAACTAGTTGTCAGCTACAAAGGAAACAAATGTTGGCATTGTTTGCATTTTGAGGATATGGCTGTCTTTACATTTGTAAAGCCAAGTAGCTGTAAACTACCACTTCCTAAGGATAGAATATAAAGAGTGTCTCCGACTGTGAACAGGGGTGAAATTAAGGCTATTTGGAAAGTGGTTTTACATGTTTCCCTTAGAGTCCAGTCTTAAGAATATAGCAGCTGATGGCATGTAACCAACTAATTGCGTACCAGTGCTTGGCTGAATGGGAGTCTGCAAGAGCACATCCTTGTAGGAGAAACAGCTGAAGAACCTTATTCACTGTGAGGGGAAATAATTACATGATTTCAGTCGATGTGCCCATGAATCTGTTTGCATGCAGCTGTTATTACATATTCTTCTCTAAGTCTGACTGATTTTAATCCACTGGCAGACAGCGATGGAGATGACCAGATCAACCGCTCTTCAGTTTGCCACGGAGGTGCTGCTACTTCTATACCAAGAATCTCTGTTCACAGTGCGCACCGTGCATGAATTACTGTGGGGCTACAAAGATAGGCTTCTGTCGACCATTCATCTCTTGCATCCCGAGATTGATCCAGAATTTGGCTTCTTTAATAAGGTAACCAGTATACAAGATTTTCAGAGGCTGTAAGTAAGAAGTGGTGGTGTTGCTGCGGAGTTGGGATTCTCATCTCTGACAAATTAGAAGGATGTAGCTGAGCTGAGGCTGGGAGATGGGCTGCAGGGATAGCACGACAATTTGGCTCTATCTGGGTACTAGGTTGAAGCAGAGCTTTGAGTGTTTTATCTCCCTTTTCATTCTCAGGTAGGCAAAAGCTTTCTTCTCCTGATGTAAGCCATCTCACTTTGCCTGTGCTTGCCTGAGTAACACACTCCTTGTGGGGCCGGTTATGCAAACTACTAGAAAGTTTTCCTCTCCAATTTCTTTAGTGGTAATGGATTGAATTTGCATGTTATTTCTGTGCTGTAGCCATTACTGGCTTCCACAGTATTTCTCATTGCAAGTCATTCTGGACTTTGAGGACTAAACTTTTCTTGAAGAACATATGTGGTGCTTAGGTGCTTTTCAAGAAGTTTGGTATTTTTTTGTCAAGGGATGTTTGTTTTCATGAAAAATTCCAAAGGAGAAATGTTACATTTCCTTCCTTTGGTATGGGAGCTATGAGGATCTAGTTTAGTCACTTGCACCTCATTTATATTCATGTGGACTTTAACAAATTGCACTGACCTCAGAGGAAGTTGATTACTCCCAGGGCGGATTTGAAGAAATGACGAGAACTTACATGGCTACCACCTCACTGTAGTTACCAGACAGATGTTGCAGAATGAGTGGAGCGATTAAAAACCTGTGTTTCTCTTTTTAGATGAATGGAACTGATGATGGAGAATATGTTTTCTTAAGTGGGGAAAGGAACTACCTTAACTTTTCAAGGATTGTGGAGTGGAAAGGAGAAGAGTAAGTTTTTCTTCAGTGTGGTCAGACCTCTGTCAAAATCTGCCCCTCTTCACATTTTTGATGGACATAAGTATTCCTTGCAAAAATGCTTCTTTTATTCCAAAGGCGGTGGTGGTTCTTAGCGGCTTTAGTTTCATATCATGCCCCTACTGTGTTTGGTGACATATACCCATGAAAAGAAGAGTAACATGTATAAGAGGAGCTGTTGTGAAGATATTCTGACTTCCCTATGGTTCCAGTTTAAAGAAAAGATATATGCAGTTTATGCCATTTTTATCCCACACACCGCTTTTTTTTTTGCTAGCAGACCCAAGACAGTAGAATTTAGGACCTGCAGGTCTGATACTCATTTGCTCAGGCCATTTGCTGGCATGTCTGACTAGCATTTAAAGATCTTTTAACCCTTTCTCTCTTTGCTTCATTTACGTCAGGTCGTTGAACTGGTGGACAACAAAGACTTGTAACATGATCAATGGAACAGATGGGACATCCTTCCACCCATTGATTAGCAAAGATGAAAACATTTATATCTTTTCTTCTGATTTCTGCAGGTAAGAAGAGGATTTTTTTTCCTCAAGCTTTACAGGAGAGCGTTTAAACTTATTCCTATTGAGATTTCATGCTTTTCCACCCATTATTTTATTTAATAGCATTTATGTTTTGCATTCATTCATGCAAAGGGCAATATTTAAAACAAAACAAGCAAACAAACAAACAAAAAACCCCAACATGCTTCAAATTAAGGAGGAGTTATATCTAAATTAAGGTCAAGTGAAAATTTGACAGAAGACTGGAAAGCCAGGCTGGATTGCCTTACAAGACATCTAATGAGGGGAATAGAACAGTTTATAGATACCTTGTCTGAAGCTTCTTTCCCTCAGAAACCTTCCTCTATGACCTGCTTTTCTAGAGAACCCAGACTGCCCTATTTGGATTACTAACTTGAAACAGTGCTGTTCAAAATGCAGCCAGATGTACAAGAGCTTTGTGTTTCCTTCCTTATATTCCACTTGCTGGCCTCCTGCCTTCCAGGTTTCTGTGTCTGGTAAGAACTAACCAGTCCGAAGTTCCCTATTTAGTCTGACACAAATGTATGTTAAACTAAATTTGGAATTTGGGAATTGTTCTTCCTTTCTGTTTTTCCCTTGCCCAGCTGTGTTCTTTTCCTTGTCCCTCATGGTAACGCTTAGCAGCACTGCTTCATAGGACATGCAGTAACAAGATGGGTGCCAGAGTGAACCTCAGATACTGTGGTTAGACATGGTTAGCATGGGACGGTCCTTTTTATGCAGCAGCAGAATGGCAGGATGTATATGTGCTGATCAAAAATCTTTTGAATTTAGTATAGAAGATCATTTGAAGGAATTTTAGGCTAAGTGTAGTTTACTGTAAATTTGCAAGCATCAACAAGGAGAAATCTGCAGCAGATGACAGTGTTGCTCAAGACTAACAAATCTGGATCTGTTTTTTCTTCCCTGCAGATCTTTTTATATGGTGTATGACAGCTCAGGAAGTGTTGCAGGGATCCCAACCTACCGCTTTGTGCCCTCTCCCAAGGTGTTTGCCAACACTACCGTTAACCCAGACAATGCTGGATTCTGTGTGCCACCAGGAAACTGTCCTGGTACTGGTGTCCTCAACGTCAGCATCTGCAAGCAAGGTGTGTTGCTGAGTGGGTGAAGCAGACTGTGAGGGCAGCAACACGTTTCTCAAAAAGAGAGAAATACATGAAGTACATGAAATACATGAAGTCAATTTGACAGAATATGCCTGCCAAATTGTGACTGTGCTCTGTGAAATCAGTCATCAAGAATTGTTGTTTTGTTGATTGTAACATTACAGTAGTGAGGAAATGTGATTTGAAGGGTTTGTGTGAGATGCTATCTCTTCAGCAGTGGTTTAGCCAAAGGAATCAGAAGAAATGGAAATACCAGGATCCATACTGAACAGCTTGGGTAGTTACAGTCCACTCCTACCAGGTAACTTTTGCTGCTGAGTAATTGAGTAGCTGAACAGGGCAAAAGACCCCGCACCAGCCTGAGACAGGAAGCCATGCTGACAACTGCAGGAGAGCAAGTCTGGCTTCCTCTCAAGGCAGTGGATGTGAGCTTCAGTTCTGTAGCTCTAGAAGAGACTTTTTTTTTTTTTTTTACGGTGAGACAGATTTTTGGGGTCCCCTAAGAGCAACTTTAACTAGAGTAACCTTCTGAAGTCCTGCTTTGCCTTTGTAAAATAGTGACTTCTCTCTTTCCAGGTGCTCCAATATTTCTGTCAGCTCCACATTTTTACCAAGCAGATGAAAAATTTATTGAGGACATAGAGGGCATGCACCCAAGAAAGGAATATCATGAGACATTTGTGGACATCAATCCTGTAAGTGGGACCTTATCATTATTTGTTATTGTTGATACAGGCAAGTCCAAAAACAGAGGTGCAGGCCTGCCTCCTCCTTGAATGGTATCAATATAGCCCCATGACTTCGGGGCTGCTCTGCTACTTTATATTGAATTGATCTGTTGGTGTTTCCTTGCCTCACGGAGCAAACTGTAATGGATAACAAGAATTAAAATGCTTGTCTGCTATGCCTGTGCAATTAAATATTAAATATGCGATCAGATGGCATCTGATGATGAGATGCAGGACTTAAAATATTTCCCAGCAAGAGATGAAGCTTTTATATATATATATATATATATATATATATATATATATATATGTGTGTGCATCTTTCCACTTCATTGCTGCTTTTGACTTGCCTTGCTCTGACCTCAGGGGCACTCAGTCACTCCCAAGCTAGTGTCACTCCCCAGGCTGAAGCAGCTAGTATGTGGCCTAAGAGAGCAAAGCAATAAAGATTCAAGGGATCTTGGACTCAATTTAGATAGCGTGGAGTCAAGTAAGGAGAGGCACAGGAGTGTGATATCTGCATCAATTGTGGGGGAGTGCAGAATTCTTGTAATCTCGCTGTGGGATGACAGAAATAAATGAAGCTGGTGACTCCAGTTTGTTGTCTGTGCCACAGTGGAAAAGGAGAAACCCTGCCGTGTTGCTCAGAGTTAACTCTAATGAAAGCAACACACGAATCTTAATGTTCTGCTTAGTTTGAGGGTAAAATGGGAATACTTATAAGCTGATCCCTAGTCTGCCCTGTTCCTTTGTGGTGCTACCTTTTAAGTCACAAAGGTAGCATCTTGGAAAACAACAGGTTTTGCCCCTGATGCCTTTCTGGTTCATTACCAGTCTGAGAATAGTGTGTGTGAATTATGTTCCTGTGTCCAGTCCAACCCCATAGCCTTAACAGCGCCCAGCTCAGCAGCTACCCAGGGGCCCGTTCCCTGGGAAAGCAGAACTGCTTCTGTCCATGCCCTGGGGAAGTTGGAGTTGATGAGTGGGCCTAGCAGAGCATTTTTAGTACCTAATGGACTGGAGTTTCACACTCTTCCCTAGACACCCACATCTGGCTGCAGATTGAGGGAAAGAGCAAAATCATGACCTACTTAGTTGACAGAAATGGAGTACTGTGACTCATGGAGCTGTTATGTGCAGGAAAAGCAGGAGGAACTTACTTCCTCTTTCTGGGCTCTAGTGCATTTGCTGTTTGGGATGTCCAAGCTCTTTCTGTTGCATAGTTCGTGTCGGTGTTCACCCCTGCTCTCGGTGCTGGTGAGTAGTGACAGGCTGTAGGCAGTTATCTGATTTTTCCCTTTTTTTAAATAAAGATTTGTCTTATGGTTGACGCTTGAGAGCTCATGAAAGCAGCCCCTGCCTTATCTCAGGAATTTGTACATGCCTGTTAACCTCTCGACAAGAGGGATCAGGCCTTTAAAACCCAAGCTGAAGTGGTCACAGGAATGTTTAAAATGTCCCGCAAAGATTTGGCAACAGTATTGAAGGAGCAGAACACGTAGCTGGACATGGTCACCTTTTCCAAAACTCTGGCTGGATTGGAAAGAAGGGGGATCCCTCTGTAACCTGACTGCGAGTTTGCATGGCATAGACAGCATGATGGCCCCTTCTCTCCCCGGAAGCCTTTTCATATCACTTTAGCTTAAGTGGCAGCCTAGAGTCTAGATACATGAGTTTCAAGAGTATATTGGTTGAGAGAGACAGATTATACCTTCAAGTAGGTCTTTTCTTCTTTTAAACAGTGATCTACCACAGGTCCAGCTCAACCAGTACGCATACTGTGTCACTGGCTTCCCAGCAGGTTCACACTGGTGTAAATATTAGGTTGGCATACCTGTAAATTCTTCTTATTTTATGTTTATGCTTTTTAACTTGCTCCTCCTTTGTTCCCCAGCTAACAGGGCTGGTCCTGCGAGCAGCCAAGCGGATGCAGATCAATGTTCACGTCAGAAAATTACATGAATTTATGTAAGTGTTTTCTGCTGCTAGGTGTGTATCTCAAATCTCTCTAAAAAAGAGTTGATGCAACTCACCAGTGTTCACATGGAAACCAAACAAGCGTGTATGACCCCAGACAGAGTCTGGCATGAGCAGGGTCATAGATAAGCTCGGTTTCTGAGCTGATATTTATTGACACAGCTTTTCTGTCTATCCTAACTTGTAAAAAAACCAACCTCCCAAAATCTTTATCTGTCCTCTTGAGGTGGTTGGTAGCAGCTTCTTGGAATGCCACTGTGTAACTTTCTAGTGTCCAGAAGCTCTTAGATTAACACAGTTTATCAGTGAGCTGTAATGTAACAGTGAGTTGTAATTTCATTGCACCAAACTTCTTTTTTTCTTTTTTATCTGCTCTCTGCCTGTCATGTGGACAATAGTGGCAGTATTAAGCAAACATGAGTAATGTTCACCTTCAGCTTAGCTTAGCATTCCCACCGCCTGAAACAAATTTGCTGTTCACTCTGTTAAGAGTAAGCTTCTTATGGGTCTATCTTTTTCTCTCCACACCAAATCCTCATGTTGTTCCCCTCCAAAAATCAGTTTCTACCTTGGAGGCTGAAGTTGTTCTATTCCAGTGGAGAGGTGACAATCAACAATGGAGGACAGACCAGAATTTCTTTAGAGGCAGTTTCTTCATTAATTTCTTCTTGTAATCAGCCTTCAGAAACTGTTGAAAAAGTTAAGATGTGAAACCATAATCTCTTTAACCTTTTTTATTCTTTTTTTTATACAGTGAAACAGGCAACATCCGAACACTAGTTTTCCCAGTAATGTATATAAATGAGGTAAAGTTTGTTATTTATTTGCAATGATTTTCTTTTATGCTTACAAAAAGACTGTCTTTGAGTTGACAAAAAAATACATTTATTTCCAACTATTCTTGGTGTTTTCTGCAGTGACAGACAGGAAGCTGTTGTTGGCAAACTGTTCCTACTAGCAGTCACTGCTGCTCACTGCATTAGGCCAAGTCCTGCAAAACACCCTCTGTCACATAATCCTTGTAGTTTTAAAGATGGATAAAAGAGCTGCTTAGACAAGATAGGGGCTCACAGGGTCAGACCTTCTGCTGAGCAGATTTTTGTTTATATTGCAGCCAGATCACTGAATTCATCTGATGATATGGAACTAGATTTAGTGAACCATGTTATTCTTCCAGACCTATGTTGTGGTCCTAAACTGAGCATTCAGAATCACTGCTCTCCTTAGAAAATCCATATTCCCCTGGCCACACAAGGAGCCTGAAGAATATTTATCAGGGAAGGACTACCAAAAAGTAATAAAGCACAGGCAGAGAGTTGAGGGAGAGTTCTTTCCCTATCCTTCACAGCAATACAGTGGCTTGCTATTTAGAAGAATAGAAATAAATCTTTTTTTCTGTATTAATCCCTCTCTACTCCAGAGTGTGCTGATCGATGAAACGTCTGCCAACAAACTCAAGCACGTCCTGCTGGAAGCCAGTGTTGTAACTGGAATCCCTTTCGTAATCATGGCTCTAGGAATCGTTTTCGGGATTGTTTTTATTGTGCTTGTGTGCAGGTCCCGTGGCATAAGCGAAGAGGTAAGTAGCACTTGAACTTGTCCTTGTTTACTCTATGTTTGCCTGTGTTTGATTTTTCTTTTGGTTGGTTTTACTTTTTCAGTATTCACAAACTTTTTTTTAATGTGTTATTTTTGTTTAAAATGGCCTCTCTAGGGAAGGGAAGTTTTAATAGACTCAGAATAAGTGCACCAAACAAAGGATTACAGCTAATACAAGAAACACGGTAAGGCAGGTAGTTTTTCCAGTGCCTAATTTCCTTATCAATTGTAGTTAAAAAAATAAATAAATAAAATTAAAAAAACAGCCTGTCTACAAAATCCCAATGGACAAAGTGCAAGAAGTCCACCAGTTGTGTTAAAGCTGATACCACCCTCTGCTGTGTAGGCAAGGCAGAGGAGCTGAGATGAGATGAATTTTGGACCTTTTGGTGAGAGGGATGGACTGGGTACTCTAGCAGGCTGTTTTCTCCCTGTAGCTGCCTTGTTTTAGTGTGGTTTTGCTTGTCTGCTGTTTGCTGAGTGCACCCTCACAGCTGCCCAAAGCCCCTCACACTCCAAGTGTCTGGCCAAGCTGTTCACGTGCTTTGTCTTAGTCTGCGAGAACCAGCGCGGGTTCCATTTGTGGTGGCAGCGGCGGTGGCAGTTTGATGCCCTCCTGCAGCCTGACGTACTCAAGCTGTGGCTTGAGGAACTGGATCTTTGGATCTCCCATCTTTGCTCTTGCCTTTTGTTCTGCTACTAAGGAAGCCTTCCCTGAGCAGTTGTGCTTGAGACTGTAGTTCAGATCCCCCTTACGTGACAGCCTCATCCTTTTTCCTGTGCCCTGTAGTACTGCAAGCTCAGACACAGGGTTTCCACCACCTGAGACCCCTGTGTGAGATATTCCTGGCCCTGTATGTGTATCTTGATGCCTTGTCTCTTGGATGTTCTTGAACACTGCCCAGTGACTAAAAGAACACCTAGATTTCATGCTTTTTCTCATTGGTTTTGTTGTTTTCCTCTTTTTTCAGAGCACTGAAGATGAAAGGGCTCCACTCATCAGGCCATCCTAGTAGATTTTCCGTAACACGTGAGCTTGGAGAATAAACTATTAGAGCTGACCTAATACCAACTACCACTACCCAGCGTTGTCCACTGTGGAGGAACGATCATGTCAAGTAAAACATCTTGTGGTATAGAAGAGAATCTGGAAAATGGTCAAAGGAGGAGACTTTTCTTACCAGCTAAGTTATAACTTAAGAACTGTGTTTTAAAACTGCTCAAGATCCTGCTTTTATTCAACTCTGCACTGTATTTGTACCTGCACTGACAGCCGTAGACGACCATAACCACTATATCAGCAAAAATAAAATGCCCTGGTTGATTGTAAGAATGACATGGGTAAACTTTGCAAATGGCCTTAGGAGTATGGGCTGCGGAGTACCCCTTTGGCAGGGTGTACTGAAGGCTGCGGCATCAGAGGCTCCCGTGTCACCCAGGAATGCTTCAAAGATTTGCTGTAGGCTGAGTGTTGTCTTCTCTGTACAGAGCTACAGGCTTCTCACTACCAGCATGTACTGACTGTTAAATCCTATCACAAGACTGATTTGTAAAGCTAATCCAAAACGTTCACAGAAACGTTCACAGAATTAAATGTACCTAGCTATCGTGGGGAAGAAAAAGCTGGCAATGATTTCAAATGCTTTCCTTTCGATCTCCTACCTGTTTTAACTGTGCACAGGATCCTGTTGCATGTTAGTGACACGTTTATCCCTAAGTGGGGGGKTTTTTGTTTTTGCCTTCAACGTACAGAACAAAATGCAGCCTTGTTCTTGGTGGTGTAGGAAACAAAATGGTATTCTTGTTTTCTCTGATACCTATGTCACAGTTTCAACTGTGTGGTTTAATGTGAATGAAGACTTGGCAGTTACAATTATTGTTTAGGATGCAAGCAGTCTTCCATATTAAGGTATGTGTATGGCCTGGAAATGCCAAAGCATTTTTTAACTTTTAAACTTTAACTTTTAAAATCAAAAGTATTTTTCCTCAGTGGAAAAAAGTGCTGTCATGGAGAAGTATTCCTATTARAGCAAGATAGTGAATTTAAAGTATAATACTTGCTTCAAAGTGAGGCGCTGTTTTGGTTAGTCTTTTTGCCTAGCTGGCCAGTGGCTCAGCAGCTTTGTTCGCCTGGAGGCTGTTCCCGCCAGGCAGTTTCGTGGTGATTAGTGTATTAATTTTGTGTGTTGTTGAAAAGCACCGGCCACYGGCCCAAGCTCTCACAGTACTGTAAGTTCTGGCCCTTCCTGTTCCACACAAGGGGCAGAGCGCCAGAGCTTAATAAATCCATATTTTGAGAGAATTTGTCTTGCAGGGAAAGTCCAGGGGATTTTTTTTCCCCTAGTTGCCTGACAAGCACTTCCCATGGGAGAGCTTGCCCTCAAATTATGGCGTCAGGAAGGGGACATGGAAAAAAAGAATTCAACGTGCGGCAATTCCCCTGCTACGGTCATGGTCCTGGTCAGCCAGGCACCGTGCCGGTATGGAGCGACACCCGGCCATGCGGCCAGCCTAACCAGCAGAGTGGAGCCCTGGGAACGAGGATTTCCCTCTCGAGTCTGGGTGCCCTGACTGTCAGCGGGATCCCACTTTCAGACTTAATTTTTGTTTTAATAAAATATGCAACGAGCTTCCTTCTGGAGCTGCCAACGTGGCTTCAGCCACCTCCAGGACGGCCTCAGGGACGAGGGAGCCAAGCCGGAGCCTGACCCAGGACTTCGGAGGTGCCAGCTCCGTTCCTGGCGCCTCTTCCTCAGCCACTGTAACCTCTGTCACAGCGGACAAATACTTCGCCCCCGCAGCAAGGTACATGCCTGTCTGKGGGAAATGACTACACAACTGTAGACAGAAGCGAGCCTGCTACTTGGGCCGTTTTTTTACTTCCTTTGGGGTTTATTAGCCAGTCTGTTGCCACGCACTGCCCTGTAGCAGAATCTTGTCCCCCTTTGCAGGAGTACGATGCCAGGGGTGTGTGCCAGGGCAGTGTTGCCTCACCAAGGGAGGGACAGGGACAGTTTGGTGGTTCACGCTGTGGGGCAGTGATCACCCAGCRGTTACAACWCTACCTCTGTGTCACCAGTGCTCCGGATACCTTCTGTAACACACTTTTGTTCTCCGTTATGTGCAAGCAGAACACTAAACCCTGCGTTTCTCCCCCTTGGGCACGCCCTACGTGCACGCTCACGGTCACTAACGCCCCCGACGGAGGGTCCTGCTGCGGCCGCCCTGGCCGGACCCGCACTGGGCCCCGCGTCCCAGCGCGCAGCCGGTGCAGAGCCGGGCCTGGAGGGCGCCCCGGGCTCGGGGCCCGCTTCGGCCCCGCGGTTCGCGGCACTAATAAAGGTGACGCTTCCCCCAGAGCTCCCGCCGCGCCGCGCCGTTATTGCGCCCCCGCGCCGCGCGCAGGCGGTGCAGGGAGCCGCGGCGGCCGTTGGGGCCGTTGGCGCGTCCCCGCTGACGTCACCGCGCCCCGCCCCGCCCATCCAACGGCCGCGGCAGCAAGGGGAGCCTTCCCTCTTTTGGGCGTGGGCGCTGCAACCCGGAAGGGCTCCGGCGCCGCGGAGGTTGTTTCCAACCGGACGGTTCCGGCGCCGCACGCTCCCCCGGCCGCCTCCATGGCCTTCAACTTCGGCGCGGCGGCGGGGGCCGGCGCCGCCAACGCCTCCGGTGAGCGCGGGGCCCGTGGGGCGGGCG
>PTEX01000036.1:4102520-4149571 GCA_003342815.1 Eudromia elegans | reverse complement strand
GGCCGCACACGAGCACCTCCTCCCCCTCCCGCGGCCGAGCKCCCAACGGTCGCAACGGTCGCCGCGGCGCGGGCGGCCCCGCTGCCTGTGTCCCCGTGCAGCTCGGGCGCGCGTTTGTCCCCCTGGCGGCYGGTTTCCCTGTTTATTTATKTWTKTRTTTRTTTRTTTGTTTTATTTATGCTGTGTTTCCCCTCCCACTTGCTTGTCTCCCTCGTGGGGATCGACCCTTGCTGGCACGATAACACCCCCTAAGGGTGGCAAGCTGATGGGGGGGCCGTTCCTGAGTGCTGAAAGCACTRTCAGAGTTGCAGAGAATACAAGACCCTTCCTCCCCTCCCCGCGTTTTGGTTTTTTTTTTCTTTTCCCCAATATTTTTGCTATCCGGTGACAGGAAAACGTGGCAGCGAAGTGCAAGCCAGAGCCTCCTCGCGCTCATTTAGTAACRCTGTGCTCAGCCAAGCGGGTTGAGTGGTCGCATCTTTAGTGCCCGGTCTGCGGGTGCCTTGCCAGCGCTGCCGGGTCCCTGTGGGCTGATACAYGTGCTCTCTCTGGATCATGCCCATGCAGTAGGCGCTGACTTTCTGCCCCTTCCGAAGGGCAGAGAGACCCTCTTGCTGCTCATACGGTGTGCAGACCCCGTGCCCAAGCGTTCCCCATCGTGTGCCTCACGCGAGTCCCTTTTCCAGCTATGGGTGCCATGTCTCTTAGCCCAGAAAAATTGGGGTGCGTCAGGTAAAACGTGCAAGGGTAAGGGTGGGCATAGAGAAACCGGGAATCCGCCTCGGTGCTGGCTGCTCCCAAAGTGCTCGTCATGGGAGCCGTGACCGTGGAGGGTGACCCAGCAGCTCTGGTGGCCATGGCCAGACTGCCACAGCGCATGGCGTCGCCCAGAAAGGGCTCGGTCCTGACCCTCCCAGTCGCCTGTGGGATAAATGTACCACTGTCTGCAGCAGCTGTAGTGTAGGGGGCTTAAAAGCGCTAGTACTGGACATGCTGGATTGCGCAGAAACTCTCRTGTTTAGCTTTGAAATAGAACCAGAAAATTCAGCCATGTTTTATGCAGAGCACAGCAGTGATGCCAGGAGAGCACATCAAACAGGAAGCTTGCAGTTGTCCTCCTTCTGTTCAGTAAATGCTTGTTAATATCTGTTAACTTTCTACTCTCATTTTTTAACTATGCCTGACTTGTCCYTGGTGACGGAAAAATATTTGAGCTTTTACTTGCTGAACCTTCCTTTTACTTCAAACTAATGTTGCCTTGCTCTTTTTTCTGCTTCCCGCTTGTCAGGATTTGGTGGGCTTGAGACTGCAAACTCCACTGCCAGTGGGTTTAATTTTGGGGGTTTCGGCTTAACCGCTAATCCTGCAGTGAATTTTAATATTGGGAATTTCGGTGTTTCCACTACCTCCACTCCACCATTCAATTTTGGTAACAGTCTGGCAAGTGCAGGTAGATAATGCATACGTGCTCGTTCTATAATGAATGTTAATGGCAGAGGTCCAAGAATTATTTTCTTAACTGAGAGTCTGGATTTAGTTCTAATCTCACTTCGTATTCAGGGGCAATTGGACATAAAAGCTCTGAAATGGAAATGGATTTGACAGTCATAAGCATGTAGATTATTTTGCCTATTAAATTCTCAAGAAAAAAAGCTATTGAGAGGGGGAAAAAAAAATCTCTGCCAAACTCTCAGTTGCTGAAACAGGAAGAAATCGTGGAATCCTTCCCATTCTGCCTGGTCTAAAATGAAGCCTCCGTTACCTGTCTGAAGCGAAACGCCCGCTCTGTGTTCAGATGTGGGCAATGGGGAGTAATCGCGGGGTGGGTCCCTAGAGCCGCATTTCCTTACGAGAGATTCTTGGACTGCTGCAGTCACGTTTTCCATCTTTCCCGTGTCGTCTCATTGGCCTCCCGTTGGTTGTCATGAACGCACCGGTCGTTTCTGTGGAGAAACAGATTTTATACGATCAGCACAAAAGTAACTGGCCTCGCCGGAGCCTCGGGGTCCCGAGCAGAGCTCTGGTGCTGCCTCCAAAAGAGCCTCTGGGCCGAGGGGTGGTGTCTCTGCCATGGCTGCACTGGGGCTTTGTTACAAAGAGCAGTGTAGACCCCTTGAATCTGAGTAATCGGCTGATATAATTCCTACTTAAATCTCTTTCATCCCACATGGAAGTGCTTAACTGCACAGCATCAGCCCCTGGCACTCGCTGCAGCTGCTCGTATAGGAATTCTGCTCAYTGCACACACGGTGTCACCGTGCCCCACATTGCAGCGTGCTTGCTGGTCCCCGGGCACTTGAAGGATCCAACTTGGTGTGAATGCCGTGGAACTGTTGTTTCCTGAGCTGAATTTGAGCGGTTCCCCAGGACAGCTGGAGTCTTATTTTTATTCTGAAGTTTGCAGGTTTAGATCATTTTCTGAGGGAGGCAACTAAGTTGTGAAGCTCTCTGCAAGTTGTGCTACATGATGGTACTGCCAGCAGAGCTCCTCACTTCCAAGCAGGACTGACCCGTGAGTGTTAGAGGGAACAACTGCTTGTGTCCAGTTGCACGAAGCGTGATGCTGAGTGACAGTAACATGCAACTGGGAGTCAGTTTGGGTTTCTTTTTTTATTTTTTATTTATGCAGGGGTATGGTAAGTGCATAAGCTAATCTCAGGACACAACAGTTTTATGTGAGATTATGTTTGCTGTCGGCATGCAAGTCAGCCATGGCAGCGCCTGCGTGTCGCGTGAGCACAGGTTTGAGGCAGCCGGGGACGGAGCTGCTTGGTCCTGCACCGCTCAAGGGGCCGAGGATGGTGCCGGCAGAGGCAGGAGAGCCCCAGCCTGGGGGCATCACCCRTGGGGAAGGCCACATCTCCCTGTCGCTGGAGCCAGAAGGGGCCGTGTGCTGCTGCCGCCCCTCGCTTGGGCAAGGTGCAGCGTCCCTGCGCGCACAGCAGCCCCGTGTCTGCAGYGAGCCCCGTGGAGGAGCCACCCGCYGAGCGCGTGAGCTGAGGCCGGTGTGTCCCCGCTGTTCACCGCCCAGCTCGGGCCGCCTGCGCGCAGGGAGCGTCGTGGCCGGGACGGCGCTGCCGTGCGGGCCTGGCAGGGCTGCACACCTCCGGCTGAGCCTCTCCCTGTTGCTGCTCATAAGACTTTAAATGTCTTAGAAACTCGCAAGGTACCTGACCACGTGTTAAACACCTAGCCACAACATCATCTGAAACTACTGAGAATGACCGAGAGCGCCTACCGTCAGCTGGGGCCATTGATGAGGACAGCATGTCTCCATAGGAAAGGGCTAGCTTGTTAACTACTGCTTCTTTGTTGTTGTTATTTGCATTTCTTGCACACCATAGATGTGTTGGCATTCTGGTTTACGTTTCCTTTCYCATTCACGTGGATGATGAACGCGGTAACCATGGTCCGTGTGAAGTCCATGCTTGTAACATTCGGCATCATTTGTCCCCATCTCCTCTCATGCCACCCCCGACGCGCACGGTTGCCTGTCGCGTTGCGCACGGCTGGGGCTCGCAGCCCGTGTCCATCTCACTGGTGTGCTCTCTTCGTCAGGTGCTTTCGGAGGATTTGGGACAACTACCACCACTGCGGGGTCGGCGTTTAGCTTTTCTGCCCCCACCAACACAGGCACCAGCGGTAAGAGAGCACAAAGCTGAGAGGAGTTGCTTTGGAATTGAGTTTGGTATCAGCAACMGTTCATGTTTTGCAGTTCACAAGTAGCGTTCTCACTTTCCTCAGTAACTCTTGTTTTATTTTCAGGACTCTTCGGTGCTACCCAGAACAAAGGCTTTGGGTTTGGCACCAGCTTTGGCACAGGAACTGGAACGGGCTTGGGTACTGGCCTAGGAACTGGGTTGGGCTTTGGAGGCTTCGGGACCCAGCAGCAGCAGCAGCAGACTAGTAAGTGTGGCCTTGTGCTTGTTTATGCTTGGGAATGTGGTGCTGCACTTGACTGAGATGAAAATTAGATAAGGAACGGCTCCACGTGCGCTGAGTTTTTAACAGATGTGTTTTAACAGAGCCTTTAGCAATGGAGATAGCAGATCACCTAGGGGGTGAACACAGAGGTCTCACTTAAAGAAAAAACAAGCGAGTGTTTTCTTGTAATTCAGCAGTCAGTAAGTGCTATTAGTGAGGAAGACCAGGTGAAAACAATGCTTTTGATAAAGAACATACTTGATGTTGATTTTCCCGTCCCGTGTGCTTGCGTKGTTCTCAAAACGCGGAGCGGTGCTGATGATAAGCAGGTGGTGGGGGTAAGGCAGGAGCTCACRTGCGCTTCGCTGTGTGACGCAGCGCTGGGGAGCAGCTTGTTCAGCCAGCCCACGCAGACGGCGGCGCAGTCCAACCAGCTCATCAACACGGCCAGCGCCCTCTCGGCCCCGACGCTCCTGGGCGACGAGAGGGACACCCTTCTGGCCAAGTGGAACCAGCTGCAGGCCTTCTGGGGGACGGGCAAGGGGTACTTCAACAACAACATCGCCCCGGTGGAGTTCACGCAGGAAAACCCCTTCTGCAGATTTAAGGTATGTGCCCACCCCAGCCTGTCTTCACGCTCGCTGGCTTGTTCTGCGACTAAATGTCTTGTGTGAGCTGTGGTAGTTTTACTGGTTGTTGTTAAGAGTAGCCGGAAGCAGTGTTTTAATGAAACCCGTGCAATTCCAATGTATGTTTGAAGGTGTTCGCTCTGTGGACGTGGCCTGTACAGAGCAGAGAGCCTGTGGGTTGTTCTCKGCCTGTACTAGTGCGAGTGCTAAAGCTGCCTTCATTCCGTGTAGGATATGGTCAGCAATTCCTCCTCATCCCGGTTGTCACGTCAGCAAAGAACAGGWAGCTCCTCATCCTCTGCAAATCTCATGTCTGCTGACTCTTTTGCTCAGCTTTAGACTTAGAAGCAAGTTCAGGGCAGGCATGGTGCAAACTATGAAGTGCAAACTTTCTAATTTGAATGTAAGTCAGTGCTTAGTTAAGACTATTTATGATGCATGAATCAGGAGATTTTCATAAAATCTTTTCAACTCAGTGTCTGAATAAGGAACATGTGTYGGCTTTTGTACTTTTTTGGGATAGTATTCCTGAAAACTTGCTTTCATGGATGTGGCTACCCAAGGTAGCCTAGWGATTTCTTGACTTCTACTTATTGTATTTTTTAAACAAAAAGAAGTTCTCAAAGTTAGACACGGTATCGACACAAGGTGTTATAGCTGGTTGCTTTATTGCCTCTGTCAGCATCAGACATCTAACAGGAAGGGAGGTACTCAGAGGCTTTCAAAAGGTGTCAAGGAATCCTTTTATACACAATTCCAGCTTGACATGAGCCAAAATGCATATGGTTTTTAGCCAAGTAGAGTGTTTTTAAAGGCATGTGATTCAAGCCAGCCTTTGAAGAACCAGAATGATTTTTTAAAATCCTGCTGTAGTTTGACATTATTACATTTGGTAAAGAAATCGTGATAGTTCTCTTAAAACAAAGAAACAAAAAGACAAATAAGCAAAGAAAACAACACAGAAATGGTCTTGGGGTAATATGCTTGGTCTTAGTACTRCTTAGAATATCATGAGCTTGAGTTTTCTATAAGCTCTCTTGATCAACACTAAGAAGAAAATACTGTGAATTCCAGAAATCCATAGATAGATGATTATACACCCGGGGGTTAGACAATGTGTAGAATTGGCCCATTTTGGTAGCATTATTTTAATTACTGGTTTTCATTGGGACATCTGGGAGTTAAGTTTTGCAACCTGCTTTTGTGTAAATGGATGTTCCTGACTGAGATCAGCTCTTAAGTGCCATAAACATTCTGCTGAAGCGACATCCCCTCACCGAAGAGAGGGGAGGAATACCTAAAAGCTTTTGTATAAATGGGACTGTTTCAGAAGCTGCTCTACAGGTGGCCCTGCGAGTGCCCTTTCTAAAGCAAGCTTGATTTGTGTTTCCAGTTGTCCTAAAAGCTGAGCAATTTATTCCAGTTCAGCTTCTCCCCTTCAGGCTGTTCAGGGACCTRTTTGCTGAGTAGCATATGYYTGTTCTTTGTTGCTTTGCAGGCCGTGGGCTACAGTTTAATGCCCAACAACAAGGATGAGGATGGCCTCGTGGTCTTGGTGTTCAACAGGAAGGAAGCGGACATCCGAAGCCAGCAGCAGCAGCTAGTGGAATCACTGCACAAAATTCTGGGAGGAAACCAGACCCTCACCGTCAACGTGGAAGGCRTTAGAACGATGCCGGATGACCAGTATGTGAATTTGTTTCTCTTTTGCCCTTTTCTGCAGCACTGTGTTTTATTAAGGGTTGCCCCTAAGTCTATTCCAGTGCATTAGTTTGTGCTGTTGTAATGTGGCTACTTTGAGGTATGAAGTAGCAGTAAAATAAAGCAGTTTGTTAAAGCATGTTAAGTGCCTGCTYGGAGAGGGTTTAGGTTTGCTGCTGTCCTCGGTATCGCTCACGGTCTCCCTGCCTTCCTCAGGACCGAGGTCATCATTTACGTGGTGGAGCGCTCGCCCAACGGCACYTCGCGGCGGGTTCCGGCCACGACGCTGCACGCGCACTTCGAGCAAGCCAACATCAAGACGTCCCTGCAGCAGCTGGGGGTCACRCTCACCATGGCCAGAACGGAGCTTTCCCCGGCGCAGGTCAAGCAGCTCCTGCAGAACCCCCCTGCCGGTACGTAGCGCACGGGGCCGGCGCGTGCCGCTCTGTGGGAGCAACGGGGCCTCGTCCCCCTGCAAATGGGGACACRGGAGCCACCTGCCACAGGCCTCATGTAAAACAACAGCAGGGTGTCCAGGTCTGCTCTGCCTCCCCCCTGCAACGCGTGACAACTTGTGCTGGGGCTCCGGGCAGAAGGGAGGCTACCCCACAGCACTGGGGATGGGGTGGGTGTTTCGTTCTGTGTAGTGGTGCTTGTGTGTCAGCTTGTTGTATTTGTTTTTTGTGGGTGCTTTTATGTCTATTTATTGTTCATTGTTCGTTTGTTTTGTGCACATTTGTTGTATTTTGTTCTGTGTGTTTTACTGTCTGTTTTTCTTTTGGGGCTTTTTGGCCTGCGTTCGGGGTTTTTTGCGTGTGAGTTTTGAGGGGGTTAATTTCTTTTTTGTGTGTTTTTGTTTCTATATTTGTTGGATTTTTTATTTGTGTGTGCTTATATATGTGTCAGGGKTTTATTTTTGTTTCTGTTATATGTTCTTGTTTGTATGCTTGTTGTATTATGGTTTTTGTGCATCTGTATTTTTCAGGGTTTTGTTTATTTTCCCTGTGTTTTTGTACRGCTGTTGTATTTTGCTGTTTGTGTGGGTTTTTTCTATGCTTTTTATTTTTTGGGGTGGAGGCAGGGATTTGGGRGGTTGATTTGATTTGATTGTTTTATTTTTCAGGGGTAGCTGGTTTTTGTTGTTTAGTGCTTTTTCTATTATAAAGAAGAAATATATTCATAATTGCAGCACACAGGAAAACAGCACAGGACTAGCCCACCCCYCATGAATATTCATAAGACATAAATATTTATGAGCACACATGAATATTCATATGCTGTTCTAAATATTGATGTGCCAGTATTCATGAAGTTATAAAGTAATATTAATGGTTTGTCTCTGAATGCAAATCGAGGGGCTTAATTCATGCATAAATATTTAAACATATTCATGAACATTATCATAGAATGGCTAGGGTTGGAAGGGACCTCTAGAGGTCATCTAGTCCAACCCCCCTGCACAYACAGGGTCCCCTAGAGCATGTGGCACAGGGTGGTGTCCAGGTGGGTTTTGAAGATCTCCAGAGWAGGAGACTCCACCACCTCTCTGGGCAGCCTGTTCCAGTGCTCTGTCACCCTCACYGTTAAGAAATTCYTYCWCAAGTTCCTGTGGAACTTTTGGTRCCTCAACTTGTGGCCRTTTCCTCTAGTCCTCTAGTYCTATCACTGGCCACCACTGAGAAGARGCCAGCCCCATCCTCCTYGCTCCCTGTCTTGAGGTATTTRTATACATTRATCAGRTCCCCTCTCAGTCTTCTCCAGGCTGACCAGCTCTCTCAGCCTTTSCTCATAGGGCAGATGTTCCAGRCCCCTAATCATCTTTGTGGCCCTGCRCTGGACTCTCTCYAGCAGCTCCACRTCCCTCCTGCACTGGGGAGCCCAGAACTGCACACAGGACTCGAGGTGCGGCCTCACCAGGGCTGAGTAGAGGGGCAGAATCACCTCCCTCGACCTGCTGGAGACGCTCTGCTTMATGCACCCCAAGATCCCATTGGCCTTCTTGGCCACGAGGGCACATTGCTGCCTCATAGGCAACTTGTCCACCATGACGCCCAGGTCCCTCTCTCCCATCATTCATGATACGTATATATAATTAGCATACTAATGAATATGCACAACTCACATATTTATGAAGACATGAATATTTGTAATGTTGCATGCTTATAAATATGAACATGTATGATTAATGAATATTCATTAGAGTACTCATTCAACTCCTCTCTCCCTCYTCCCTTCCCTCCACAGAAAAATAACAAATCAGTGAATAACCACCACCTTATACCTTTTTTTTAAATTGCATAATAGCATAACACCACATGTTATTCACATCAAACTTGTGTTCTTCTGTCTTTCAGGTGTTGATCCTATTATCTGGGAACAAGCCAAAGTTGATAATCCTGATCCTGACAAGTAAGTAAGTTTAACAACCGAGTGTTATAAAAGAAGTTGTAAGGACAGAGGAGGAAGAGAGCTTAAACAGCGTAACACTTACTTACAAAACCACTTACACGTGAACTGGGTCAACTAACTATCTACTTTGAATCAGTAAGAATAACTACAGAGCCCGTCCAACCCTTTTAGGCATCCAGACAAAAAGCTGACTTGCAGTGGAAGCACATGTTATCTCARTTAGTTCTTACAGGACATAAAATGCATTTTTCACACTCATATTCATTCATATCATTTCAGCAGCCTTGTACACACCAGTAGCTACACATAACTTGGGCTGACGTCTGTTACCCTGCACAGCAGTAACGGAAAGCGCTAAAACGACCAAGTCATAAGTACATCTGTAATGGGCCGAGATGCCCTGGAGCTTYAGCTGGCACTCTGTTTGCAGCTGCTGTCTAATAGGTGTCTGCTATAAAAATGTGTTGTAACAATTGATCCATTCTTGTAGGCTTATTCCCGTGCCAATGGTGGGTTTCAAGGAGCTGCTGAGAAGACTGAAGGTCCAAGATCAGATGACGAAGCAGCATCAAACCCGATTAGATGTGAGCTTTCTTTTCTTTATGGCGACAGCATTAACCAAGTTCCTCTACTCACCTCTGCTGGGTGGACAGCTACTGCTGGAACCACACACACGGTGCTGCTGGGCTTTGCTTTTATTTTTCATTATTCCTGGAGCTGAACAACTAAGATACCCTCAAGTGGTTACTGAGAGCTAACTGAGAGTGACCTTGGTGGGTGTCAGGAGTTGTAAAGAAACTGAGCAGTTGGAATCTGCATCAAGCTGAGCCTTCCTGAACGGGGAACCCAAGGGAATGGATAGCTCATCTGGCACAGGCTTTCTGTGTGCCCTGGCAGCCCCACACGCAGTATCCATTTCCCTTTCTAGTCTGCAAAGGAAGAACAAATAAGAGTTGTTCTTGATGGGGCTGTTAGGCCTCTGCTAATTACCGAGGACCTCCTAGCTGGTGGATGGCAGTGGATCCACCGCATTCCWGTCCAGCTCTTGTTACCTGTAACTTTCAATGATCCTGATTATCCTTCCTTTTTTTTTTTTTCTAGAAGCTAGCATCTCTTTTTGTTCTGTTTGTTATTATTATGTTCCTCCTCTATTTTTATGCTCGGGGAAAAACCTGAGCAATGTATTTTTGGGGTTTGCTTTGTTTTTTTCCAAGCTTAGTGTGGTGTTACTGTTCTGCTGTGCATGAAAAGAGCAAGCAGAGCCTCTCTGGGGGACCCTAGGCTGCCAGACCACCAGGAGCTCCGCTTCTGGTGTGAAATGGGATCTACCCATCACGTTAGGAAAAAGTGTCACAGCTGCCTCCTGGCTTATGTCCTTTGCAGATAATATCAGAGGATATCAGTGAGCTGCAGAAAAACCAGACGACAACTATGGCGAAGATCGCGCAGTACAAGCGGAAGCTGATGAAGCTTTCTCACCGCACTCTCCAGGTAGGATAGGCAGCCTCGAGCCAGCAAGCGCACCGGCCAGGGCCCGTCACCGAGCTGACACCTGCTCCTGCCTTAACACGTGCACAGATCGGTCAGGAATCACCCCCCAGACCCGAATCTCCCTTACCCAGAGTCCAGGGCTTGTGGCGAGGCACCAAGGGCCAAATGGAAGATGGGGAGAGATAGGGCAAGAGCAGAGCAGGGCTTCCCTGGTGACGCTCAGGGGCTTCTTCTGCAGGTGTTGATCAAGCAGGAAATCCAGAGGAAGAGCGGCTACGCCATTCAGGCAGACGAAGAGCAGCTTCGGGTACAGTTGGATACAATCCAGTGTGAGCTTAACGCACCGACGCAGTTCAAGGTGAGCGCTTACTAGACCATTGAAAAACAACCTTTGTCTTCCTAAATCCTTGKAAAATAACTGATCCAAGCTCTGGGTACCACTTGTGGAAAACTTTCAAGCAGTGTTTCTAAGTAACAGGTCATGCTTTTCGCTGCATGATTGATAACACATCTTTGAGGTTTTTAGAACTATTAATKTGTAGTAACTTTAATTCTATTAAATATTAAATTTACTTTAATTATCCCTATCCCTAACAAATATTTGTTATTAAGAATAAGTTTTAGAGATACTTCTCAAAAAGTGAGGTGAAACTGGAATGAGCCCTTCCCTTCTCACCTGTCTCTGCAGGGCAGACTCAATGAGCTCATGTCCCAGATCAGGATGCAAAACCACTTTGGAGCAGTGAGGGCCGAGGAGCGCTACTACATAGATGCAGATCTCTTAAGGGAAATCAAGCAAGTAAGTATCACCTGCGAGAGGCCTAGGAGACTTRTGAAAATGCCCAGTTAAAGCCACTCCTGGCATTACCTGGGCGGTCTGTTGAGATGTTGAGRTGGCTTTCAGGTGTTTGATGATCAAGTCAGTTTTCCTGTTTTTGGCAACATCACATCMGAACAAGATTGCATCAAGTTCCTCTACATCATGAAGCTAGTAGTGGTCAAAGTGCTGTTTTTTCTTATCAGTAAATTATATGGGGTTTGTCAGCACACCAAGGCCTCCCCACTCGAGGCCGCTTTAAGAACTACTGCTTCATCTGTCAAGTTGCACTACATTAACCTTTTTTAAATTTTTTTTAAATAAACTTCCTGCAGCACTTGAAGCAGCAGCAAGAAGGCCTGAGTCACCTAATAAGCATTATAAAGGATGACCTGGAGGATATAAAGCTCATAGAACATGGCCTGAACGAGAGCATCCCCATCAGGGCGGGCATCTTCAGTTGACCGCACAGCCGGCCGCGGGGCTCGCACGCAAGGTGTTCACTCCGCTTCGCTTTCCCAGGTCAAAATGGGTGAGGTGAAATAAACCTGTACCTTCTAGAAGTGTATTGGCTGTTATCCTCAGAATTTGCAGAGCCTCTTTGAGGCTTTTCAYGTTGAACTTCGGAAAAGTTATATTTTATAAAGCTGTGTATGCTTTAATAAAAGAAGGAAAACTGAATCTGTTCAGATACTGATTTACTATAAAACTATATGTACTATTGTACATTATTTCTATTTTTTTCTCAATAGCATTGAAAGAGGCAATGGTCCAATTGTGACTTGTTTTGTGGAAAGCTTATCCTGCTTCCATTTGTGTCAAAAGAACTGGCTAATAACCTGATGTAAACAGCTAATTTAGGTAATTCAAGTAATGTCTGTTACTTTACTGTAAGTCTTTACAATACARTTATTGGGGGCTAAATGGCAGGAAGTTGATGTTCTTGCCGTCTGCCCTACCTTGTGTCTGTACAGAGTTGAAGTTACCATGTTATCACTTCGTGTATTATACAAAGCTCTACTGCCCCTCAAGTAAGAACTGAATGTCTGGATGTCTTCTGACTTTTGTTTTTTCTTTATGGAAACTAATAAATTCAGTTTCACTTTGTGCTAAGTCATGCATGGCGGTGGCTCTTTCTAAGCTAAGTCAGTATGGCAGTGAAACAGTGAAACTGGGGACAAGGACAAGTTACCGCACGTCACTTTCCTCTCCCGTGGCTGCAAGGGTCCTACCTGCTCCCATGTCCTGCAGTGCAGATGGTTACCACAAGCACCAGAGACAACTTTGAGCCCAAGAATCTTGTTTTGCCTCATTACARAAGTCACTTAAAATAGCTGAAACAAAGCTACACGATGTTTTGAACATGAGCTCCTACAGCACACAGCAATTACAATTAGTACACAACCCCATTTTTCTGTGGGAGGTGGAATGTTTTCTTCATTAGCCTCCATGAAAAGGAAGATTGTTACTTCATCAAACATACACTATGGATCAACAGAAATAGAGCTTAAGGATTGTGTACAAGAGGCCAGTGCTAGTGCCTGAACTGCATGTTGGAGATAGTTTACTTCTGTACGTGTTTCTAATAAATAAAACACTGTCCCCAATTAAGTGCCACATACACKTTTCTCAGCTGTACTTTAATCGTTTCCAAAAATGAACTTGCTGGAATATGCACCACAATCTCTCTGTGAAAGGGTCTCTTCAGAGGGGCTATCAATTGGATTTTGTAAGACACCCCCTGCTAGAGAATATTTTTCACATTCAAGATGGTTTATTTTTGGAAGTGTCTGCTGCACATACTTAATGGCTTCAAACACACCAGTCAGCCTTGTTGGAGCAAAGGAAGAGTGGTGATGTTGCAGGTATTACCAATGAAATACCACTGCTGCTAACAGTGGTTCAAAAATGAGAAAGAAAGTCTATGAGCAGCCCACTGGAAACAATCTAGGACAAAAAGGAGGGCTGTAGTCTAACAGTTAGTTGTCTAGCTGACCCAAACTGTGCCTACACAAAATAGTCCTTTTACTAAACCTGAATAACAGTTCAAACAATTGTCCTGAGTGAAGAGCAGCTCTTACCTCTCTTGCCCAGTTACCTTCTCAAGACAGGCAGATTCCCTGAAATGGGGACAGCCACGACGCGCTGCGAGTACCTGACCTGGTGTTGGCTCGGCGGCTCGGCCCCGCAGGCACATTCTGCGCTTGGTAGGAAGCGGTCAAGGCGTTGGAGGTGGCGACGCAGCGAGGGCGGGCGGGAGGCGGCGCTGCCCTCCCCGCRCTACTGCGACTGCTTCACGAGGCGGAAGGCTTCGAGGAACTCGTTGAAGTCGATGTTTCCGTCCTTGTTGAAATCGATGCTGCGAACTAAGTCACTGATGCCGTCGTCCGTGAGCTCAATGTTCATGTGGGAGCTGAACAGCTTCCAGGTTTGGTGAAACTCCTCAAACGAGATGAGGCCTAGGGTGGGGAGGAAGGCCCCTCAGCGCAAGGCTCCCAGCCCATCGCACAAGCAGCAGCCCCTGTTCAACTTCTCAGCCCATCCCCATGGCCTGCAGACCCAAACTGAAGTCACTCATACACATCTACCTTTCAGGTGCTGCAACTAAATCTCCCCAAGTGAAAAGGAATGAGTAATGTACAAYTGAAAACTGAAGAGCAGCAAAGGGACATGATGTCATTTGGGAGAACAGTGGAAGCCCAAACAACAATATTTTCCTTCCCAAAGTGACTTGGTGGGGTGGCTGCACATTTCCAGTTAACATTCAGATCCCATCCCATTACGGTATGATCTCATATCCAATTTTTCCTATTACATTCCTCCAGAACAACTAACTATAACTCTGCCCTGACCATGTGTGTTCCTTGGAAATGCCTCGTAATTATGCATGGCATTTCCAAAGCCCAGGAGACAGTATCACCTTAAACTGTTACATAAAAATGCATTAGTATATAATGAAGGGAGCCCTAAAGAAAGGAAGAGAACAAATTGACCAAATTCCTCCATGCGCCCCACCTTACCTGAGTGATCCCTGTCTATGATCCTGAATATGGTCTCCAAGTTGGATCTGTTTCGATAAATGACTTCCAGCAAGCCCGACTGGATGTGCTGGAAGAGAACACGGTCACACTCCTTCTCCAGCTCCCACCTCCAGCCCGGTGCTCGGTGCGTCTCTGCGCAGCTACCACACACGTGTGGCCCCAYGCAGCTGCCCCGCACTGCGCCTTGGCGGCAGGGCCTGAGCCCCCAGCCCTACCTCCCGGCTGCGCTGCTCCATGGCCAGGTCGTCGAGCCAGGACTGGTACTCGAGGGTGCCGTCGGCCGCGCTGCGCACCAGCTGCGGGCGCAGCATCCGCCAGGGCAGGCCCAGGCGCAGGACGGACTCCACCGCCGTCGCCCAGTTGCTCAGCGTGATCCTCCCTGCAAGGGAAAGGGAGACTCTTGGCGACCTCTGAGGGACAGCAGGCCGAAAGCACATTAGAACAACTGGCACGTGGCTTCTTCAAGGCCACCCCTTGCTCTGCCACTGTCCCCTTCGGGTGCGAACAACACTCTCTAGGGCCTCTGCTCCCTGCTTAGCCAGTGGAGTGACGGGACTGCAACACCACAAATACCTTTAACAACCCTCCCCTGAAGGAAAAGGCTGAGAACGCAGCATATGCACACGCACCAGCTCTGTGGGCTGCCGTGCCTCTCACCTCTGCGGCGCAGCTGAGAGCTGTGCCGAGGAGGAAGTCGGTGTGCAGAGTCASTGCAGGACACGAGCACTTGCTGCTCCCCTCGACCTGCAGGAAGCTCTTTATTGCCACAATAAATCCGGGCAGCGGGGCTGCAAACCTCCAAACATCGAGGAAGAGCAGGATGACGCTAACTTGTTTTTTTAAAACTGCAACCCTGTGACCTCTGGATGGGCCTGCCCTGCAGGCTGCTGCCCTACACAGCTGGGTTAGTAGCTTCTCAGAGGCCAAGGAACCTGGAAAAACCCCGACTTCAAYGCCTGCTCTACCAGTGGACACAGACTTTTGCAATCTACTTCCAAGAGAAGGGATAGGCACACGAACACGTAGAGATGCTGGGTGCTGTTTCCTTCTCTTGGACAGATCTCAGTAGCTTGTCTATGTCATTGCCCGAGCAGGGCACTCCTGACAGAGCACTCCTACAGCAGTAGCCCAGGAATTACACACTCACAGCACCCTCCTCAAGGCCCTGACAGACACAGCTATTGCCGGGGGCATTGGTTCCCTTGCCCTCTGTGTGCCACGTCTTTGACTTGGTGGCTGAAGGGGCTCAGGAGACCACGCAGCCTTCCCTGAGACACATGACTGTAGCCTTCCAGACTGCCTTACCCTGTGCTTTATGAGTAATCCTGTTGCAAATGTTTTCCTAGAGCTGAGTCTAAATTGTTTAAAAATGAAGCTAAATGCCTCTGGCTTTTCCTCCCAACCCCTTCCTCACACAGCAGAGACATCAAACAGCTGCARACAGGACCAAAGCTTTGACCAGGTCAGACGCAGGTTCCTTGTGCTGGAGGAGCTCACACATCCTCAAGGAGCCTCCCAAGCAGCCACACACCCAGTTTGCCCTCTCCAACCTGGGGCCATCAGGAACTGGCTGGCGTCTGTCCTGKCTCAGATTTACCTGTACCGTCCTTATCGTAGGCCTTGAACGCACTGCTGAGGCCTGATGTGTGGGCAAAGAGCTTCTCCCGCAGGGCTCGGAAAGCCGACTCCTCCACGCGGCTGATTCTGGCGCATGCAGAAAGACAGAGACACCTCAGGGCTCCGCACAGCCTGCAAAAGCCACCACCCTTCCCCATTCCTCTCACCTTGCCCCAGGTTGTCTGCACCCTCACACAAGAGCCCCGCATTGCTACGATGAATCGTGCCACCCGCCGCAAGTCACTGCAGACCCCTCACCCCTGCCCAGAGGAGTGGGCAGCAATGAGCTCAGGCCCAGGGAGGAACACGGCCTCCCTCCTGGCGCCCGCCATAGGTTTTACCCATAGTTGGTTGACTTCTACAATAGCAGTTRCAGGGGCTTTTGATAAATCTGCAACTTGGGATGAAGAGGAAAGGAGCTCCAGCAAGCATCAAAAGTTAAAAATTTACACTGACAAGCTGGAAAACAACAGACTAATCCACAACGCTCTTCCAGGCTGGCAACCCTGCCTCCCCACCCCCTGAAAAGGCTGGAGAGCCTTGCCTTTGGGTCATGGTGAGAGTGTGGGCTGTCTTGTTGGCTTGGTACTGAACAAAGTGGGGGACCAGGTCTGGCCCCAGCTTCACGTAGGCTCCCCTGTTGCTGCCAATCTCATAATAGTTAGAGGCTGAAAAAATGGTCAGAACCTAACCCAAAAAAAGACAGGCATTTATAACCATATACACACTCTATAAATATGTAAACAAAACAGTGAAAGCAGTGAAGCAATATGAAAAATGCCAACCTGCAGYCAACAGCCTGTGGCAGCAACCTGCATTATGGTGAAAAGGGAGAGCAGGGGGGCAAGCAGGCTGCAAGCCCCAGAAGAAGGAGCACTGACCTCATGTGGGGTTCCTCCTACTTCACAGTGCTCCCCCAGCAAACCTCTGCTCTCCAGTATCAGTGGCTCAAACTGCCCTGATGGAGGAGCTCAGCTGGGTGCATGCTGGGTATCACTCCCAATAAGGCATTGAGGATTTCATATGTACTTAACAAAACCCCCATGGTAAAATACAGAGCTAGGGAGCAGCTCCCCAGACAGCCCATCCTGGCAGAGTGGAAAAGCAAGTATCCTGAACCCGTCCTCCCCACCGACCTTCCGGTTGTGGCAGAACTCGTAGCCCTCTTGCTTGCACTCGTGGGAGCGGATAAGGAACTGCAAGCTGTACTTCTCGAGGATCTTCTCGGTCACGTCAGGCCCGAAGTAGCAGCCACCACCTCGCACGGTGTTCTCTCTGCAGCCCTCCTGGGGCATGGGATCGCTCCAGAGAATGTCTAAGATCTGCAAGGATCGGAAAGACTCGCTGTAGAATACAGGCCACGCGGCTGTGCGGCATGGGAGCAGCCATCCGCTGCCATCGGCGTTTGCCAAGCAACGACAGCACTGGACCACAGGGGAACAGCGATGCCCCCCACCTCCACGCGGGGCTCCCACCCAGCGTGCAGGGCTGCACCAACCTGAGCCCTCACTGAGGGGCAAGGCTGTTGGCCTTGAACTACACATGCATCCAGAGCATCTGTGGCACAGGAGTGCCTGTAGCCATAAAYGAGGCCTTAAACAAGCCTTCCCTTGGCTCCCTCTAGACTTCCAAGAGCCTTTCCTGTCCTCTTCCAGCCCAAATCACAGGACCCAGAGCAAGAACTGCCAGCAGTCCTGGGGCCAAGAGCATGTTCACCATTAAACTGCTTTGCTCCGTGGCCAGGACACTCAGCAGCCTCCAGCAACACRAGTGCTGACTCAGTAGCCATTATTTGGATTAAACATAATCCCTTTAACCCTGACCTCAATATGCAGCTTTACCTCGATAAGGTGTGCAGTGCGTTGGTTATCATATGTAATGTGAGGTAAGGAACAGCTCTTTCACAGCTCATGGCAGAGGTTCACAAACAAACYAGCCTAGCAAAAACAGGAAATGAGGTTCCCAGGCTCTGGCCTCCACAGAAGTTTACTTGCAGGAACTGGCTAAAAATGCAAACTCTACCTGCTCTTAAGTACTCYAAATCATGACTCCTCCATCAGCAAATGACAAGCTCTCTAATTAGCTGCTTGGTTGAATGCAGATACCCCACATTCCCAGTGGGCAACATAATCACTAGGCTCTACAGCCAGGTTCATTCAGTATTTCTCTTCCTTGTTGAGAGCCATGAAAACCTGTGACCCAYGTGACGCTCAAGCAGCAGGTTTGGGGATGAAGCTCTGAGCTCAGCAAGTACAAAGAGTGGTGGAGAGGCTGACCTGAGAGGGTAGGAAGAAAGCCCAGCAAAACAGGAGACAGCACTAGTCTCACACAGCCAGAGCTCACAGCTCAGAGCTAAATGCCTCCTCCATTTTAAGTACAATCCRCAGGGGAGCAAAACCTTCTTTGCAGAGAGGGCCATAAACATATTTTATAGCCAGATTCCTGATCTGAGCACAGAGAATAAGGCTTCAGGAAGCACCTGTAGCTCATGGAGCCCAGGGCCCAGCTTACACTACTCACCTGCTTCCACTCCTCTTGGCGAGTCCAGTACGGCGCATCCAGGTCAGTCATGGAGACAAAGCTGGAGTAGGTGAGCTCCTCCTCCTCCGACTCGCTCACGTCCACGAGCCGGCGGCACCGCTCGATTTGCTCCTGCACCGTCTGCCGCACCCACCTGGAGAACTCCAGCCTGTTGGCCATGCTGGGAGCCTGCGCTGCCCGCGACCTCAGGCACAGACTGGTTGCTGCATCTTGCTCTGCTGGGGAGGCCTCTGCTTTGTCCTCCCCGTTTACTTCCTGTATTTCCACATTTCTATTCGACTCCTTTCTCTTCTTGCCTCTCAACACAGAAAYAAACTGAAAGAGACAAGAGAGAAAMAACAGYTTGGAAAACTAAGACTCCAACTGTAACATCTTACAAAGGAAATTGTTACTTGAGCCACGCCCCAAGCCTCATATCCACTCTCCACCATTAGATGCTGATKAACTGTGTAAGATGACTACATGGATGGGCCGTTCTTGCTTGAAAACTGCTCCCTGTGCCTCCTGACCACACATCATTTTTTATTCATTCATCATCATTGATTTTATGCTGCTCAGACACTTCACAAAAGGGCGATCAAACAGATTGTGTCTGCAATTGGAACCAGGCAGCATCACTGACCCAGCTATAATGCTTACATCTTCCAGAAGACAAGCAAGTTTCTCCCCCTTACACCTTCCCTATATACATCATTGAATCAAAACWATCCACTCCAAACCTGTATCCAGACACACTTTGGCTAATAAAAACTACTGTTATTTTTGTCTTGTCTCCAGTCAAGTCGAAAGGAAGAACCAAACTCCCCCCAGAACAAATCAGGAAGACACTCACATGTCTGGCAGCGTCTAGGTAGGAAAGAACACCTACTTTGTGCCTTTGAATTTTCTCAAGCATGTCCAGGTCAGTGGTATCAGAGATGCCACCATGTATAATCAGGACTTTCTCATCAATGAGGGTGGCTAAGGGTAGCCAGCAGAAGACATTCTGTATCATCTTCAAGATTTTCTTTCCATGCACCTAAGAGAACAGGGCACAAAGGAAAAGATGAAGCACGGAACTTCCAAAGCACGTGTGCCACGTGGTGGAGGCAGAGACACAAACATGTGCCTACCCTGTATTTCTGCATGACTTCCTTGGTGAAACCATAGCTAAAGAAACAAGAGAAAGAAGGGTTAGTGGGATTCTGCTGTGGCTCCCAAACACTTGCACAGAGGCCTGCACTACATCCGTACCGTAAGTTGACCATGTGGTCCTCATGGTTTCCTCGGTTGAGATGAACCTCATTTGGATAGACCAAGAGAAAAGTAAAGAGGACAATGAGGATCTCAAGCGACTGTTTGCCTCTATCTACAAAGTCTCCATTGAACACGTAGGTCTTTGAAGGGGAAGGAAGGCCATTCTGTGAAAGCAAGAAACAGGTACATGTTACAAGAGAGGCCTTCCCACAATACTGCTCCAAACACAGGCAGCCGTGGATTGCAACAAGGTCAATCTACATGTAGCACCCCTCTAGCTACGTACCCTTTCAGCCCTGCCCCAGGTTATGCTATACGATACATCCTGACCAGCTTTTTATCCCTGCAGGCTCACAGTGGCAAAAGCACTGATAAAACAAAACTGCCACACAGGAAAGGGTGGCTYACAACAAAGCATCCACTGGCACTTCTCAAATATGCATTAGCACAATTCATGGCTCTAACAGGCTGTAAAAGTCAATGAGAAAATAAGCTTCAGCTTTGTGAAGCGCTTGAAAATTAACTAAACTGAACTAGAAAATTAAGCTTCAAGCAYCCAGTCCTGCAATATACCTCTCAGCAAGACCCATACAACACCTCACAAGTCAGGCCAGCCTCTCTCTCACCAAAACCAACAATGCCTACCTTATAAAATATGAGGAACAAGTCATCCAGCTGGCCATGTAAGTCTCCTAGCAAGAATAAAAATACATATTACAATATGCTTAGCCACCTCATTGGTATTTAACATAGAAATAGATACTTCTAACTTGAAAAGATACCYATAAAGTAACTTCCTATAAAGTATCTTTGCTATCAATTAACAACCACTGAAACACTTTGGGAATTTTAGGGTCCAAATTTCCTTACAATGAGGTAACGTACTCGGAGGAAAAGGGCATGGAATAAAGGTTTCATCTGAAGCCTGGCAAAGACAACAGAAAACCTATATCAGTTTCTGAAGATGCAAATTAAAAGCTTAGTCCTCTTATCTCTCTAGTTCAATGCAGGGCAAGGCGGCATAACAAACTGTTTCACCTCGACTGCTACACTGGGAGAAGGATTTGCATAGAGAACACTCAATAACCAAACTAAAACTTCATTTGACATGATTCAATAATGAGGTTTCTTTCCTGGAAGCCGTCTGCTTCCAGGAACAGCTGGAAGCCATTAMGGGCAAATTTAGTATTTTGCAGAAWTASCTCAAAGTTTAAACAGTGCAGGAAAACAATGCTGAAAAGCTTTGTCTGTCTCCTTCAAATGTGCTTGATAGATGGAYTTACTGTGAGACTCAYTCCCTCAGCCTAATCTGGGCAGCATCTCAAATATCGGACCTTAACGTAAACCTGGATATTTTACAGACAGCCCCAGCTCCCTCTCAGCACCAAGTATGTTCTGCATATGGATGAACTGCATTTGTGTTTCACATTCAGCACAGCATGGTGCCCACGCTACCATTTTACAGTATGTGAACCCTTCAGCAGAACCCCTTCCGCTTGACTAACCCCTTCCACCCAGACTCACCGCACACAGTGACCTCCTCGCTGTAGCAGGTGGAGACATGATTGATGTTTGGCAACTGCTTGAGGTGTTTCCTGGTCTCATGYAGGAGATTTAAGACATAGCGAGCATGAAGCTGCTACTAGGAGAAAGCGAAGGAATTAGATCAGAAAATCAGTGACCACTGAGCGGCAGCCACACGGCTGTCTTTACAGGCCCCAAGGACTCAGTGATGTCAGTGCAATAGCCAGGATGGCAACAGGAGTGACATTCGAGGGCAGCCATGCTCAACGGGAACAGGAGAATGAATGCAGTGATCCTGGGTGCTTCTTATAACTTTTCACTATTCTCCCAATTTTAAGCAAGACTCTCCATATCAAAACAGCAAGTGCAGCCTTTGACCCCACAGGTCACTCCTCATGACTATCAGCATTGACCTATGTGCTTATAAACAGGACAAGACAAATAACAAGCAACTTCACCAGAGAAAAGTCATGCCCAAAGCGCCCCAACCTTGGCCAGTGGTATGATTAGCAAGGAAGCCCCAAGCCCTTGGTGTAGCCTCCTGCCCCAGCATAGTCAAAGCTCTGTCTACTGGTCAACAACACTCCCGAGGCGGTTGAAATTCCACTCTGATATCAAACGTAAGAAGAGGCTAATTCTCTAGATTTTCCTTCGTCTTCTCCACATTAAGCCAGGCTCTAAGGTGCAGTRCGTCCTACAGAAACATGTGCACTTGAAGCCAAGGAGAAGACTTTCAGTACTAACCAAGACACTATAGATCCTTCTTTGGAATTGTTTCTTAYTTGAAGAGGTGATGTTATATCCTAATTTGCTGTTTACCAAATTTAATTTGATAGGAAGACTAACAACAAATTATCTATCCCACACTCTGGCAAATACTATCTTCATAGTCACTTCATGAAATCCCTGCTCTTTGCAGCATACTCTCTTCGAAACTTCTATCATATCATTTGAAAGACAGAACATCTGAAAGACAGACATTCAACTTTCCATTTGCCATCCACACACACACAGAGTGAAGGCCAAAATCTARTATTAAATTCCAGCAGATAAAGTTTTCAAGTGAGTCGCCCTCACTGACTGCCACAACCAGATTGGCACAACCAGATTTCACACATAACTGAAAAGCACAGATCAAGTCCATCACATTCGGAAGTCTAAAAATCACCCACTTGTCATTCTTGGTGCAGGGAGAACACCAAGTCCATACTCCCCCTCCTCACATGTCCCCCGGGTAGGGAAAAGGGGAAATCGGGTTACTTTGAGGATCCTTACTTGTTTCTGTTTGAAAGCTTCCAATAAGGCAGTTGCATGGTCAGGAAGGAGTGGGAAGGAGAGACGGGGTCCAGTGTAGGAGTCTGGCACCTCCATCGACTCATAGTCACAGTATTTTTCTAGTTCTGCTTCTTTGACACTTTCCCCACTTATGAACATGCGACTGATGAAATCTCCTGGATGGCCAATGGGTTGGTTGATTTTTGGTTTTGTTTTTTAAGAGAAAGAGGCAAGAGAAAAGCTCATTAGGTTCAGTACACCTTTTCTGTCTGCTAAAGAAAAACTGTTTGCTTAGGCTAAAGGTCACATGCAACAGTGGCAGCGGACACTAGCTCCTAGTTTGACGCTGCTGCAGCATTTGCTGCAGGCAAACGGCTCTGGGGAATGGATTCAGCTGAAGGTAAGTGTGCCATATGTGAAGCAGCGCTGGCACAGCAGTTTTTGCAATACTTGGGCAGAATCACACAAGCTTGGCAAGCTGGATGCAATGACTAAGTGAAAACTTTTTTTACAATAACATGTAAAAAGAAATAACGTAGCAAACATCTGTCTCCTATGTCACGCTCAATTTTTAATACTCCTGTATCTACATTCACAGTGCCGTATAAAATTTCCGTAAAGATACTTTTTTTTTTCACCAAGGAGCAAAAAATACTCATGGTTCCAAATAGCTTTGCTGTAAAATATATTGGGTGGTAGTGAGAAAAAGAAAAAAAAAGAGGTAGCTTGAAATGAAGGAATCAGCACTTGAGCAGGTTCACATCAGCAGTATAAACAGTTAATGCGCACAAGTTTCCATCAGATTTCAGAATGACCTTCCTTAGGCTCACAGCATTAAGAACTAACATATAATGCTGTCTGCAGACTCAGGAAGATACTGTACTGCTTCCCACTGCATTTTTCCCACCACAATTACAAATGAGAGACTCAGTAGAAAAAAAAAGAGATTTCAGGGAGTATGATTCTATAAAGATAGATTTTCTAGTTTCAGAAACAGACTCTGCAGCATTCTAGTTACCAGGGATTATTTAAAGAAGGCAGGTTTCTGCTGCTGCTTTYCAAAACACAGCAAACCTTGATTCTCTTCTCTAGTTCCTAAGGAGGTAGAATTGCTCCACATCTTTAACACAGTCCTAACAGTCTCTAGATAATTCACTCCCTATCTAAATTTCTGAGCAACACCTTGGGAKGGCCCCTAGCCAGTATGAAGGGCCAGCAGAGAGCCACGAATCAAGACAGGGTTCAATTTTATGTGTCATATCTACAAAAGGCATGTGGAAGCTTACGCTCTTTACTGCTGCTTGGTGTAAAGTGGTCCATGAGGTAACTGAAGAAGTTGTGAAGCTGCAAGAAGAGAGAGAGAGAGAGAGAGAGATAAAATAAAACAAACCAACTAGGCTTCCCTCTCTTGTTCTTCAGAAAAGGACTGTGAGATTAAATGCACTTGGTGGCTTTACTTCACAATTCATTGCTTGTGGATTCTGCATGCAAAAGCAGACAGGAAAGCAAGAGGCAAAATAGGACACAGGTCTTTAGCTACAACACAGTCCTCATACCACAGAAACAAGTCAGTCYGTAGAACAGAAACCACCTTCCTCTTTGGGAATCCAGAAAAGTGGCCCAGTGGGGTAGGTCACTTTGGGACCCTATGGGTCACAAAGAACAAAACTCAAACAGGCAGAGAATCACTTGTTTTCAAGGCACTGGGATCTCTCTTGACTCTTTGCTCCTTTCACAGCAGCAGTCTATGTGGGATACTGTATGTAGGCTATTTCCTGTGCTCTRTAAACTGCACAGCATTCTAAAAGACATGTCTACATCTTACACTCTTCAGATAGAAAGCAGCCCCTGCTTCTGCCTTAGAATGTAGTTCGAGCACGCAGAGATTGCTTCCAGGCACAAACTAGGAATTAAACTCAGCCACTACTGAAATGGCACAGAAGGGAAGTTTTCCTATATACTCGTTTCTCTGGTGCCTTACCTTGATCTGATCCTGCTCGCAGGCATATTCAATGGATTGAAATATGCGCCAGGTGCACCGCCGGCGCATTTCCAGCCGAGCAACATAGCGCCGATACCACCTTTGGATCAAGACAGCTGCCTTGAAAGCTAGAGACACAAAAACAGAAACAACATGCCAAGCTGCAACTGCTGCCCCAGTGGAGGGACTCCTCCCTKTCCCCTTACTGACTCCAGAAATTAAAGATCTTTCTCATTCAGGAACAGGTCTTCAGGAAAGGTATTCTGAAGTCTAAACATTCAAGACAATCACTGCTCTTTATTGTGCTGTAAGAAGCAAGCTGACCTTGCAGAGACCTCCATAGACCTTCTAACCATCACTGCCAGCTCCTCAATATCAGTGTTACTTAACAACTTTTTGATATCTACAGGCTCAGCTACATTCTCTATTATTAACAGACCATTTAACCACTTTACCTTCATCATTATCACATCCCACCTCACAGTCTAGGTACTGGGGCCTCAGGAAACAAGAGACTGGACTGAAGCTATGCAAGGAATAAGGTGAAAACAAGACACCGAGTCCCCTTTCAGAACCTTAAAAATATAGGCTTTGTCTAACTTGCTTTAAGCCAAAACAAACCAAACACAAGGGAAGAGAAGAGGGAAACAGATCAGATCTCCAGCCACTGATTGACACAGAAGGGACGAAATACTGGGAATTTCCAGGTCCCTGGTCACTGTTCAAACCACAGCCCACACTACCACCRGACTTCTTCCTTAAAATGACAGCCACTTCCACTGCTATTTATAATCTAACCATCCCTCTGCATTTCCCCGGTTTCAGGGGTTTTCATTAGAAGATCATTTCAGATGGCACGTGTGCACATTTAAAGCAGAGTGCACTGGTGCAGTTTCCCTACTCTTTTTTCACTTTCTTCCACAGAACTGTATGTACCTCTATAAACTCTCCAATCCTCCTTAACTGGCCTTGATCCATTTTTAAATACTTGGTTACCTTAGACTGCCTTGCCAGACAGCCCTACTATTGACAGCTTTCTTTTCCTTTTCTTTTGTATGCCTTTCTGTTCATTTCTGGAGCCCTACTTCAGAGTTTTCAGCTTAAAACTTTTTCTAGTAATGCTTCTCTGTGTCATCTTCAATTGAGGAAGCGACAACTGTTCTATTGACAAGCTGGCGGTCCCCAAAACCAAATGCATGGTACAGAGTTAGAGCTAGCCTGGCTGCAGAAGCTTGTATTGCTTTGGTAGTTTGGCATCTGGTTCATGAGAGATCACTGCTGTGTCCACCAAAGCAGAGAGAGCAATAGGGTATGTGGGGTGGAAAGGTTTTACAGAAAAGAAAGGGAAAAAGAAAACATTGAAAGTTACTAAAAGCAGGCAGAAGACAAAGGGATCACTTTAATTCAATTAGCTTGTATTATATAACGTAAACCACYCACCCACAGACTTCAGCAGGAAACATTACTTGACCTTTACTTAGAAGAGATATCCTGATGGCTTATGTGTTGAAACTAATAATCCTTCTAAATTACATTACCAAAACATGGCTGGGAGCTGCAGCTGCTTTTCCCTACAACTAGTTAGAGGTAGCTGGTGTTCTCAAGAGCTCACACTCGAAATGGGCAGAGTGTGGAAAGGGAAATGCTACTGCTGCTTCACAAATGGGGAACTGAGCACCAGTGAAGTCTTAGGGAAGAAGGTAAGACTCAGTTTCAAAACAGTATGAACAGCCTTATGCACCTTGTACCTTTGTGTGAGTGTGTTCTCTGATCTGCTGGGCCATGAAAAACAAGAAAAAAAAAATTTTTTCTTTCGGCATTCTGGCACTTTCAGCATCGCCTCCTCAACATGCCAGCAGAACGGACCCAACACTAGCTCCCTCTAGCTCCCTCATTTCCTGTGTAGCAATTTGGCAGAGACATTACCAAAACCACAGCACTGATCACTTCCTAAAAGAAACAGCTTCTAAACACATTGCATCTCCTAATAATCAACATAATGTCCAACTACTGCAATACAACTCACACATTCTCAACCTGACCCCAGGAGGAGGTTTATAGTTACAGCTCCAGTTACACTAGTGAAATCCAAACCCTTTTAAAYATTAAATCTATGAAAGCTCCACTATCAAGTAGAGTACATATATCACGATCCACACCATTTCAAGCTTCAGATGGGCGAGCCATTATTTTATTATGCTACTTTTAAATTGAAACTGCAACTGGAAAAGCTAGGTATTCCTATTTACCAGCTTACCTGGGTGAGCTGCATCTGGCAGTGTTTGTACTAGTTTAGGAAAAATAAAATAACAAAAAAGGAAGAGAAACAGATTTATCCATATTCTCTGAGGATCCAGGCAGTAAAATTAATCAGACATCATTGTACAAGCCACTGAAAACATGCCAAAGTCGGGGGTTTTTTTGAATAAAATAAGCCAATTTATGTTAGGAATGTAGTTTGGAAAACAAATTGTCTGTATGAAAAAAAAAGGCCGTTTGTGCCACAGCAGACCAGAGTACACACACACATGCAGAAGTGATTTTATCTTACAAAGTTTCACAAAAATGAATCATTACTTGGAGAACTTGCACACAAGTCTCGATATAAGCAAAAATAAGGACCTTGTACTCACATATTAGCATAAAAAAGTACACATATCTTGTATTTTCATCTTTTCTTAGCCACAGTATCTTATCTTCTATAGAATCAGCTTTTTCTGGCTTTGCCAATGCTAATGATTTACCTATACCTCTAAAATATTCTAGAAATAGGAAGTCCACCAGAAGTATCAGGATGATATTTTCTATCTCACTATCAGAACATGTGGTTTTAACACACATATATTCGTCTGCACCCGATTAAATCATCTGTTGTCAGTTCCAACAAAATTGCTTTTGCTGTTTCATTTCCAAAGAGGTTTTGAATGATTCTAAATAGATTCTAAACAGCTGTTATTTTCTCCAAACCTAGTACTGATTTTCAGCATGACAGTTGAGATTGCTCTTCAAAACATCTTCAAAGACATAACTCACGCCTCAATACTACCAAGAAATTAGGTCGTGAAAAAYGGATCCGCCACAACTTTCCAAGATGCACATGTCCGGCCAAGAAAAGATTGAATTTCAAAGAATCACTTACCGTTTTCTGACTTCTGCAGGGAGTACTTGAAGTTGGCATTTACAGAACCACCAGATCCCATGTTCTCCAGTCAATACTTGTAAGATTGCAGAGTGCTGCAGGCTGACCCAGTATCACCAAAATCATGCAACAGATGCAGGAAAGTGCATTCGGTCAGAATCAAACCAGCTGCAATGTGTCCCGCAGTGCTGGGAGTCTATAATTAAACATATTAACACTTACTAAGATCACCAAACAGATGGCCTATCTTGAGCACAAGTACATCTACTACTGCCAGGTTTTCCCCTACTTTGTTGTCTTCTAGACTATCTGATAGGGCAATTTCTGTCTTAGTTCTTCAAATTTCAAATCAGCTATCAGAACAATTACAGTACCTTGGCTAGTTATATACAAATGTCAGAGATTATACATTTAAGTACTGTAGCTGTACATTAAATGTATACATCAGGCATTCCTGTACTCTCACAGTGCTTCATTTGCCTGATTTCAGGTTCCTAAACCTAAACTCTCAGGAACATGGGAATGTGGTAACCTTCATTTCAAAGGCTGGACTAAGTAAGCTTGACTCAGACACAAAAAAACCAAAACAAAACAAAAACAAAAACAACAACAAAAAAACCCAAACCAAAACAAAAAAAAAAAAAAAAAAAAAAAAAAAAAAAAAAAAAAAAAAAAAAAAAAAAAAAAAAAAAAAAAACCACCAGTTAATGGGATACTCACATTTCCAGACTGGCAAGGAAAGAAAAATCTGTACGTAGATAAACTGTTAAGTCATGCTCTGAGCAGAATACATCTCCCAATTCCCCCACCTTCCCCCTTTCCCTGTGTGCAATTGAAGGGACTAGATGAAGCAAAAGATGTTTAAACTACTGTATATGATAAAAAATCATGTCTTGCAATACTAATATGGAAGCAAAAATGTAATTAAGTGACTTGATTAACAAACATTTCAACATTTGCAAACAAATATGCAAGCACAGATCCCCTATGAAGGGTAACTAATTATGAAGGATGAACACACAGATGGTATTTAAATCTATTTGCAGTTCCACAGCTGGAGTCTAAAATAACAATTAGCTGTCATAAGAAAATAATCAGCTTTGTTAAATAAATACTGCTTTTCTTCACCTCGCAGATCTGCTTGAGCGTGGGGGTGTACTATACCAGCAATCAGTTGCTCAGACCCATGCCAGCATAAAAAGCACAGGACAGACACGCTTCTTTCTATCTCACTGTTGCAGCGATATTCTACCCAGAGCAAATGCATGTAAAAGGAAGGAATATGACCTTCTCTTATGATATAAGTACATGATATATACTGTATAAGGTACATGTGCACATTATTCGTGCAGGAAGAGAAACCATTTTGATCTTGGGAAAGATACAACTGTAAAAATATGAGCTACAAAATCCAGTATTAAACATCAAATTTAAATAGGAAAAGAAGCCTAAAGTCACAGTTCCCCTATGTTGGCAGAAAAGACAGTTCACCTTAAAATTGTGTGCTCCCTACAGAAAACATAGGGTGAAATAGTCAGGACAGTCCTAATCCTCACAAATCATTAAAAAAATTTTAAACTGAGAAGTGCAGAAACTGAGAGGCTGGATGAGGAAATGACTTGCCCAGCTCACCTTGCACAAGAAGGACAAAGCTAACCAGAGTGTTCAGTTGGATATAGACCCTGCTAAATAACATTTCAGATCAAGAGTTTTCTAAGTAGGATGAAACACTGAAATTCTCTATCGTGTCCAGAAAGCTGAACTGCACAGTGGCATCTTCACATTAATCAGACGAAGCAACACAATACTTGGTAATGCTGCTAATAATGTACTAGTCCCTGGAGATTTTATTCATTGTTGCATTTAAATTTACTATCCACTATTTCATTTCAATAAAGACTAAAAATGTCACGAAGCCATCACTGTATTAATGACTGAATTAATGTCATGAAGCCACCACCAAAGCAACTACATTTGGTAGATCATGCCCCTCATTCTTAATAATGCACACACTTTGACAGCTTTCCAAGTRAGGACATACCCAAAAGGACAATTGCCTACAAAAATCAGAATATCTAACATTTAAGGCTCCTGTTTGTTCCCTCTTGTCCAAGACAAATCCCTTTTCAGGAAAACCTTATGAATTTTCAAGCCAAGAATTTCTGAGGGTTGGCTTACAAATCCACATTTGGATATCCAAGTAAAAGTAGCATTCCAAAGACAGAAATCTGATTGTTTCAACAAATATTAGCTCTTCAGTGAAGCAATGATGTGAATATCACCTCGTATGAGCAGTGCATTTTAGAAAAAAAATGTCCCAATCACCTCTACTTACTGTATCCTGATATACACGGTAGAAACAGATTCTTCTCAGATGAACTGAAGCCAAAGATGCACCCTAGATACTAATGGAAGTTCAGTCCATGGAACTAGATCCATGAAAAAACATCTGAAGCATGGGTACCGTGGTCAACTTCTCCGAGCCACACACATCACATCTGTATCTTTAGTATCAAGTTCTTCAGTAGCATTAGTGTTTTGAATGAAAGTCTGCTGTTTTTCAGAAGAGAAGAGCACGTTTTTAAGAACCTTTAGAAAAATACAGCCTGAAGAAAAAATCCTTTCTTCAGGACCTGCAACACTGCCAGATCATGCCTAAAAACCAAGAATACATTTTAAGCAAGTGCTGAAGAATAGAGTCAAGTAAGTATCTGGCTTGCCTAGGATGTGTCCACAAGTACTGCCTCTTTTCATAAAATGTCATCTTGGGAGATTTTTTTTAGATGGCAATTTCAACATCTGTCTGAAACCAACTTTAGATGCASAGAATAAAACTTGACCTCAATTCCTTTCCTCCCTAAAATACACATATGTGWTTGTTAATTTTTCACAGCCCTACTTGAAACATAAATTGCAGCAGTCCAGATATAGGTATGGCCCAGTACTAATGTGTCATGGGCAAAACTTCAAAGAGCAAGCACAGGCAGTGTCACCTAACCATTTCTCTTGTGCTCAAGGGTCTTGCAACACATCTCCAGGCAACTCCTGTGTAYGCAAACATTTTCACTTCCTTTACCCTCAGATTCTTCTGAGGACAGAGGCCTGACCAAAGCACAGCAGTAATCTGGAGACTCTGATAATATCAAACTGCTTCAAGGGTGGAAGGAGGGAGGAAGAAATAGAGACAGGCCAACCGCTCACAGCGTGTCTGATCCTCCTTCATCCACCCAGCAGGGAAATGCACTTTTCTGCTACCTTAAAATCTACAGAMAAGAAAAAGGAACAGGCACCTAAAAAGATGAGAGTCCGAAAGACCTGAGAAAATTCAGCAGCGGCATCACTTCATGAAACAACAGTTGATATAGAACGGTGTGCCAGGGAAGCAGCCAGCTACGTGCTCCTTTCTCACCTTCGCCTCGGCCACCGCTCCCAGTTGCAGACATGACTACATGTTATTTGGCCAAGATCAAAGGCCTTTGAGATAAGCTTTCCCCAAGCCTTTTGGGTAGTCCCATCAAATGCATCTCAGCCTCAGCTCATGACTTTCCCCAGGGACACAATGCTGCAAGACACATCCCCTAGCAAATGTATGTGTTAATCAAATAAGGTGATAAAACCTGCCATATCAGGCCAGSACTTAAATGGCATGTGAATAGCTTCAGAGGGGCACACATGAGGGGCATGTGAACAACTAGCCAAACAGCAAAGCTTAATGTTTTAATAGGATACCACGCATACAGAAAAGATGCACTTTCTCACCAGTTAGCCCCCAAAGTCAAGAGCAGTTTCTAATATGTCTAGATGTATATGGGGATGATATATTCTCTTTTGCAACAACATAAGCACAAAACTGATCAAAGACACTAAAAAAAATAAAACTGACTAAGGCAATACTTGCACAAATCCATTTGTGTAAAAAATCCCCAAAGAAACAAAAAAGCCTAGGGAAATTTCCTGGCTTAGCATGACTACTACTTTTAACTCATTCAAAACCAAAACATGTGAAACAATTTGGGGCCAAATTCTACACATTGCATCATATCACCAGTTTTGCTCAGAGTATAAATAATTAAAGGCCTTTGAAAGGAGCACCAGATTTCTCCGGTACGCTAAACAGCAAATAAAACAAAGCAAAATAAAACAAAACAAAGCAAAATAAAGCAAAACAAAGCAAAGCAAAGCAAAACAAAACCCTCCTAGGAAAGATGACAYATTTCACAAAAGCAACAGAAAGCCCACTGCCTTGACAATGTTTTGGACACTTGGACAACTGAAGAAAGAAATAAATCTGGAAAACAGTGAGGCGACTTAATGAGAGTTTACTAGAAAAAAATACTGAAATAAATGCATTGCAGAAGGTAATAAATTTAAGTTCTGCTAAAAAAGAAGAAGCAAAGAGTCATTTAAGAGCTAGCAATGAACAATAAAAAAAAAAAATCCAATAAAATGCCCACAAGTATAAAGCTGCTATCTAGCTCAAGGCAAACTGATGATCGTGCCTTTACTTCCAAGAGTAAATACCTATGTCCCATGTGTATATCCAATTCAGTGCTGCTCGCAGCTGGAAACGGAAGGTGAAGCTTGTTTTATTTTATACATGCACTGACCTCTGCACCTGAACAGTTACTGTAATGCCAAAACAAGAGAATTTCAGTTAGAAAATAATTTTACATAGTCTGACATACAAAAAATGCTATTTTAACTCTAACTATGGAAGCTTACTGACAAACTATTTTTGCGTACAAAACATCGTTACAGAGAAAACAAATACAGAGAAAAAACATCGTTACAGAGAAAAATACAACTTACCTTGGCACCAACTTCCAACTTCAGGATAAACAGCACAGAAGCACTCACTTTTTTTAAAGGATTTTGTTTGTTTATATGCTTATAAAATCAGTATTCAATATTCAAAGTAATCAATAATCTTTGAAGTTATTTACTTGTTTTGATTCAGAAACTCCTCCTCAGAAACCTAAATTATCAAGTAAGCTGCTCCCTTGGTCAGAGAATCCCATCTTAGCACTTGCAGTACGTGTGTGCTGTTCTGCTGCAAGTGCAGAACCTTCAATTTATTTACTGCACAGTTGTTTTGAGCAGCCTTAAGTACCCTCCCATGTGATGCTTAAGAAAGGCCACAGATCTGAAATGGATTAGGATTACCAAAGGGGATTATGAATGAGAAATGCAATACGCTGGCTCCTCTCATCTTAAACGACAAATCTGCTCTTACACACTTTCCAGTTGCCTTTTGCTAATGCAAACTTCCAGAAGATTTAAAGGTTCCACTCCTCATTTTCGGCAGAAAAGTCTCTGGGCTTTGTAGATAGGGAGTCTGCCATACAGGAACAAAAGGTAAGAGGATGCAAGCAGTTTGATTATCCACGAATGATTCTTCCTTTTATTTAAAAGCAATAAACAAAAACTTCCTGAACCCACCAAACCTTTAAAAACTACTGGTGCTATATCCCATTTTTTCTTCCTGATCCAGCATTGCTAAAATGTTTTAAGCTATGAAAAACGCTGACTCTCATTTTTATAAAGTTTCAATTCTTACACAAAAGCAACCCAACACTCATTTCACAGGTTAAATCATCTATTTCATAAGATACATCATTAATCATTTTCTTAGCGTTTGTATTTTTTAGCACATAACTAAACCGCTACAACCTGAATGGCAAATATTGCTTTGATTAGCAAGAGAAAAAAAAACATTCAGGTTAACATATAGGCTTTGTTCTGCTTGGAATCTGCATGCATGAATGCTTGTGAACTGAAGAAATGCAAGACCTTCATTTAAAAAAATACAAAATCAAAATAAGATCAATTTCTTTAAAACTAGTCTCTTTTCTTTCTGTTTTAAAATACAAAAAAAAAAAAAAAAAAGTTCTCCATAGCTGATGAGATGATCAGGAACAGAGTTTCTATTTGTATATTCATGAATAACATGGAAATGAATATATTATTTTATATACCACAGAGAATCTGGTCACATCCGTTGGGAGAAGCTATTTGTACACGGCTATAGTGTGTCTTGCCTTACACGGTTGAGGGCAAGACCGCCACGCTACACTGCACAAGTGAGGATCTTTCTCGATCTCTACCTGCGGGTGGCTATTGAACACAGGAAAGCTGCTGGGATCAGGACTCCTTGTCTGCTCTGTGAAATAAAGCAGTATTGAAGCAGTGAAGTAGCATTAGTTCTGGCACAGGAGTCCTCATAACAGCATTGCGCAAACTGGGTCAAGGCAAAGCTTGTGGTGCATTTATCCGGGCAGAAGCAGAGGATGCAGGTAAGCAGGTTATGACACTGAGCAAGACTAGTGTGGGACAATCACGGGCCTAACACATCCGGAAGGCTCTCTGAGGAAGTCTGCCTAACCTGTGTGCAAATACTGCATTGCAGCATTGCAATGTCTGCAAACGATGCTCTGACCACAGCCAAGTGGCCCTTGGACCCTGCACAGGTGAGTGTTCTTCCTATATCCTAAAATGCTGTCAAAATATTTCTGTTTTATTCATCATAGGAACCATGAAGGTTATTGTCTCAAAGTAAAAAACCCACGAAGTTGGATAGATGAGACAGCCCCAAAGGGCTTCTGTGCTCAAAGTCATGCAAAAAACTCCCCACTTGAAGATCGAAGAATCTTACTGCATCATCCTCTCCCAGGTAAAATGCTCACCAACATGAGCAGCATTTTTTCCAATGAAGAATCTAACCTTCAATCTATCTGTGGCAGTATCCTCCACAGGCCTTTCATATTCCTGCTCTGCTTCCAAGAAACGCCTGCATTGACAATATGCAGGTACAGCATAAACAGACCAACCAAAAAATGTATACACTAGAAAAATTAGCTGTAAACTTTCTACTGAAGCCAGCTTTCAAATGTACAGCTGAAGCAAGTGCCACTGCTATCAGATCACAGGCTTCTCTCACCTACCTCACCTTCTCTCACATGAATAAAAACAATGTACAGCTACCAACAGAATTGCTCCATCTGGCCATGTTTCCCTGCTTTACATTCCTCAAACTGACTTCCACTACAGTTAAACACTTTATCTACTACCAGAAGACAAGGCCCTTTAACATTATGTAGGAGACTCTTTAGGACTACACGCCTCTCGCTCATCTTTCATAACCCCAGTAAAAACAGCTAAAGGGCCTGTGCATCAGAGTACCAATTCTGCTGGACTCAGGATTGTACACCCGCCACATGTCAGAGAAAAAAATTACAATATAAATATCAATATCACAGGTCTTCATAAATCAGACAACCAGCTGCATATCTTTATTTAATTATATGCAGACCTACAGCACAAGCAAAAATATAAACTTTTTATTAATTACATCAGTACATTCAAATTACACAATAACTATTTCCAAGAACAGTAAAAAAAAACTTAGTAGCCATAATACCTYTTAGAACATCATTATAGTTAATATAAAATCAAACTTCTATTACTGCTCATTAACAATATCATCTGGTAACACCTCAAAGAACTAACAAGTCATTATTACCTGAATGGTTCATGTAATTAATACGCAAAACAGCTGCAGTGCTTTTAAGAGTACTTTTAAAAGAAGTATATGCTGGTCTTGGAAATCTTCAGCATTTCACCCATTTAGTCTGTTGAAATAAATAAATATACAGATAGATAAATAAGGGAGCATAGGCTTGTATGAAGTCAAGAAAGAAAGCAGAGTCTTTAGAATCTCCAGAGGAAATTAATTAATACTTCTATAATCAGTTCTATAATCAGTTGTATTACATCRGTTGCCCAAAATAACTGCTACCAATAAGATCCCAAAAAAGCTTAAAAATAAACTACTCCAACCAGAATGCAGCTCCTTGTGCTCCTGCCAATCATATGTAAGCAGTTTCTTGGAACAGAAGTAAATGTAACTTAGTATCTTCTTGTGAACACATCAAAACTCCAATGTGGACAACACCTTGGGAGTCCAAGCACTTGGATTTCTCTGCCTGTCCGTAAGACAAAATCCTCAGAGGACAATTATGGTCAGCTGTCTGTGAGGGGCTGTCACAGACTAAGCTTGATCTGTCTTGGTGTCAAGTGTTCAGCCCTCTGTTTCTAGAGTTCAGCTCAGTATGGGCATGAATGTCATAGCCAACTACCTGAAGATACGCTACGTTTCCCAGTACCAAGATTTGTAAAAATAACAGCTAAAACGTTTATCTCAGGAGGGGCTACCTTTAGGCAACACCACTACACACACCATTCACTCTGACACGGCACTTTTCCCAAGGTGTAATAAAGAGTTTGCAAAGGAAGTGAAGACTTAACTCTATCTCTAAAACAGCAAGCAAAGGTATTTGCCCAAGGTCAAGAAGCAAAACAAGGGAGAGTCAGGAATTCCAGCTAGGTTCCTTGAATGCCATTGCACCGTTTTGTGCCTCAGTGATTGTTCACTTGATTTYCTTGTTTGTTTGGTTAAATATAAGCAGCTAGAGTACCGACATGCTACTTACCCCTCTTCACGTCAGAGTCCTGATCCATGTCCTGTACTTATCTGGAAACGCGGCACTCATTATTGTGGTATACACTGTGTTACTGGTAGGAGAAAAAGAGAAGAGTAAGGGAGTCAAAATCATTCCAAAGACCAAATGATTCATTTATAAAACCAGCAAAGCAGTAGAACTAATTTTAGCAGAAGCAGATGTTCTTTTCAYGTACAGAAGCGTTAAAAAGACACTGATAAAAATGAAGGTTCTTGRTACAAACTTTTACCAGATTTTTTCCACTTAGTACAGCAAAGAAATTGTTTCTACAKCTGTTTAATCACTGTATTAAAATATTAGCATTGCTGATCTTTGCAGTCACGTGAACACAATTTTCTCCTTTTCCAAATGTGCTTCTAAGACAACAGAGAGGAAGTCCTGGCACTGACTTTGAGGACACAATTATCAAGCTCAGATGTGAACGACTAATGTGCAGTAAAACAAAACAAGGCACCCGCAGAAGCACAATTTCTGTAACAATGGAAACCGGTAGTTGCATATTGCAATTATTCTGTTTTAGAAATCCTGTTTCTAATGTATGTTTCCCATATACTATTTTTCCTTTCTGTGCAGAAAATAAAACAGCATGAATATTACTGCTGGTCTGAGCTGTTGTTGTGGGGGGTTTTTTTGTGGGTTTGTGGGGGTTTTTTTGTTTTTTTTGTTTTTTTCCATGCTACAAAAGGCAGAGTTCTCCCTGTAACCAGATGAAGTGCAGTTYGATGGCTGGAAAGTGAGCAACGAAACAAGAAAGAAGAGTTCTGTGAAATATGAGGACACAATTCCTCATGCACAAGCAGAAGTCTAAGCTGGGATACTCAAAAAGACATACACAAAATTCTTGAAGAAGTTTGTGTTTGGCTTTTAAGTGCCCTTAGGCATGGCAGGAATCACTGATCAACACTGAACCTAATACTTACTTGTTTAAGACCGGCTTCACTGACAATACCTGTGCAGAAAGTTTGAAGAGTTGTCATTTCAGTAAATGAAAGGAAATTAAAAGGCTGTTTAGAAACAGCAGTAARATTAAGTTATGAAAATGAGTAATGCAGAATCAAGGATTATCCTTGCAATTTTCTTTTTAACATTAGACTGTATCACAAAAATATTTTAAATAAGATCTCTGAAATACCCAAGACGTAAYTGGAAAGAACCACTCTAATACCTTCTTTGCCTGCTCTAGTATCCGTAACTGTGCTTGAGCTGCACAAAAATGATAGTTGTGGATTCACCTCCTGCCCTTTCACCTTCTCCTTTTAGCAGTGGCCAYGCTACCAAATACTGTTAGCTAAGGYCAGTTACTTACAGACCCCTGTAAGGAATAAACCTTATTTCTACATAAACTTCACATACTCCATGCTCCTAACTGTGGAAAACTGCAGGCCACACTATACATCTGATAATAACTCCATCAAGTATCAGCGTCCTTTGGTTGATTTCCATATGCTTTGGATCAAGCTTCCGTATTACAGGGTTATAATCAGACTAGTTACAGGAGTTCCTCCAGTAAAATTTCTCTGTCCAAATGTCACATAAGGAAATCCACGCAGAGAAAATTTAAGAACTTGCATCACACGTAAGAGGTTCTGGATGCTTCTGAATCTGATGTCATGTTATTTTCTGCTGTGCACACCTATGCAAATTTGGGTTGTTCCAGTGCTTTTTAGCAGGCTTATCTGACCCATCTATCCAAAATCTGGATCGGCAGACTCTTATGAAATGACTATAYKGGAATACACAGTTATATATACTAAYTGCCCTYTGCAACCCAAATCCCYATGTGAACARCAYTGAAACTTTCAATTCCTAATCTAAACTCCAGTATTGTAGCCCATCACCAATTCACCTAACGTATGAGTAGCACAGTTCTGATCAGAAASTCAAGCCACACAGCTTTTCTCTGTATACCTACACTCAGAATCACTTCAYTGTACAACTATTGGTGCATTACAATTTTGTTTCCATCATTAAAGCTATTTTATTACAGGAAACCAGATTCTTCCAAAGAAGTAACCAAAGAAGTAATTATCATTTGATATTACTRTTGAAATATATCAGGATTTAAAATCTAAAAATATCGTATTACCTTGGTGCACTGCAAAAAAATCAAACCTCACTCAAAACTGTTATAGTGTTATATGTAATAATACTATATATAATGCATATAATATGAAGCACATAATCAATATATTAAAATGTGCTTCTAAAAGCCTTTGGGTGCTTACCAAAATAGCAACCTGTTTCTAGATTAATAATAGTGAAGAAATCCATCAAAATTCTGGAAATCCTTTTTGAATAGACTTACAAGTTGCTCTTCATCCATGTAAAATAATTTAACATTATTCTCCGTTTTTTCTAAACTTTTAAATATCTGTAGTTTGATGCAAGAATTGATACGGGGTCCCAAACCTAACACCAATGTTTCATATTCCCATATAATTTCATGAAAACAAAATAACAATAGTTCCACAACATGTTTTCCTGAAATGCCTTGAGGCATTGAACCCGCAGTCCAAATTAACCCTTCTCCTGAAAAAAGTTCYCCCTACTAACTGTGTTTAATTTACCAGAAAATAGAAGCACTGGTTCACACCTACTCTTTCTAAATCCTCAATGAGAAATCAAAATGGACTGTCCAGAGAAGTTGTACACCTATTTATTAACTGAAGTTCACAGGAGCTTAAAATCAGTGCCCAGATATCTCAGTCTGGCCATCTAGAGACWATGTAATYCAGAACTAACAGACCCCTGGAGSTCTGGATTTGRCCGAGTCAGCCAATSAAACTCCAARAGAATCTGACATGTGAGTGTCCATCAACAGATGACATTTCAAAATGAAGCTCTCCAGAGAGGTTCCTGCGATATACCTTTTTTTATTATTATGACTTACTTGTACAGTTTTTAAAGCCCTGCCCAAAATGTAAATGCCCTTCTGTTTGGAAGAGAATCCTAAGTCAAAGTTGAAATGCCACTATGTAGAATGTAAAAGAARTACCTTAAAGAGTGTATCAAAATTAATATTCCGCTGCCCAGTGGCATTGAGAGCTTTGATGGCTGGAGTTCTACAAGAAAACAACACAATATTGTTAAAGATACCTTACTGTTCCAAAAGCTACAATGCATGACTAAGAAAAATCTCTCCCCAAATGCCTTAACATTAGAATGCTTATTTTGGTCTAAAATTATCTAGAGTGCTGTGTGACTGTATCCCGCATCTTACTGACAAAGCTACCACATTACTACACTGTGAGAAKAGAACAGGTGGGAAACTGCCATTAACTTCTTGCCTACTATACAGCCTAACGATTATATCATGTCTGTGAGTTTCTTAATAATGTCATCAAATACTTTTTTTATTGTAAGGTCTACATTCCACTTTTTTAATGATTTCTGCTTTAAATGGGCATTTTTGACCTACAGAAGACTATATCCTCATCTCCACATTTTTTTTGAAATAAAAATAGTATCTCACAATACAGCTCCAAATTAAGTTTACCTTCGATCATCACAAGGAGGAGGGGTAGTCCAGTGGTCATAGTTTGTCTCCACACGAAACCACCTATATCATAATACATCAAGACAAAACAAAAGACTTCTCAACAGGTAATTAATAAGACTAAAATTCAGTATTTCTGTACTGTCAAAGGGTAAAAAAGGTCTCTCAAAAGCCTCTTTCCTGAATCTCTCGCAAGCCCAATGGATCCCATGTTGATATACACAAGTAAACTTTATAAATTACTGAATACAGATTAAAAAAAAAATAARCGGATGGAGCCTTACTTCTCCATATCTAGTTAAAAAATAAACACATACATGTATTTTTTCCGCTACTGTCCATCTAGACTGCCCCAACCTGACAATGTGGTTCCACTCTTTTTCTAGAAAGGAAAGCAGAATGTTATGTCCAGAGAGTCTCATTAAAATCTGTCCTATAAGTGGTATTAAGAGATGCACTTGGGTCTCTACAGAAAGCACTCTCGGTGTTCTTTTCTATCATTCAGAAAGAAGCAGGAAAGATGAAAACAATTCTTGTTATTCTACTTACGCTCCCTCTAAAGGATCCAGAGGCCAGAGGTCTGCTGGCCCTCTTCTGTTCCTCGTTATGACCATGCCTTCTTTGGGTGACACACCTCCAACGATATAGTAAACTTCAGCAATGATGGGAACACTAGCTAGGCTGAGAACAGCAGACTGAAAGTCATCTGCTTTGCTCAGGGTCTAGTGCAAAAAGAAGGCCAGAACGAAATAAAAATTATAGTGCCTCTCAAGATACTAAGAATAAAGAGTTCCCTGATAACAACATCCAACGTAGTTTCAAGTAACTACTGGATCATCATTTAAGAGAAAAACTGTCCAATTATGTCCCATATTATTGTATCTCTCCTCACTAAACAAAATTCTCCTTGGGACAGAAGTGTTTGTATATTTCTCAAAGACTTCTGACACTCATCAATGTTAGGTGAGTTAGCCACTCAAAGGACAAGAACTGCCTCTATCATACATGTTGCTGACAACTTAGGAACAAGACCTAACTCCCTTATACAAACACTACCAATCTATTGAATTCTCTGTGGAAATAGCTATTAGAACATCAGATCAGTTACAGATCTTAAGTTCAAGTAACATGACTGTGAAACCTGAGTATACTGTGCACTTACATCTCGGACAAGCCAGCTGACTGGGTAATTTCGATTCAGGAAAGCAGCTATTGCATTTTCCCACCATCTACCACCCTCTGGAAAAAAAAAATTACAAAGGCATGTTACATATACTGCTTTGCACTCTTTCTCTCCACTGCACTACACAACAGCAGTCCAATAAATTTTCTCACTATATTAGTATCATCGTATCATTCAAGTCATGCAGCTCATACCAAACTGGTCAAGTATGTGCCAATTTGAAGTAACAGGAGCCTCTTTTGCCACCTCGGGTTTATCAATGCTGTTCAGAACACTGAACCCTGATAATGCTCCTTTTTTGTTATCGTACCACTTCACTGATAGTTATATATTAAACCTGCAGTGCATGCTGCATACAAGCTTGGTTCAAACATACCTGAAAGACCTTCACATTAGAAAACCCACCCTTCAAATGCTCAGCCATTCAATTTTGCAGTTTTATAAATCATTAGGTATAAGTATGTGATTGGAGAACCAYAGAAAGCTAAATTCTGAATGAAACAGGGCAGCTGCATATCAACATGAAAAGGCCACATTTCAGGAAAGGRGCTGATGAGCACATCTACCTGCAACTACAGGTGAAATATAAATAGACTACATAATCCCAAATGAAGTTCAGTCAGGGACAGTTGGATTAACACCCTTGTGGTTTTAGAATATATCTCAGGATCTCTAACAACCTACGAGACTGGGATCTTAGCTTTTCTGTCTATTCTGAAAGTTTCATTTCTGTGATTTGTGTTACAAGACTGGACAGTAAGGCGATAGGGAGCTGGTAAGATAGAAAATAAAGAATACAGAACAGTTTATATAYAACGATAGACTCAAGAGAGTCAGAACAACAAATTCAACCAATCTGAAAGCTCTCTATCAGAAAATATGCAACGAGGTCAGAAATGTCTCCTTCAAGGCTACCCTAAGCACATCAAGAACCTCAGTTTCCAGGCAGAGGTTTATACAGATTTCACGATCAGCTTTAGCAATTTTAATCTTAAGAAAACACACACAGCTGTGAAGAGAGAGAGACACTTGATGGGCTGTAGTAGACAGAAGTGGAAAGTGTATTCATCATGTAACAGAAAACATGTAATATCTCTAAAAACAAGCTAGTACTAAAGATTTCAGTCAAAAAGTAGCACATTTGGTCATGATCTGCTAGCTTCTCAATTTAGAAACATATTTTATTCATAGCTGAATGCTGAGCAAAAGGCTAATGTAACAGGGATCAGCTCTTCATAAAGCACACTGCCAAAAGGCCTGCAGCCATAATTTATCTTGCCAAAATTTTACCATAAGAACTTTGCAGAAGAAAATTAGCAGAAAACAGGAAATATAAAGGTCAAGTTTATCATCACGCATATGTCAAAAAAAAAAAAGAAAAAAAAAATGATGTTGTCACTTGAGAGACCTTGATCCTAATTTGTAGTCATCCTTCTCCAGCAATAAATCACGCTTTCACTTCCCTCAATCTCAGCTGTACAGTGATAAACAAAAAAACCCACAAGTAGTCATTTACTAAGTGCCATGTATGCTGCATGAATGTTGTATATAATTAAAAAGTTGTCTATATTGTTGTCTATAATTTAAAAGTATCAAAGTTCAAGACACATAGATATCCATCACATATCCATCAAGACACCTAGATAGCACATCAGTTTGTGATGGACAAGGGCAGTGCATTTCACCGAAGTCTTGCAGTCGTTCATCACTATTTCAGGCTCAGGTGAGCAGAATGGATCTGTGCATGGACTACTGCATCTCACAGCTGTCTCAAATGATCTTCAATCAAAGTCTGAAATGCATTTCTCAGGAAGTAATATCCCTCTAATATATCTATTAAGTACTGATCACACAATATCTTAAAAAAACGGGAAAAAGAGATTGCCTGAATTAAAAARTAAAAATTGTTTATCAGTAGTCAAATATAAACATTTATTTTGGATGAGTCTTCTAGCTCAGACTAAATCATTCCTTGTTCATATCAAAAGCCAAGAAAGAACACGATGAAATGACCGTTTCTTAAAAACAAAAAGGAGGGCTAGGAGATGACAACCCAATCTCTCATTTATACATGTCTAGCAATGCTAGTGAAATTCAAGTGCTGAAGGACACAGCAGTAATCCTTCCTTTCCTTTCTAACTTTAAACGATGCCTTCTGTTACCATCAGGTATTAGTCAATAACAGTGACATCTCTCATCTTTTCTCAGTTCCCTTTTCAGTATCTCTAGACATCCTGTCAAGTTCCCCTTCCTTTCCCCAAATCTCACAGTTCTTTTCTTGCTTCTCTTTACATCCTCTCTTTTAAGTTCCCTTGGTGGACAGATAAAAATGGAATATAGAGAAGGAGACAAAGCTTCCCAGGAAACAGCAGTTTTCTCGCTGTACAAGACATCTTCTTACTCTCTACCCTTACTTTGCCTTCTCTAGCTGTGTCTCCTGAAAAGACCACACAAAATTGATTCTCCCTGATTTCTCTAAGGTTCTCTGTGTCCTCTGATACTTTTCAAGCTCAAATGACAGACGCTGTGCCGACAAATACCTCTTTTACGCAGCTGCCAAAAAGCATCACAACATGTGACATCACTCCCTGTGGTCTCAATTTCAGCTCCCTGTTAGCATCTTTAGAGCATTTTCCTTCTGGGAAAATGAGGCAACAAAGTYGGAAGAGGCAACAATCAACTTAAAATAGTGTACACAATGTCAAGTGCAGAAAACAAATTTATTTTACCTCGTTCATCACCAGAGATTGTGAACTTGTGAGGGCTCTGTCCAGTCCATAGGCCTACATAGCCAAAAAATGTAGTGCCTTGATACGCTATCTACAACCACAAAATATACAGTATTTTAGCATTCTGGACTCAAGCACTTTTTTAAACACAAGCAATATTCTATAACAGCCTTTGGTATTTTTTTCTGTGAATTTCATACATAATTTTGGAGGTCATCACAAAACCTTTACCTTCAGTTAAGGAAAACATTGTGAAATAAATTATCAACGCACCCTACAGGTCAAAATTCACCACATTTAGTTTGTTAATGATAACCAAGTACTACAAAATGCTGCAAGTAAGAAGCAGTAACTTCTCTTTTGCAAAACAACTAATGAATATTAAGAATAACTACATTAGAGAGGACTGTATTAACAGCCATTATTTTCTTGTGATTTTCAGCATCTAAACCACACACACTGGCCACAAAAATTAACATCTGAAAAAGGCACTGGAATCTTTGCCGCAAAGTTTATCTCCTATATTCTCTAGAATTCCTTCTTGTTTTTAAATATCTTGATACTTTCTTCTCCCGATCATTCCTTCTAAATATTCATTTTGAGATACTATTTATACTATTTTATCTTTCCCATTTTTCATCACTGACTGAAGACACRCCACAGTATTCCAGTAATTCAACAACCTGGTATTTTCACAGAAAATTAGGTTGCCTATACAGTAGTATAACTATATACAATTCTTCCAGAGGATACTGCCAAGTCAATCATAGATCATACCTGCCCACTTTTTATAAATTGCACATCAATTGTTATCTTGCTTAAAATATCTACAAAATCATAATCCAGGTTCCGACCATGGTAAATGTTTCCTTTATCATCCTGAGCAACAATACTGGTACAGAACCTTCAAAACAAAAAGCAGAAAAAAAAATGAATTAAGAAAAACTAAAGCGACACTTTTCAGCATCACAGCCTAGTCAAATTAGCTTAGCATTTCAGGAGCTCTAACTTTGTATCTATACTTTGMAGAAGATCTTACTAACATAAGCATACAAATAGGAGTCCACAATACGCTGCTAACACTTGTACTTCCTGTATTTTTTGACAAATTTCTTAAGAGTTTTCACTTCTAGCTGAACAAAACAAAGACGACGACGCAGATGGKTTTGACTGAAACTCTACATGACTGCAGAACGCTATAATGTCCTATGCAACTCATGCACGATAACCAGACGAGGGTCCTTTCCTAGAGAGCTCCAACAGTCATATTTTTACAGTAAATACTGTATCAGGTTTCACCAGGCACACAAAGTCAAAACCCTTWCTACTGTTTCCATCATATCAGATATTATAAAATAGGTAGGTAGAAGCAATTCCACTCAGAAAACAAAAACCGTAATTTCAAAACTCATCTTTTCGATATCAAGATGAAAAGCTGACATATAAGAACAGTCACACGATACCAGGTCAAAACTTTTAAAATTTCATTTTGCTGGACTGTTTCATTTTAATTTGTATCTTGTTTATTTTTAATTACAATTAGATTATAAGCTTAAATAAAATCCTCTTAAATTTAAAATACCAGCTGTTTCACGCGTTAGTCTTGCCCCAAAAGTCAGACTTTACCTCCAGAACAGGAAATGKGCTAAGTACCTTTTGGATATTAAGAGTTTTGGTTTCACTGAAATAGATTTTTTTTTTATTCAATACATACAAATGTATATATATTTATTAAGTGTATTTATTGTGTAGAATTCAAAATTGTCTTCTCTGGAGTGAAGTTTGTCAACCCAGCGACACAAAGCATTGCCTTTCAGAGCTGTAAATTGCACACAGGGAGTCGTTTCCTGGTTGCTGGTTTCCTTTTAGTTTGTGAACACTGGTAATCTTAAACTTGCATAAGCTTTATTGGGGGTCAAAATGGTCGATATCCTCCATGAAAAACTAAAAAGACTTAGGAGGTATTAATCTTTGTAAGCAAACAGTATTACTCTGACCCGAGTATCACAGATTAAGAAAAGTAATAAAACAATGTGAAGAAAAATCTTTATTTGCCTATTTTTAATTAAAACATTTTTTCCCATAATCCTCATACAGAGAGTGTCTTAAATCGTCCCACACATACTTCTAGTGCAAAACAAGGAATAGAAACCAAGTACTTTTTTACACCAAGGTTTTCTTTTCTATCATAAAGGTAACTGCGGCCATCTTGCATTTGTGAAAAATAATAATTATTAAAAATCACATTATGTAGTCAGCGTGATGGTCTCCCCAGACAAATGGCTTGGAAGCAACTTTGTCTATCCCAGCCAAATAGTTTAACTGTAAATTACAACTTGAAAAAAAAAATGGAAGCAGAGTATTTTTTTAAGGCACAACTATTTTTTTCCTGTTTCCTTTTTGATGAAATCCRACAACCTCGATAAATGCATTAGATTTACCTTAAAATTAAAAACGTTTGAACAGATGGTCCTTTCTTACCAGCAAAACTATGAGTTTTTTGTATTTGTACGGTTTTTATATACCTAGATATGCGCACTAAGCTGTGTGTTATCATTATTAACAAATTAGCATGCTGTTCTGCAACGTATTTTCTTCAATTCATCACACAAGACAYAGGGAGAGAGTAAAACCATTCAGATTAATATACAAAATATATGAAATATTAATACATGAAATTCTAMTAGAATATGCAATAATGTACCACGTGTCTTCAAATATACACCTTCAATGAACTAAGATGTATCTCTACATTCACTTCTATGAGATTCARTCGGTACCAGATACTTACGCTGTGGACTCATAGGCAAAGTTCAGCAGAACTCCATCTCCCAGACTTATTCCCAGTGCTTTGCACAGTCCCATAATTTCCCCTGCATAGGGYTGGGGCATAAAGAACTCCAATTCTGCAGCTATTGGCCGAATAACTTCATGGACCCATTTTGGCAMTGCTTCACTGGAAAACACACTCAAGGAATTAATTATTATCTGAGAATGTGACAGAAAGGTTTACAGCTTATGCTCAGAAATTAAATACTCGTTGAACCTGCTATTATTCCTATCAGCCTATACCACTTAGCACTGATCAATTACTAGACCCCTCTCCCACCCTAATGCAGATATCCCTGCATCCCTGCTGACTTCTGCACGTTCCCAGAGATGTCCGCACAACCTCTGAAACCAGCACTGAGCCCGTGCTTTCTGCCTGCCGGGACAAATCATAAACTTCCAGTCTCTACCACTGATATCTTACAGTCCACCCTTTGATGGATGCATAGTGTAGGTTCACTAGGCTCGCGCTAGATCAATACTCAGAAAACTGAGAACTTGAAGAATAACTGAGGAACAGAGTATTAATAGGTGCAGCATTATCCCGCTCTTCACCGCAGCCCCACTGCTATAGCTGAGGAGGGGCAGATGGGTCCTGACGTGATCCCACTCCTGGCAGCAGCTGCAGGGAGCGTACCAGGGACCTGCCCTTTCTGCTGTCCTACGGTCCTGAGGAACACCTTGCTGCCCCGCATGGAGGGTCACACAGCCGCGTCGTCCCTCCTCACGCACCCTCTGCCTGCCCCCCGAAGAGAGCGAGGGGCGCCGGGCCCCGCACTCACTCGATGACGCGGGCGACGGCGGCGCGCAGGAAGGCGGGCTCGAAGTGCCGCAGCAGCGGCAGCCACCGCTCCTCGGCGGGGCTGTCCAGGCTCACGTTGCAGCGCAGCGGGGCAGCCGCCGCCGCCGCCCCGCACAGCGCCGCCAGCAGCCCCCACAGCGCAGCCCCCCGCCCCATGGCGCCTGGCAC
>PTEX01000036.1:4069107-4096442 GCA_003342815.1 Eudromia elegans | reverse complement strand
CAAACCACCAAATCCACCAGACTGCAGAGAAAAGAAAGACCCCATAAATATTTCATATCCTACCTGCTCTCCTCTTCATCATCATCTATTTCAATGTTTTTCCTCTTTGCAGCTTTTCCCGGTGCAGAATTGAGCTCTTTGGAGAGCTGGGCAAGGCGTATTTTATGGAAGTCTTCCTGAGTTAGCAGCCTGCTTGTGCTGACTGCCGCTGCTTTGGCTTTTCGCTCCTCTAAGGGCATGCTTTTGATCTTTTCTGCCTTTTGCAAAAAGTACAAAAGAATCATCCAGAGGTTTGCAAAACCATTTCTATGCCCTAATCCATGACCCATGCTTCTCACATCTTTATAAAAGGAGGATAATGCAGGGGAAAGCTCTCATCAGTTGTTAGCATTCTCAATATTCTTATAGCCAACACGAACTAATAAAGCAAAGGCATACATACAAGCAAAGGCTTGTACTATTTTAGACCGAAAGCAAGCATTCAGTATGTCAATGTTACAGCTTGGAAAGAATTACGTTCCCCCTCATCAGCATGCATCCTTCAGCACATGTGCAGAAACACACTTCACCCCTCTGATTCTAGTAAAAATCAACATTCAGCTCTGCGCAGTTGTAAGCAGCCATGTGAAGGTACAGAGCACCAGAATCACATGTGCTGTAGCACGTAACAGGGGTATTTGTGGTAGAAGACACTTAAAACTCACTACTTCTTGCTGCTCCTCATCTGAAGAGTGGTGCACATCGATCCATTCCCCGTCTTCATCCTCCTCACTCAGACTGGCACTTTCCCATCCATCTGTCAGGGCAAACAAGCACACAGAGCCTTTAGCAGAGTTTCAGTTCCAATTGCCTGAGTTGCAAGGAATTAAAAGGTAAGGCCCCATGCTCTCACTGCCTTTCACTACCTACCCATTAAATGCACTTACGGCCAGGGACATGCTTATCAAACAGATCACCTGTAGACTTCAGCACGCCATGCCTCAGAACCACACAGACATTAAAAAGTCACTTGATATTTCACACATTTGATTGCTGTTTGTGAATGGCATATCCCTGAAGACATCCACAATGGAAAAGACCGGCTGCTTTCCCACTGGCAAGCTCAGCTCCAAACTCTGCCTCTTCTGCCAATTTCTATCTGGCCTGCAATGTCTTGAGTGTCAGAGCACAAAGCTCTGGCAGCTACCATATAAAGAGGAAAAACCTCTCAGTCTTCAGTTCTCGGTGCACCCAGATCACCTGCCTCCACCACGTTCAGGTACAGGCACTCATTTTTGCAGTGGTAAATGCATATGTCTGTATGCTGTCTTAGAGAATGCTCAYAYCTGAKACAGACYRCCTAAAAGACCCAGSGTATCCCCTCATTGCTGTCAATGCRGTCCCAYGCAACTGATKTGTTTAAGTATCAGCTCAAAAAAAAACAAAGGCAAAGRAAATTCTYGTTTTGCTAATACCTGCATTCAAATGAGTAAGAAAAACAGCATGTCAGGGCACATACMTTCCCCTAATACACCTCCACCTCACTACCTCCAGTGCACCTCAGCCTTGACTTGCAAAACTTTTCTGACTCAAGTTTCAAGTCCCATCCCCACTTTTTTTCCCCTCCAATTCAGGCAGCAGGTCCAGCCTCTAGGGAGCTTTTACACCATAAGCAAATTATGGCAACTAAAACATTACAAGCAAAAAAAAGCTTTCCTTTTGGAAGAGGAGCAGTATAACAYGTAAATCAAAAACAATAAAGAGGCCAACCTTCCTCCTCCTTTTCTCCCTTTTCCTCTTGACTGTCAACATCCAGTACTTCTGCTCCTGGAATATAATCTTTTGCATCCAGCTCTCCATATTCATGGATTCTGGCTTCCAGTGAGGCCTCAGTAGGCTTCCCCTGTAAGTAATCAAAACACATGTTAAAGCAGACTGCTCCTTTCATTCCCACAACTGCTGTTCTTTTTTCATTTTTAAATGGCTTTTCTCTGATGARATGAGAGGTGATCTTGAATTATTTTTTAAAAAGTAGAACAAATTCAATAACAAATTTTCTGTAGCATAAGCTCTCAATGAACAAATTGATAAATTTGAAGTGAAGTCTGAAAAAAAGACATAACCATGTCAAACAGAACAGAGCCAGGGAGCAGGCACAGGGAGAACACGCACCTTATTAAAATGCATGTTCCTTCCACGGCATTCCCAGGGTTTAAGGAGACTGGTTGCATGAGCATCACTGCTGGGCATGGAATGCTATGTCTGCAATGAATGAAGTGTGTATCAAACACTTACCCTGAATTTCTTCTGCARCATTTCTGGATTCAGTGAACGGAAAAGGTGTATCAGAGTTCTGGCAGACATCATCACATCTATGATCCACAAAAAAGAGAGTCTGGATTAGGTACAACAGAGAAAAGAAGGATTTGCACCCACTCCAATTTTAAGTATTCACAGCCTGCTCACTGACTTCTCTCAAATCCAACCTCCCACTTATCTCTCCAGTACASTATCCAACTGTTATTTAGGGTCAAATCTTCCCTAGCAGGTCGTTGCTTTCTTGAGTTCTGCTATTTCCCCTGCCACAGCTACCTTCACTTTAGCCTCCTACTGAGAGGAACTACCATTATAAGTTACGTCACTGCAATAAAAAAAAATTAACTAACTACATTTCAGCTCTGAGAACTCTAACAATGCAAAGACAAGATAATACAAGAAAGAAAGAAAGAGATCTAAAAGACATAGCCACACAATACACTTACTTTTATTTTTATGAGTCTTGTATTGAGCAAGGTCTTGGAGCAGATCTTCAGTCATGGCTAAAGGACATCTTGCAGTGATTTCTTTTATTGCATTGATTCTGAAAAATAGAAAATAAAATATTATTTCAGTAACACAGTTAGGAAAGACTCCCATAAGCCCAGAAATAGACTGAWTCATCAGGAAATCCAAGAATCTTTGACAATGTTCATATAAAACYGAATAGAAAAGAACCAGACAGAAGATGCTGTCTCTGCCACAGCTCTCCAAAACCCTCCGTCTTTGGCCCATGTTTTGGACCATCCAGCTATTATTTTGCTGGATGTCCAACTATGCAGCCTGCCAGCTCTTGACCMCTTAATTCATTCAATTCATTCAAGTGTTGACAGTGCCATTATTCTCCTGAGCCAAGAAATATATTTTCCACATTCCAAGAGAGTTTTAAGGTTTGCATGAGATTTCATACATACCCCACAGTCATCACTTCCCCAGAATTCTTGTCAGTAACAAAGTTGTTTGCTATAGTCATTAACACTGACTGGACAATCTGAAAAGAAAAAAAAAACAGTTTAAATATACATATTGCACTTTTATGAAGCTGTCAAAATATTTTACTACATAACACTATATAGTAGGCACAGGAGCCCCTTTTCACAGAAATGYAGAGCTCAGGACCTGTCATATAACCTGCAGATATTTTCAAGACAAATTCTCCTGCAGCAATGCAGATATTCAGGGCGCAGGTTGTCTTTCTTTATACAAAACAATCCCTCTGAATTGTCAAAATCAGCCAACAGGAGCTTACACTCACATAAGTTTTTCAAACCATCAAAAACATAGCAATACAAGCTATTCTGTAAAAAGAGAGGAAGCACCACTGAGAATTTTGGGATGAGGGGGTGAAGACTACTATTTTTCTTTCTTGGCTTATAAAGTTCATAGGTAACTAAAATGCCCAGACACTAATAAAGGTCTCCAAAAAGGAACTCTAGAATTACACACTTCTGCCAACAACTCTTATTAAAAATATATCCAGTGAGTTTAAACCATTGTGGGGCTGCTTTGGTGTTCAACACAAGACCAGATTCCCAACCAGATGGATTCCCTATTCCCTCACCCCTAACCAATGCACTCAATAAATATATAACTACGCTGGCCCGCTGCCCCTTTTTAATGTCACTGAAACTTGGAGGAGTCCTGACCTCCGGTGGTACCAGCTGATGTGAAGCTTGTGCAGCAAACAGAAGAATCTTTGTCACTTCTGGAGGAAGCAAAAATGAGAAAAAGATGTCAAAGTAAATTGCTGTGACCTASTCTGGCTGATAAAAACATTCGCAAATACCATAAATCAACAAGGCAATCAGTCTCTTATTCTCAAAAACATTTCAATTTTTAAGCCACCTGGTAAAACAGGCTAAACTAGTCAGGATCTCCAACTAGGAATTCAGCAGGTTCATTTCTTTTCCATTTCTAGAGTTTCTCAATGGCTAAAGTCACCTTAGTTGTGACACACACAAGTCTGAAGCACTCTGCATTTCTGTCARCTGGGGCCTTTTGCTCCGTGGAAACATTCAGGGTAGAAAGGGTAGGAAGTCACCTCTGTTCATAACCTGTCTTCACCCAAGCTCTCTGAAGGTATTCCTGCTTACTACTTGCTACCACCTACTACTGCTGCCTAATCAATTATAGCAACACTTGTAACAGACGGTACACGTGACATAATGGATTATTATCTACCAGAAGCTGCTTACCTCTCTGATGGGGCTGGAGGAATCTCTGAACAAAGGGATAGAAGTTGAAAAGGAAAAGCTGTGGAGAAAGAAAGGAAGAAACAAATCAAGTTGTGACAGATTAGCAGCTTCAACCAAGATCATAGGCCAAGATGAGACMTTCTCCTGCCTTGAGTGAAAAGGGAAATAAGCGTAACAAAGTGACTTGTCCAGAGGAAATTCCTAGAGCCCCTCTATGCCGAAGAGTGTGACAAAAGCACTCGGAAGGTCTGGAAACAGACCTTTCCCCTCCAGRCATTAGGAGGGATCCTAACTGACAGCAAGGCCGTAATAGCCCATCAACCGTCTCAAGCAAAGTTCATTTAAAGCTAAGGCTGCCGTGCCCTTCTGCAAACAAAAGACYCCATTTGTTTTCCTTTTTCAACATACAGTGAACTTAAACCTCACTTTCTAGAGGCACCAGGCCAGAGTGTATCATGCCTCTAACCTTGCTGGCTGAACACTGACTATTACAAGTTGCAAGTCAGCTTCTCACACCAAGCTAGTAATTCACTAACATTAAGATAACAGGTACCTCATGTATTCCAACTAGCCTGGAAATCAGGTCCATCAACATCATCTTCACTTCAAAYCGTTCTTTACAATTCTCCAACTGTTTCAGCAGTTTCTCTGCAAAGTCTACAGAAAAACAAACAGGCGCATCGTAGATTTCAACCACACAACACAGAATTCAGTTCAAAGTCAGTTAAAAAACTGTCTTTTTCAAGTGGCACTGCCCTTGTTAGCATAAAGCAAAGATGCCAAAGAGCACTGCTCCCGAGCAGTTGTTTCTTCTCTCATGTGCCTAGAAAGTCTAAATCAGTGCAAGATGCAAATTAAATGAGAGCTCTCAGAAGGTCCACATCAGCAAAAATACTGGATTAGCATCATAAATCTAGTTTTATTTGATACATTTTGGATCTACCTGACAAAATCCCCACAGGTTTACAAGACCAGACTGAAAAGAAGTCAAACAGTATTAGACAAGCATCAGACTAGTAACAGGCACTATTTTCTAGAGGTAGTCAATTTTTAACTGACAAAAGCACTTGAACTGATCGTAGCAAAGCTAAACAGAAAATTTAAACAACAAATTTGAAGAGAAAAAGTATTCCCCATTTGCACAAATTATGACCTTGACACATGCAAGGAAGAGACTAAGACCTCAGTCCTGATTTGTAACAACATAAAGAAAATGAAGGTAACACTGCTCTTTCCTTGCTTGAATATACAGTACTGCAACACTAACTTGGACAAGCACAGCAAGTTTTAAATTATTGTACTGAAGTACTCCCACGTCCTATGATCAAGTGTGCTAGAAGCATCAGTGTGTCGCACAAGTAACTTCTTACTCCGTCTATTCTGATTGCATAATTGTGGTTTTTTAGTCCTGCAAATTCTATTATTTGGCTGTTAACAAACCAGAAGAGGTTCCCCTGCTTACCTTGGGGATCATGAATCAAGTGAATAGCAGAAAAGTTGAACACCTCTGGTTTTCTCTTCTTCTTCTGTTTCTGTATCATAAAAGAGAAAAAAAAAAAAAAAAGATTTTTTCTTTCTTTCTCCTGAAGCTGCAGGTACCTCAGTTTCAGGTAACTGCTGAAAGCTGCTATTGCTCATTATGTTTTTCAAAGAGAATAACTGTTGATTTTAACAAGAAAACTAACCTTACAATTGCATACTATTTTCAACCACTGGACCTCAGAGGCAGTAGAAGCTGCTTAAAAAAGTTACCTTGTAAGTATAGATACTTGTTCCTAGAGGGCCATTTCTGTTCAATAAACCACTGTTTAGGCAGCAGACAGTAACCTCTTCAGGGCCCTGGGTACTCAAAGTGCATGAGGGGGACCACGCAAGAGATACTCCAGATCCAGACCAGAACTGGTCAACAGCTTATAGTAGACAAGGTTGTTTTAAAAGACCTCTCTCCGAGGCAAACACTGTGTATAATCTGGCCAGTGGATGCTAGGACACTTGAGGAACTTGCTCGAGAAGAGGTGACAAAAGCTAAATAAAAACACAGAGACTAAAATCCTGACAAGTTGGACACCATTCTCACCTTGAGGACCTTCATGGCTTTCTCTAGTTTCTTCTTGCGCTTGGTGGTTTTCTTATTAGTTCCATATCGCACCATCAGCTCTCTGGCTGTGGGGCCATCATCCTTCAGAAAGGGCATGAGGGAAAAAGGAAAAGACTCATGTGAAATCAAGCTTAAAATAGAAAGCAGAGAAACAAAAAGGCACCAATACTTTTCAGACTCACATACTATGTATGAGAACTGCCCTCTCTCTCTACCATCCTAAGTTTCATTTTACAAATAGTAGCACTTAAAATCCTGATTACATGAAACCAGCACACACTTACTAAAGAGATTAAACAGAAGTAAAAGCATATCAGCACAGTAGTTTTTACAGATGGGTAATCAGAGCAATTACAAGGTGAAAGCCTTTCCCCACAAATCTACATTATACTTTTAGCAATTCATTAGGTGAACAAGCAGTACCTGGTGACRAGTAAACTGATTCCTACAGAATAGCAGCAGCAGGAGGAAGGAACCCTTTGYATCCATCTGGAGACAGATGGCAAAGGCATCCTGCTATTAGTAGCAAGAGAGCTCTCAAAATCATTGTAACTTTTTCACAAACATTAAAAGCTTTCACAAGTTGGACAARCCAGTGGCAAAAAAGAGGGGGAAAACAGTAATAGAGAAACACAGATTAGTGTTCCCAGTTTTGGCCGGGTAATCAGTCTATTAGTGTTTAAAGAACTGAGAGCCAAAGATTTAACTGCAAAGCCCACCTCAGATTCAGAATCGCTGTCTGGATTCTCATCTTCATCTCTCCCAAGGAAGAACTTCAAACCAGCAACGAGTATCTGAAAAGCAAAGCAAGTTCCGATCAGMCGGGACCAAGAGAGAAGGGGAATTAAAACAGCAAAATATCCCTATCCTAAGGGACACCAAAGCACTCTAACTACTTCTGTGAACAGAAAGCAAACCGGATCAAAACTGAAAAGCATGGGTGTTTTGCCCAAACATAGCCAGGCTTTGCTGCTAATCCTCAAGAAAAAAATAGAGGCACAATAAGAGCTGGGAAGCAGTTGGGCTTCCATAATACTTCTAGGAATTTTTAAAATGCAATTATTTTTCCCTATGGATCTAGTTGCTCCATGCCACAATTACAAAGAACTCCTACATAACCCATACCTGAGCCACAATGCTCAGACCTTTGAGATTTCATTAGTTTATAACGATTTGTCAGGTTCCTCTCTCCCCTTTTTTTTTTTATTGAGACAGCTTTAGAATTTTACTGCAGAAGGACTTGCTCAAACCATAATATGCTTTGCTGGAACAGATGAATGAACTGAACAGACGAGACAAGTCCTCAGTCCTACTCAAACCATGGGCAGGGGTGCAACTGTCTTCATTTCTCACAAACAAAAGCCTTATTTGCCAATTATAAGGAGCAAACATTCTGACAATTGCCTCTAACTGAAGAGTATTGCTGCCCTCCATCACAACCTGCCCTTTTTTGAAGAAAAAAACCCCACTGTTACAGTAAATTGTTTCTGTTCCCACCTTGGTCACTTTGGAAAAGCAGGCAGTTGTGATAACATTGACCGTTTTGGCATCATTCCTGGAATAAAACAAAACATGATCTTTCACTTAAAGGTTGGCCATTTCCAAACATTCTAAGAAAACAAAGTAGTATAAAATTAGACTCCTCATAAGCACAAAGGTTCCTAGGWATATTAAGGGAATTGATTCTTAACAAGACTCATAAAATTATGTTTCTGAATGTCACTTTCTTCAGTATTTCTAACATGACAATGGCTTTCCCTAGATGGAATATAAATGTGCCTATTTACCTAGATCATGCGCTGAAACAAGTGGCAACTAAACTTTGACAATAAAGACTAATCTACAGTAAAAGAACAGCAGATAGCGTTACAACTCTTTCCACTGATAAAAAGAAAATAAAAACACTATCTGATAAAAAAAATCAATGCAGAATTCTTATCTGTACTAGAAAAACTCTTACAACGTTGAGATAAACTATCTCCCAAGCTGTCTCTAAGCTRTCTCTATTTTCTCTCCAATGTGGTAGCTCTCATGGCATTGCTACACCAGAAATCTTGGCATAGCTGCTTCGGCCTTTTTGTTTGTGCCACAGATTAGACTAATGTACCTAGACAAGGCTAATGGATGGTATTTCCTGGAATGCTGCTTAGCACARCTCCTTCAGCTCCTTCAAGTTTTTAACTGTCCTGTTACAATCAAGAAGCAGGTGATAATGAACAAGATGCCATCTTCCACAATTTCCCATTAAAAAGCATCTGCTTGGGCTTCTTGTAACAACAAAAAACAATTTCCCAACATATCAGTCATGAGAGAACCAGTGACAGTATCTAGTGTGCTGCTACTCCCTTCCATATTTTTCTAGGCTGCAGTTATATAGGATACTATCTACTAGAAGTAGTGACTACATTACAGCATCAGGAGAAAAATAAACAAATAAACTCCCCATTAAATTAGCTATCTAGAAGKATCTTGCAAACTTAAGGGGAAAAAAAAGCCAAATTGCTGCCTCTCAATTATATTGGCATCTATGTGAAGAAGCTCAAAAAAACATTGGTGTGCACAGTTTTTATTCTATATCACATACAATTTCTGTACTATTTTCAAATAAAATCTCAAAAATTCAATCTAAATAACCAAGAAACATCACATGAGAGAATATTTCTTCTCAGTTAGATTGCACTCCACAAAATACAGTCCACTAGTTCACAAATAGGACAAATATCTCAAGTCACAGCCCCTCCACCTTATGCTTTGCACTATATGCCAAGAGGAACATGAAAAGGGCTATCCCATGGTAAACAGCTCATCAAACCTACCAAATATTCCTTCTGTAAAGTTCAATCATGACATCCAGGGAGATCTTGGCAGCAGTGGGATTGCTGTCTCTCAGCATAGTGTACATGAAGTTCTGCAGGGTCTAAGAAAAACGTCAGGGAAAGTTCATCGCTACAATTCTTCCGTCATAGGAGGAGGTAATAGAACATAAACCTGAACATCTAAATACTTACTGTGTTTATTTTGTTGTTTTTATGTTTAGCGTTTACATTCTTGATGTCTGTCACAATGTGAGTGTACAAAGTCTGTAAATGAAGAAATAACAGGAAATTACCTACGCAAGTCATGTGGGAAGCACCACAGACGCACCACAGCATCCCTGAAGCACTAAGGTGAAAGCAAGAACTGACAACCATGGTGTTAAACATTATTTTGCCTTTTAAATTATAGTTGGAAAAAGAGTAGGTGGCTACTCTCTAAAGCCTCAAATATGTCCATTTTTATCTATCTGAACTGCATGCTTAATTTACAGTGCAGTGAGACAGAAAAATGAATGGCATGCTTAATGCTTCATCTAAAGTACATACTTGAATACCTAATGAATGCTTAAATTAATCTAAACTTATCTGCTTAATAATGTATCTGAGCAGTATGCCTAGTTTAYAGCACAAGCAGGGAGGCAGGAAGATCACGGCTCAGAAATGCAGGTGAGGCCCTGCTTTGGCATGCTTAGTCAGCACGTGGGAATAGACATCTTTTAGGCTTAATCATTTTGCTGTCAGTAAAAGCAAAACAGCTGCCTGCCGGGCTGCATTGCTTCTGTTAATGTGGTCAAAACCTACTGGAAACGACCAAGACCAGTTTTAAAGGTATGGCTTACTTTTCGTAGGAGTTTATCGTGGCACCGCAGCAGCTGAAAGAAGAGCTCCAGCAAACTCGTTGGATTGATCAGATTCTTGTTTCTGAGCAACATCAAGGCCTTGCAGAAGGTCTGTAACGAAGGAGCAGGGATCAGAATCAAAGCTCACACCCACATTCAATGACTATTAAAGAAAACTCCTATGGAAGTTGCAGGCTCTAATCAAACCGGACCGCAGCTTGTGGCTGACCCGCGCCCGAGTGCTCCGTGGGAGCCTTACCATGCGCAGGTCGGTATCCAGCACCGTGTTGTGATAGGAGAGCAGCTCCTTCAGCTGCTGCGGGAAGCTGGCCAAGTGCTCCGGGTAGCAATGGGCCACCTGTGTGGAGACAGCGTCAACCCAGCCCTCCCACAGGGAAACATCACCTGCGCAACAACGACACGCGACCAAGAACGCTCTTTGCCCGACACTGAGTGAAGAACTACACAGAGGGAACAGGCAGCCTCAAAACCAGCACATTCCCAGGACACAGGAGCAGACAAGGCTGCTGCTAACGCCTTGGTCAACTCATGGTTTTACAGCGGGGTCTCCACAGCCACCTCAGCCAAGCTCTGCGACGCACGGTTATTCCTCCCCTGCTGCCTCAAGGGCAGGCGCTGCCGCTGGCGAAGACCCCGGGCTCGCGGCCCGTTTCCCCGGGATTATCCCGCCGCTCACCTGCGCCAGGAACATGACGAGCTCGGCCAGCTCCTTGCTGGGCTTGTCRGGCTGGAAGGTGAAGATCTCCACATGGGACCGGTAGTGCTGGAGCTGCTGCAGGAACTGAGCACGCAGAGGCGCGCGTTGGCACCGCGGCGGCCTCCGCACCGCCCCGCGCGGGCCCCCGCGCTGCCCGCCGCGCTCACCTCCTCCGTGTAGGACTTGGGGTCCCGCTTGATGAGGTTCTGCAGCTGGGGCAGGTTGCTGGGCAGCTTGTTCCCCTGGCGGCCCGACATGGTGCGGCCCGAGCGGAGCAAACCGGACAGGGACCCTCGGCGCCGCCCGGCCCCGCCGCGGCCACGTGAGCTACCGGCTGGGCGCCGCCATGCGAGCCCGCCCCCGCGCCCGACGGGCGCCGCGCAGGGACAAGCTTCCTCGGGCGGCGCGCGCTCCGGGGAGGGCGGTTCCCGAAGCGGCTGCCCCGTTTGCATCCCGCCCTCTGCAAGCGGCACMCGGCGCTCTTGCAGCTCCCGCCGCCTCCCAGCGCTGCCAGCCTTTGATCAAGCAGTCACCCAGGTGGCCTCTTCCAACAAAGTGAGCTCCACAGCGGCCTCTAAACAGCCACGGGAGCTGCGGTGGGCCAGCACTGCAGCACCCGGGAGGACTAGGGCCGGGTTCTCCTCGTTTTCACCCTATATTGAACCTCTGGCTGCATCCTGCCTGGCCCATACAGCTGAAACGGATGCGTTGTCCCACCGCAGCAGCAGCAGGAGGCACAAGGAGCAGCAGGACAGTGCCCGCCCTGCCCCAGGGTGCAGCCCTCCGCAGTSACGTTGCTCCCGTCGGTGACACGTGGCACCTCCTAACCAGCCCCGGGAATGCACCCATGCAAAAGGACAGCACCTGTGAGCCCTGCTACCCCACAGCAGCGCTTTGAGATAGATACCCCACACGGGCGCTCCGGAGCTCGGCCCGTGCAGCCGAGCAGAGCAGGCACCGGGACCACAGAGCGCAGCTCGGACGGGGTACAGCCCGGGCCGCATCCACAGAAAGGGGCACCTCTAAAGGGGTTTGCACTCCCGCTGCCGTCTCCAGCCAAGCCTCAGGTCAGCAGAGACCCACACAGCGGCGCTGCTGCTGCCCAGAGCAGGTGCCAGGGACATAAAGGGCAACGGAGCTCTTTCCTCAATATTAAATAGACAGAACTTAGCCTTTCTTGTCCCTGAAGCAGGTACTTGTTAGGGGTTCCAATTCTTTGCATTCAGACATCTTTTTCCCATTCACTTAATTTTAGCACTGAAATGACCAACACGAAGAGAATAGCATATCCCACCCTCGTCCTTTACAGGTCATATTCAGGTTAGCAGTCATTAGAAGGACCCTTGCAGCTCTAACTCCCTCCCAAGCTGGGGGTCATCTCAAGGGGCCTAAGGAATAATKGTTGAATAGCAGAGCATCCTTGTAACACTTCATGTGTTCCATCACCGGTAAATCCCCACATTGGCTCCTTCTAAACCAATAACATGTTCAACACACATTCTCTGTTTTTCAAAAGGCAAAAGCTTTACTCACATCATCTTAATACAGTCACCAGCAGGGTTTGCAGGAAATAATTAAGATTTTTCTTAAGAATTTTGGACAAAGTACATCCTTTAATACATAGGCAGTCTCCTCCATAGGAAATAAAAGTCTCCTGGATTAAATAAGTCTTAAGACCTTGTTCAGAAGCACACARCATAAAAGCCTCCCCAGCTTGGTTTTCAGGACTACAGCAACAAACCCTCTGTCTTTCCACCAGGTATCGAATTGCCTTCAGGCACCAGTATAAATGCAGTATTTTTCTTCTCTTAAAGAGTACTTAGATAATATAGCTACTTGAACAAAGTAATTGGAGATAACTCAATCTATGGTGCCTTGAGCCTTTTTTGCTTCTSTCCACAAGAAAGTTTTCATTTCCTCTTATGGATGACGCAAATATATGAGCTGAATATGGGATAATAAGAGATGGAGCAAGCAACCAAAGTACAGGCAGTAGAGATGRGTGCAGAAGAATCATCATGGACCATATTAACTTAATTTCTTACTCTAGCAATTACTGYATGAAAGTACAACCTGAAGACCAGGAGCAAAGTATTAACTCATTTATGCTTTTCTGCAATAAAATATCAATTCCATATTACAGGCTACACTTTTACAATTAAGTATAACTCAGATTTTTCATGATGCCAAACCTCCATTAGATTCTTTCCTCTTACCTTGCATTTCCTTTAAAMAAATCAAAATCTTGGAGGRAAAAATAAGAGCACATGCTTTATTCATGATAATCAGAATAAAGTTTCTTTAATATYATTGAACACCTTCCCAAAGCTCAGGGGGAGCTAATGGCAAAGATTTTTTGCCATTATATGGGAAAGCTTTCACCAAAACAAGCAGGACACCAGGATATAGATGAAGAGTCTGCCCCCATATTCTGTAGAGACTGCAGAACTCAAGGTGARTAGAGCCACTCCATTTAAATGGTTGAGAAGAGTTTCAGTCCTAACTTCAAAGCAACCATTGTGATGTTCTACTCAGTCTACTCAGGAACATCCATCAAGACACCCTTGCTTCAGAAAGAAGCAGAACAGATAAGAAAAAACAAATTGGAAAGTGTACAAGAAAACTGTGGCTCATGGGAAACGTTTAAATTACCTCAGGAGCAGCCTTGCCTCCCTCTTCCCTGCTTCCAACAAGTAGGTCTGTATTGCACCCCACAGGTGACCAYCTGGCAGGAATCACTTGTAAAGCAACAAGTCTAAAAGGTTGAGAGAACGAAACAAAACAAAGAATAGTTCAGAGCCTTAGTGGTTTACCTTTGAAAGAGAACAAAAGAAARTGTGGGGGCTCCTTTCTATGGACAGCTTAATATTTACTATGAAGAGCTAATATTTATGCAATTAACATAATATAGATTTTCCTACAAAGATTTTAAAATAACTTGTCTCCAGTAATTGGTCTTACATTTCTGCATTTAAAGCAACAAGAGACACATAGGAATTCAAAATCATGTTGTTAGGAGACCAGAAGGGACTCCTAGAGTTRTTATGGAATTTTATTAAAACATTGATTTTCAAATTTCACACACATAAACCTAAACCATCTACTCACCAGGGATTTCAGTAAAGAGAAAATAGCATAACAAAATATAAACAGCTCAAAACTATACAAAAATAATAAGCACCATTTAATAAACACCTCCCAAAAAACCCAAACAAAAACTACCAYTAACACTAAAAAAACAAAGGTACTCATAACATAAAGCTTCCCATGTGACTATTTATAATGCAAGTCCTTTCCCTCTTGCACTGTGATTGGTCTGATTCCCATGAGTTCATCAACCTGAGTGTGATTTAAGCCATGTGGGGAAGCCTGGGGGTGGTCATACCTTTTTCCTTGTGTCTTGGCTGTGGTTATTTTCTAGTACAGAAAGAGTGTCAAGTTGGTTTTTGATAGGGCAAGGGAGTGGGTAGGAGACAAAATTAAAATGTAAGTGCCTGTGCAGTATAATAAGAGAAAGATTTGTAGTATGCTGGTTTTAAAATTAATGGGGTTTTTTTTTTCTGCTATAATAAATACTTAAAGTTTTTCTTATATGTGCAATTTTTGCCTGTATGAGTGATCTCAGTCGGTGTTATAAAGTTGTTGCTTTGTTTATAAACTAAGTTTTTAATTATAATTTGTTAYATAAAATCAAGGCTAATTAAGAAGAGTTTTACTTTATAATATATTTTCTGTTCTTTCATAAAATCTTTAAATATGAATGTATCTTGTAGGTAACAGAAAAGTTTTGYTTTTCTGATTTTTTTAAAGGTATTATTAAAAAGATTGGTTTTGTAATGCAGAGAGATAAAACACTGAATAATGCAGATTTCAATTTTATTCACATAGTAGTATATGCAAAGCCTTMTTCAGGGTTTTTAATATATAGAAGAATATGATTTTAATAATACTGTTTATGTTAATTAAGTTAAATATATGAATAATAACTTTATTGTTTCACATTAGTCCATTATTGGTTTGTACTGTTCTGTATTTGTGCAATACATGTTCTCYGAACTGGTAAGGCAGGATTTGAAGACAAAAGCATTTTAATTGTTGTTTGGTTTGTCCCTGCAATATTGAAAGAGGGCCTGCTACCCACATGAAAGGCTCCTCGTTTATTTCCAACAAGCCTTTTCTGCTCTTCTTTTCCTGTTATTAATTCTCTGTCTGATCATAAAATCATAGAATGGTTGAGGTTGGAAGAAAGAATRTGTATTTCTGACAGATACTACCAGTTTGAGCCTAAAAGGACCAGTTATATCAACAAAGAAGGTACGCTTGTTAATTCATTATTTTTGTAACTAATTCCTGGTATTATCAAATATTTTCTTACTTCAGATGTAAGCTTGAGAGGGGAACAAAGAAGATATCTAAATGAGAAACCAGATTAATAGAGTGCTCATGAATGTCAAGGGAAAATAGGTTCTTCTGCGATAACCCAGGCAAGACCAGAATACTTGCAAAATCTGTTCATAAACCTGTCAGGAATTATTAATCTCTATTAATGTGGTGAGAACAGGAACAAAGCAAAATAATACTTGGAGCAATAACTAGTTGAGAACACAAATCCAATCTCAGTTACTCAAAAACCATTACTTGTCAGGSAAGTCATCTAAAAGTTGATACTTAAAAATTGRAGTATTTGACTYGTCTTCCTGAAGYTTTACATGTCCAAGGTCATGCTTTGTGTCCCTTTTCTGGAGACACTTTGTTAAACTATGAGAATCCTGAAGAATTCTGTGACTAGATAATAAGATAAGATGTGTCTAGCAACTCATTTAAACATGTATCATGGAACTAGCACCTAGGTTAAACACTTATGCTGAGAATTTGACTTGGAAAAGGCAGCTTCGGGAGTAACTTTCCATTTTGAGGTCTTGATTAACGTACTGACAGAAAAGCCTTTGGAGAGCTGTTAAGTCTCCTGATTTGGCTTTTTTGGGGATGTGTATATATATGCATGCACACATATATATGTGTATGTGAACTGGGTGGACTTGAGGGGTATGCTCCCGTTTCATTTTAAGGAAGAGGGGAACTAAAGCTCAAAAAACAACATAAATATTTATTTTATGTTACAAACTCCAAATATTTATGTCCTGAAGGAAACTGCTTTGTTTATGAAAGGACAGCTTTTGAGGTGATGTTAGACTAAGGACTCTGACATTATTTTAAGTTACACTCGATCTCAATTGTTTCTGTTCTCAGGCATTTACCACACATTTGAAGAGCTTTTGTAAGCKGTGAACAAAAACTTAGCAGTGTGGCAAGTGTTGGAAAAGCTTGACGTGTTCATCCTGCTGAATGACAYCTCTGGTAATGCCATGAGAAGTGGTGTTCACCTCTGATTCATGAGATGTAACATGATTAAATTCGGTCAGTATTTTTATATCATGGCCTCTGCAAGTCCTTGTGCTATAGCCCTGGGGCATCAAAGATGGTTTCCAAGTGGGAAAAGATTTCTCTTTAATGCTTTCTAGAAATGAGAAGCTGTCACCTTCAATAAACAGGTCTTTTACACAGACCCACTAATGTCTTCCTCAGAGTCCATTAAAGATGGACTTGCAGTGCTGAAAACCCTGCAGATGTGCCTCATGTAAAACAAGAACAGAGCTGGTGAGAGGACAAGGGGGCCACAGGCAATGACTTGCACCGTGTCCTGGCCAGCAGGTATCATACAACTGCTCTCCATCCAAGTGTGGCTCACRGAGGGGATGCTTATGGTAGAAAGCACGGATGCTGAACTGAGGGGCAGATGGGCACCTGAGCGAGACCTGTTTGTAATTTGTTTTCTCTGATTTGCCAAGAAGTCTTGGTAACTTTAAGAGGTGTTTTATCAGTTGACAGAGCCTGAAGAGCTGAGGAATAAAAAAGATCTACAGCTTATATTGCTTTTTAAGTTGTACTGTACACCAGCCTTACCAACAATTTTCMAGCTGGAAAAAAGCATGAAAGGAATTCTTGGACTCATGCAGCAGTTCGAAAGGTGGCATTTGCTGTATGGTTGCTTGACTACTTTGCTCTGCCTTAATTTTCTCATCAAAATAATTTTTTAGATATTTTTGTGTGTGTTACTCTGAAACACGGATTTTAAGTCTGGACCTACCTGTTTCAGATGGGTTTGGCTGGTGTCCAGTACTTTGCTGCATTATGGAGCAGGGAACCTCTCAATTGGGGCCCACAGCTTTTCAGAAGTTCTGGTTTCAGGAATACCATCCTTGCAGTCTACGCTGGAATTAAGTTAATTCCAAGGTGACTCTGAGGCAAGTCTATAGTGCCGCCTTGCACCCCAGATAAGTGATATGCCTTTGCCTATGTGAACCTAAGGGCATTTGTCTTCTACCTTAAAGTAAGACTAGGGCTTTTAAGGCATTTTCTTGAATTTCAGCACTATGAAATAATGACTAAGGCAGAATAATCTCAAAGTGACTATTTCTTGTAGGCTTCTTAAGGCTATTGGTAAAGAAGAAGTCGTTACTCTAAGCTAAGGAAGGAGTGATAAGGCAGGAACTAGAAATAGGGCTTAATTCAGTTACTGGATTTAGGCATCTTTGCATACCCTACCTGTCCTGCAGCTGTCAGGTCAGAGCAGGCTAGTGAGGACTTGTCTCTGTGATGAATCTCATTTGGCCTTTGGCACTGAGGGTCGTGTCCGAGTGTTACACGTTTGGGTTTATGCAMGTTCACGGAGACTCCATTGACTTGACTGGCAGGTGCTGGTGCATTTGTAAGGTTAACCCCTTTCTATCTCCTCCAGGGTGGCTGTCCTGCTCTTGGTAAAATCATTCTGCCTTTCTCACCTACTCAAATAATACTTATTTCAGTTTATCCTGAAAGTGAAACTCCAGGCCTTAGTTAAATGAATGATTATGCCRAACAACAGTGAAAAAGCAGCTTTGTTTATCTAGTCTCTTATTTCCTGTGTGTGTTTCTTCAATACAAGCAACAATGTTCATTTATGTAAGTAAAGAAATGGCTGAAAAGTAAGCTCCTTCTCTCAAGGACTTTCAGCCTTGCAAGGCCCCTTTCCACCTGGAGTTTTAGGGAGGAGGAGTTKGTGTTAGACTCTGACTTTGCCTCCCCTGAGTTATCAGCTTGGGCAACTGAGGGGTCCCTGCTGCTGGAGACTAATGAAATGTTCCAGTCTGCTGTGTGTTTGGCTGTGCTAGGAGTTCAGTGTTGATTGGAGCTACAGATCAAACTCCCCCTGAAACAAATGCTGCCTTCAGCTGGATCAGGAGTTAGTACAAGGTGTTTCACAGCCTGGTGAAGAGAGCTACCCTGCTATATTCCCGTTTTCATAAGGAATTGCTTTGCAATTCATCTATGTGTCCTAAAAATCAWGTGAGTCTTGGTTGTTTAACTTAAAAGATCGTGGCCCCTATGCTGCTTTATATATGTTCTGTGGACATTCTTGCTCAAGAAGTTTTCAGAGTATGTTACACTAAGTATTGCTTTGCTATCTATCGTCAGAAAGGACCTGGCTTGCTGTGTCAGAAGAGAGTACTGATATTTACTGCATATTTACTTCTGTTGTCGAGCAATGAAGCTCTGCTTGATTTCCAAGTTATTCCCCATAGCCCATCGGAATCGTCAGCGTTGGTGCTGGACTGTGTGTGACTAAGAAGGCCTTTGTGGGCAGATAATGAGTAGGTCTGGTTTCCACAACAACCCAACCCAAACAAACCCAAGGCATTTTTATCAGCTGGAACCTAAACCAGTACCTTTGCCTGCAGCYCAACTGCACAAATATAAACCTAAGATTTTCTTGCACATTGACTTACCTTTTTATATACATAGCATTGTGAAACAAAATGCCATTTTTGTCTATGAAATCTGCAGAACGTGAAAATATCAGGTGCGTACTATTCTGTTGGCATGTCTTGTTCTGTTCAGAAGTGTCTTAGGAGTGATTTTGTACTGAGTTACTGAGTCTAATTCAGGGGTTTCTGCTACTGCAAGTGGACAACACTGATTCTCTAATGTAGACCTTGTATGCTCTGCAGCTTGGTTATGCTTTAGTAGTCAAGCTGTGGTATGGAGTCACTGAGAGCAGCGGTTGTGAATGGGGGTTCAGTGTCCCCTGCGACAACCTGAGCCATCTTAAACTGCAGCCAGAACAGTCAGAGGTTTGGAAAATGAAGACTGCTTCGTTTGCCAGCTTGTATCWTCTTCTCTAAGATTGCCAAGGCTGCTTAACTCCAGTTGTTAGATTAATTGGGCAGGCCATGGGTCAAAGATTTCATATGGAACAAGTGAAAATTGAATAATTGCAGTTATAATTAAGTGCAATGAGGCAATTGTGAGGAATAAGGGCAGTCTTGACTGCAAAACTAGAAGAGTAGATGATGGAATAATCAGTCAGAAAATGCTGCTCTGAGTTTGGTTTTGATGGCTTTAAGCCCTGTGTTTGTGCTTCTGACTGTAGGCATTGTTTACCTTGAATTTCAATGGCTAGAATAGACAAAATTAAGCTTGAAATTGTTTTTATGTAGTTCAAACAATGTGCATATATACAACGTATACTTGGAAACAGCTTTATAAAGTTCCAAAGGATTTTTATTAAAAAAAGAAACAACTCAAGTGTCAGCAACTTCTGTGAGAAAGGAGTTCTTGTCTTTGGCAGGTGTCTGACACAGAACATTTTAGTGCTGGCAAGCTTTTGTTTAAGGCAGAATCATGATAAACCACTGGATGAGCGGGCTGATATACTGGGAGTCAGATATCTGTTTATACTCTCATGTTCAGGAGATATGCTAATGCTTTTCATTAGAATRCAGTCTTCATGTTCTCAAATGTAATTTCTTTTCAGATATCCTAAGAAAATGGCTTCAAACTACTTTCGGGAAAGCAAACTGATGTTATCAGAYTCCCTTAATGGCCAGCGCTGGATATTCCTGAAAAAGGGCTTGGACGACTTCAGAGATGGCTTTCCTCCTTCATCTGATAACATGGTCGTGTGTGGTCCAAAACGAACAGTCCCAATTCTCTTTAAAAACAATGTGCTTAAATCTTCCTGTGCAACTAAGCAGAAGGAAAGGAAGAAAGGCAAAATACAGGTCTGCCTTTCCAAGCTTAGTCCACTGCAGCAAACCAGGAGGGAATATGTTGYGCAGGTAGAGTATTGACTAAGGAACCAACCTTTTGCAGATGCATTTCTAAAAGTTTGTCTCAAAGTAATGATTTTTGTAATCTCAGTTAAATCTTGGTTTTGTAATCCTTTGGAGAGAAAAAAGTAACCTAATAAGTGACTGCATTTGTTAGTACAGAGTTTACTGAGAGAAACCTTAGTATTGAGAGAAGGGAGTTGAGACACTTTTCCAAGGCCAGGCAGCAACAGAGTTCTCCATTCAAGACCCCTACTATTAGGGCAAAGAGGTCACGTAAGAAGGGGTTGAACTGAAAGGAAGAAGACTTGAAAATACTGAAAGGAAAATCTGGCGTACAGAGTAGTAGACTGCTCTAGTCTCAGTGCTAGGTAGTCTTTCATATAGCCCCATGACGATTTCATCCAACAAGTATCATTAAATACATGGTTTTTTGGTTGGTTGCAGCTTTTCCAGGAGGTCCTTGGAGTGCTGTATCCTGAAGTGTGTTTGAGTGCCAAGGTTGGCTTTGAACAGAAGAGCCACATGCTTCAGGATTTGTGGGAAGAYAAGACAACCCAAGCAAAAAGTCCCCAGACAAAACAACTGTGAGTACAGGACAAGATGGAAAGGAATGCTAAAATCTTTCTGAATTTTCCCTGCTCCAAGATGAAATGTATGGAAAGGAGCCCTGGAACAGGCTGCCCAGAGAAGTTGTAGAGTCTCCTTCTCTGAAGATCTTCAAACCTGCCTGGATGCCACCCTGTGCCCTGTGCTCCAGGGGTCCCTGCTGGAGCAGGGGGTCAGACTAGATGATCTCYTGAGGTCCCTTCTGACCTCAACCATTCTGTGATTGTGTGAAATTCAGGTTCTTGCAAGCAGGTGTTTTCCCAGAGAGAGGCAGAGAAAACCAAACCTCCTGCAGGGAGAATTCCCATTGCTTGTGCCTTTTTCTTTAAATTGTTCTGTGTTTGAGGCATGAGAGGTTGGGGTCACTGATGGTTTTGAGGGGTGCTGGGAATTGCAGGTTACTTGGGAAATGGTTTCTGAAAATGCTTCTGCTAGTTGGTAGATGGAAGGTTGGTCAGCTTTATTTATGAACATGGTATCTAGAATTGGTTCAAATAGCTTAGGCTGTTSCATGCAAGAAATGTTGCAGTGTCTGGTGGTAAACTGTAACATGATCCAAAGCTGTATGTGAAAAGATGGTCCAGCTTTAATTTGTCTTGGAGAACTAACAGTTATAGCTGCAGCCAATGACWGTTTCAGACTGTTGTATTAATTTCCTCAGCAGCCAGGAGTCCCAAAGCAACAACRCATGTATTTGGCTTTCCAAGAAGAAAGTATCAGGAGGAGAAAAGGTGGCYGAGCTGAACAGCTTTGCTGTCCTTGATGAACACATAAAGCGAATGGCGAAGCACTTTTGTGACTGGGTTACTACACTGGTAAGTCGGAAGAGACAGAGGCCGTGTGTATGGAGGGAACTTAACCCCAATACCTGTCAGCATCTCCYTATCTAGAAACTAATGGCATCTTTCAGACAAGAAGTCTTTGTATTTGGGTAGTAAAACTATGATTTTGCATCAATCCAAGTCAGAAAACCTTGTTTCTGAGTTTCAGCTCTGTCATGCTGTGGCTTAGAATTCAGTCCATTTAAATCTAAAGCAAGGATAAAGAGAAATATTGCTAAGCTGGCTTGAGAAGGATTCCTGGGAACCAGGAGTGTATGAGTTGGTCTTGGCATGAAGCGTTCCCTGTTGGCCTGACATTAATGCACCAGTTAGTGTTTTAGTTCTGACTTGACTTTAGGGATGCCTCCTGCTCACTGCCATTGCATTTATACAAACATACTTGTAGATCATCTTGGGCTTTCATGTAGATACACTTTTAGAGCATTGTGGGGAGGGTGTATGTGGAATCCAAGCAAATGCATGTCCAAAAGGGAAATGGCAAGGAAAACCTTTCTGTCTTTACCCACCTTGAGATTTTGTCTCTTGTTCCAGGGTGGAGGGAATTGCAACATTGACAAAGGTGCCCTCATGAGGGTGTTCAGCACTAGCTGTGGGAACAAGGCTGCCTTCCCTAACCCTTTCCATGTTGTGCAACTGGGCAATGTGCAGGCAGAGCAGTCCAAGGGCCAGGAGACCCTTCCTGGGGCTGCTGTCAGGAGTTCTCATACAAAGGACCAGCTGTGGTCTTTTAAGGTACATAAGCCTACAAATCCCATCTTCATGCTTGCTACATAAGCCTAGGGGAGCAGGAGAGTTCTGTAATGCTGTAGAGGGTCGTCCTCCCAAAGGCAAAACCAGGGAGCTGCAGGTGACTAAAGCAGCTGCCTCTGTGAAGGGTGTGCAGAATGAGGAGCCACCSCTGCAGTTGTGCTCTCAGGGCAAGCTGCAGCAGAGACAGCCCGTGAGCTACAGCRGGGATAGTGAGACCTGCTGGCCTTGGACAGGCAGTGAGGGGGTGATTCTGAACCAGGGGCTTAGGACGGTTWAATCGCATCCATCAGTTGTAAGCAAGATGTCTGGGAAGAGCTGAGCTCTGAAGAATATATGGGTTAAGATAATTGCTTTGTGAGTACKGTCTGAGAGTAAAGGCAAAACTTACTTGACTAGCAGTCTTTTCTCAAAAAGATTTTTTCAGCTCCTACTGAGAGAAGGTCCCAGCTTGAAGGTGGTGGTGGTGTTTAAAATATAAAAAAGAATGAGCACARAGATGTTGGGAGTACGGGGGACTGGTGGGGAGAGAACTGTTTTCTATTGCCAAGTGCGTCATAAGTGAAAACTGACTAAAGATCATTCAAGTTCATGGAGCCATCTTGCATCTTTAAAAAGAGAAAATCAAATTTGAATTATTGTTACCAGTTTAAATTTAATTATTAGAGAGCCCTGCAGATGGGGACTGGTTTCACTTGGCCTGGAGAAGCTGTTGTTGAAAGTGAACTTGTATGACTTAAACCTGTTTCATTTAGGAGATGGAAATTCCACGGCTCCACAGTGCTCATCTCTTCAAGGAATTTCTGGAGGGAAAGGGCTACCGAAAGCCGCAGGTGAGCTGGGAGAACCTGCTGAGGGTGTTTGGGCCTCCAATGTCCTGTGCTTGTTTTGTACTGTGTTTTAGGGCCCTTGTGATTCCGTCAGCCAGATTAGGGACCTCTGGCTCCCTGCTGGAGCTCGTGTGAGTCAGAGATGGAATTCTGCCAGTTGTGGTGTCTATTGCAGGGGACTTGGTTCAGTAGGGGTGCTAGAAGCCAGCAGTTCCCTGCCTGTGTATACCTGTGCATAAAATGGGCTTTGCCCTCTGAAGAACTTGGCAAGGAATCTTCTGGGTTTGGAGGCTGCATCATTAGAACCACTTGCAACCATAAGCAGCATATCTACAGAGGTGTTTTTTTTTACACTCTTACATTAGCCGAATTTGTTCATTTGTTCGGTAATAAGCATTACTTCAGGCTGGTTATCATGCTTACATCTTGAATCTTTGGTTTCAGTTCCTTCTGAAAATGCTGTCTGAGGAAGATGGAGGTCATGAGGAAGCACCAACATCTTGCAGTTTTCCAAACAGGCATGGAAGAAATAGACCAAGTCATTCTGTAACTAATAAGAAAAAAATCTCTATCTTGAAAAGAAAAGGAGGTGGTAGCTGAATTACTTCTAGAAGAAAAATCTCACATCAGAGAACTTCAAGTTAGTGTCCAGTTTATTTCACAGCAATGACCAGATAAGTTTGGAGGTTAGACATGAACTGTCAAAGCCCAGAGACCAACTACTTAAGAAGTTTAATAGTGGCTAGGTCTAGCTTGAAGACACTGAAGATGGGCATTGCAATGCATTGCTCTAGTCAGAGGCTTGTCCACAGTTAACCTGATGCTCTGTGAGTATCCAAAATGGGCTTGCTGCTTGACACTATATAATTAAGCTGTCCTTTCACTAGGACTTCTGTTAGGACTAGCTGGTTGCAACTTAAATAGCTAGAGAAAAAATGAAAGCTGACGGGGAGAACTGCACTGCTTTGTATACTGCAGGGTGATTGAACGTGCATGGGATTTAGGCTGACATGGCAGTCTTCTGTAAGAGGCCATCAAAAAGCATAGCCTGTTACCTATTAATATACCAGAAACATCTAAAGATAAGTCAATTGTATTCCTGCATAGCCCTGTCACCTCATGGGGGAGATAAAATACAAATCTGCTGCAGGACTTGGTAGCCCATGTTGCAGGTGGCTTCCAACATGGATTTCTGTTTCACTAGCATGTCAAAGATGAGCAGAAACAAGATAATGATAGAGGAAGGAAGCACCTTAACCAACAGTGTCAGAAGCAGGCTTTTTTTCAGAGCAGCATCTCAGTTGTAATGCCTTTATACTACAGGAATTGGGCTCTTGGATCATCCTTGCCCTRAGTTCAACTGCTATTTGTCTGGCTGGTCAGCAGTTACTCTTGGTGGGGAACTGTTCATATGATGGTTTCTTCACCATGAAACTTGTCTGAGCTTCAAGATGAGTTTGGCTCATCTTGATGTACTTGAGTTTCAGTAGCTGCTACAAGCAGGATTATAAAAACAAATATGCATGCCTTCAAAAGGACTATGTTTTTAAAAAGGCAAGAAACTGCCAAATTGTGAACAGATTCAGACAAGGAAGAGGGACTTGAAAGGTGATTGCAGAACCAGTCTGTAAGCAGATAAATTAGCCATTTTAAGAGTATAAAAAATGAACTTAAGCTGCCACAAAATATTCAAATATTAAATGTAACTGAAAAGTTAATCTGAGCTGGAAAGATACAGTGAACTGAGTTGGTGGGAAGATGTGCATGCACCAGGACATGCTGTCCCCCTGTGTTCTCCTGAAGGGCAACATGGCAAAAGTGTCTCAAAAGGGAGGCAGTTAACCCCACATGAAAATGCAGAACCAATGTCATTGTGAGTAGCCTGAGCACACACTCCCAGGAAGATCTTTCAAAGCAGAAAACCTCCTTGTCAGCATCTGGAAAGTCTTCCCAAGAAGAGTTTTCCCTGTTTGTCAACATTTTTTCCCTGGATAGCAGGCCTCAGATGAATCCCTGCATGCTCTCAGGKATGGACAGACCTGTTCTTCCTGTGTTAGTCCTGGTCTTCTGGATAAGAATTTGGAGCTTCTTGGGCTTGCTACATACGTTCAGAGTTTTCACTTCAGGCCTGATGATTGCAGTCCAGGTAGAGTGGGTGGCATGGGCTGGCAGTTCTGATTCCTCCCTCTCAAAAAGCATGAGGGAATTCATGCTGCTTGTCTAGAAAACCAAGCASCTTATGTGGGGACTTCAACAGGAAGGAACTGAACACACAGACTGCTGCAGAAAAATTTATTTCTTGTTTTACTAACAAAGCTGAAAATATGTCAGGTTTTTCTTTTAAGAAGAGTGAGAAAAATACCAGTCTTCCCAAATGTAATGCTGGGGAATGCACTTTCATATATGGTATATGTACTGACAGCACCATCTAAAATCCATATGCATGTAATGGATTATACAGAATCAGCTTCTTGWTTCAATGTAGGTTTATTACATGAAGAACTGAGGTGGCAGATTGAATGCAGCCCTAGGTAGGGCCTAGTTCTTGGGGAACTGAATACAAAACCARGATGAAAATACTCGAGCCAATTTGATTTTTATGATGGCCATTCAACTAGGAGCAGGAGTAGAAGAATGAATCACTATCATACTAGTACATAAGCATAGGAAGTGTGATGCTTAATGTCTCCCTGCTGACGTTGCTCTTGTTGGAACACCTGGGGTCCTGACTYTCTTTGAGAGACACTTCAGAGCAGCAGAAGCAAGTTTTAATTTTCTCTAAGAGTATTTGAAAACCAGAAGCTTGTGACTACTGAATCAGTAGAAGAGTCTACAGGGGGGTTTTTTAGGTAATTTCACAATCATTTTGAAATAGTCACTCTGTCTTGCCTCCATCTTCTCTCTCTCAAGCAGGCTTGTACAACAGAACTGTAATTGTGCCACCAGGCTTSTGCAGAGGTCTCGTGTAGAGTGCTCAGGGGAGCAGACACGGACACTCGTGCTGATGTCTAACAGCCTTGCTTAGATGGGGACAAACTGAAGGCAGTCAAAACAGATCGATGCTCCTTTGCTGCTAAATGGTTTAGTTCCCTTGATTTCAAGGCAATTGAGCTGATTGACACCTTTTGAAAATCTATAGGGTGACAGTGCATGATTATATATAATGTTGCAAATATGTGCCAAGAATGTAAGAACAATCTCTGAGAACCAGCAGCTGTTCTTGGGGAAATGCATTTTTTTGATGCTTTAAAAGGCACAGAAGCAAGCTTGCATTGCTCTTGGAGCTGATATTTCGGATGCTCCTGTCTAGCTACAGTGCTGCTAGCGTAACTGTGGTGGTGATAGGGAAGCAGAATGCAACAAGGCAAGCGGCAGCAATGCATTGAGCTATTCAGCATAGCAGGATGCTGGTGTCAGAGCTGCTTGGAGGGTTTTTCTCTCCCCGTTGTGGAGGAATGGGAAGGTTGTGGTGTAGCACTTGTCCCTGTTGTAGGTGTAACAAGTTTCTGTACCGTCGCAGGAGGTGCTCTGCTGGGCGTTGTAGATCTCGCCACCCAGCTCAACCTCCACAGGATCACATTTTTTGCATCTGGAAAAGAGGGGGAGTACAAGTGTGAAAAGGTGTCCCTAAAACACTCCATTGATRAAACTCCATGTTCTTCACTGCTCTGGCAGCTTGACCTTTCTAGGTCTCTTGTCTTAGACATGGGCTCCTTGATGAATGCTGTCTGGTTGCAATGAGTTTTGTCAAAACTTTATTCATAAGGCAAGTCTCCAAAAACTAAAACAGTGTAATTTTCTCATTTGGAATGCAATCTACCATGCAAGTGTGAGAGCTTCCTATGGGAGTTCATTGTGAGGACTACTTGGATTTGGAATAAAGCTTTGTTTTAGTGCTAACGCATTGTAATAGCAGGTAGGAGAGCTGGGTTCTCTACGGAAAGCTGCCCTGTGTAACTCTGCCTTACTTGATCTTAGGTCTCATGATGTTGGTGAGCTGCCATGGGTAATGCTGCAGGGAGGGTAAGTGCTAGGAAATTATGTCAAGGTTACTTACAGATCAGTCATGCGGTAGACAAAAGTGGTTCTGATCGGGGATGTGGGATCGGAGATGTTCTCTCGGTTCTTCAGGGGGACACTAGAGGAGGGAAAGAAGTGCTCTGGTGAAAACTGCAGGTTAAGCCAAATTTTTTTTTT
>PTEX01000036.1:4040111-4068582 GCA_003342815.1 Eudromia elegans | reverse complement strand
TTTTTCCCCTGGTAAAGGTTTTTGTACCTTAAATGCCAGTAGGTGTCAAATGATGCATGCAAACCAAAAGTAACCCTTGCCACACTGCCTCCCTGCCAGTCTCCACCCAAGGGTTGTCTGCTACTTACATGATGCGTATGTTTCTCTCCAGGATTTCTTCTTCAGGGTTTTCTTTAGAGGGAACAAACTTGGAGGTCACTGTTACACACTTRCACTTGTTGTTGACCAGCACAACCTCCTCATCCTCATATCCTTGTGGATAACCTGCAAGAACAGGATAAACAATCCCAGTGTCAGAGAAAGCTTCTCTTGCAAGCTGCTCTAGTAGAAAGGCAAGTGCTGAGAACCTCCTGGAGGCACTTTCCCATTCTGTCCCCTGAATTGACTAAAGTCCAGGTCACTGCACATAGGACGGAGTCCCTCTGCAATGCTGAGTTCAGCTTTCTCTGCTGCTGAGCCTACAGTCTGCTCAGTCCCATGGAGGTGGGAATGACAGGAGGCCAAGGTGAACACTGAAATGGAGTGAGGAAAATGAGCAAGGATTTCTTGCAAAACAAGATTAAGCACTGAAGGAAGCCTATAGCTTCACCTGGCACTTTGGCAACTCAAGTGTCTTCTCTAGCCAACATGTGTACTAAGAATGAATGACAATGGTGCACCGTGGGCACTAGGTTGTAGCTTCAGCTCATGCAATTCCTGGAGTGAAATAAGGCTGGCTCCTCTGCTGCTCTAGTGGCTTCTGAAGCATAGGCAGTGATGGCTGAAAAGATGTCCAAAGGAAGGTTAGACAACTTCTCTATCACTTCTCATGACTAATCTAGTAGCTGGAGTCTAGGTTTGGATCTATTCTGTAAATATCTATAACGTTGTCAATGTGACAATTGGTCTTGTCTGATGTCTTGCAGTGGTCACTCTTCCCCAGGTTCCTTAGAGGACAAATACTGAAAAGCACCCCAGGATCAATGGGAAGGCAGTCTGTCACCTTGCTGCTGAAAGGCAAGAGGTTTGAAGGGAAAACTTTCACCCTGACTAGCTGTTTTGAATAGAGTTCAATCTAACAGCCAAGTCGCTTACTCAAACAGGGGGGAGTTGTGTAAGAGTCTGTCTCCCTCACTCTGAGCACATGATGAAATATGAAACTCAATCAAAATAACAGCGGAAAAGTTCTTGTCTGTCACCCAGAAGACTCTTCTACAGTTGCTTTTGGTGTGCAATGCCTACTTTCTCATTGAACAACTAGATGAATTTGAAATAACTTTTTTCTTCCAGTAGACTTTGCTCAACAGCCTCCTGGTTCTTAACAAGCCCTCTACAACTGAGATGCATCCCTCTTAAATGGTCATTAACTCATCTCTCTGCCTGTAAATGCTGCAAAGCTGAAGCTGGTTGATGGCCTCCACAACATGCTGATCTCCTTCACTTGTGTTCCATGGGGTTACTATTCACTGAGATCCTCTTGGCCCTGGTTACTTGGGTGCTGAAATTCTTAAAAATCAGTCTTCAGAATGATCTCCCAGTTTACACTGTGTTTGCAAATGCTGCTCATTCCAAACCCCTTCTGCAGAAGGTTCACCTGGATTTGTAAATCAGGAAGGAAATTACTGGGGTCCCTTGCCTTGAACAGCAGAATGTTTCATGTTATTAAATTAGTATCACTAATTTTGCATCTCCTTTCCTACTCCATCTGCCCAAGAAAGGATCTCTGCACTAGAATCTCAGAGGAAAAGCTGGGATGGCCTTGCCAGCTGAATAGCCTAGGACTCGGAGCCCAGGCCGTGCCCCATGGTAGCTGTAAGCAGTCTGCCCTCGAGGGACCAACCAGCATGGCTGGACACACTGACCGCCCTGTCCTGCGTGGGCAGGCAGATGTCTCCATTGCTGCCACGCTCTGTGATCTCTCAGGAAGTCTTTGTCCTGTGGCAGTGTTTGCCCACTTAGCCCTTTGGAGCAAAGGGCTGACTTTAAACATTGTCAGTATAGCAGAGAGCACAACCTGGCACCAGTACAAGCCCAGCCAGCCTCGGGCTGGTTGCTCTGTGCCTCAGCGAGGTGGAAATGCACAGCCATGTCTGAGCCATGGCAGTGAAGGAGAAAAATCCTTATTCAGGGTTTAATGCTGCTTGTCTGGTTTGGTACCTCTTCTTCCTCCGTCCAAGTCTTTGTATATCTCCTCTCTGCCACCTCATCACTCAGCGAGGACTTTCCCCCTGAGGCTGAAACTGTCCAGGAAAGCCCCTCTAGTCTCTGCCTTGCTTGGCCTTTCTTCTGTTATAAATATTCTGTAGCTTCTTTTCTTTTGCATATGTCTGGCTGGTGCCTGCCCCTGTCTTCTATACATATTGTGCATGATCCTTCCCTCAAGACGTTGATCCAAAGCCAGCCTTAACGTCAGACTCCTGGCTTTTCAGTGGGTTCTAAATCACATTATTTATAGAACTGCATTAGTAAATGTACTCCTTAATGAATATACAAGGAAAGTGTACTGTAAGTAAAGTACTCTAAAATTACTCACTTGAATCAATTCCTTAGGTAATTCTACCTACTTAGGTTTTCAGTAATCAGGTAACACACAGCAGTTCTTATTTTTTATTTTTTTTCTAAAATAAAAAATTGACACTAGGATTTTTGAGGTTTACCAGACAAGACTCAAAGTATCACCTAGAAAAGCCCTTTGGGGAGAAGCCGGTAGTTAAATACATAAATTCTTAACGCCCATCTAATGGTTTGCGTGTCTTACTGCAATACCATGTTCCCCCTCTCACAGCCATTTATGCAGAGGTATTTTGACAAAATGTCTCATCTTGTAATATTGGATTATCTTATACTTTCATATGCAGCCATACAGGGAAATGGAGTCCAACATAATCCGTAACTAACAAACTGCAATTTCTTCAAAAAGCAAGTGCATTCCAAAGTTGGCTGTTCAAGCTGTGCTGAAGGTCAAACTGGCTACTTCATTAAAGCAGAAAGAGGTCCAGAGGAACAAGCAGATACTAATTTCAAGGTAAATAGGGCAAATGTCAGTGCTGTAGATGGAGGTCATTCAAAACGTGCTTTCCTATAAGCAGCATGCAGGCACACACACACACACGTATGTATATATCAAGCCCTGGCTATGAACACAGCACAGATTCACCTGTCAAGCTCTATCACCCTTTTCTCCAGCTGCAGCTAAGGTGTTATGCAGGGAGTTGCACATCCCAGGCAACCACTGTTTTTAAGGAGCTCTCTGGGTACATAATAAACCCTTTGCTGCAAGTTAGAGGAACTTCAAGGAAGACCTAATTCATAACGCTGGGATTCTGCTTGAACACAGATTTAATTCTGTGCACTAAATCCATCACAGTAATGAGGATGGCTTCAGACCGCTACAGAGAAATCTGGAACTAGTATCGTCAGCACCAGTTATCTAGTTAATTATAATGGTTAATTGTAAAATTTTTCAGCCTGGCAGTAGGAATTAAAAATGCCCAACAGAAAAACAGTAAGGTGTCCAGCTAGCACTCAAGCATGACTTGAGTAGGCTCTGGGATTCAATTGTTGAAGCTAAAATTATTATTGCTAAATGACACAGCACATGACTGCTCTTAAGTGCAGTTCTCCCTGGTCTCCGAATCTCACCTACCTTCCACCAGAACGGACCCCAAGCAGACGGCCAAGGCCACCCACAGCACCAAAGGGCTCCTCATGTCGCCTTCGCTTCTTTTGAAGAACACGAGTGGAGAACCTGTGTCTGCCTATAAGGGCGTGTGCAAATGATACAGCTGTGGGTTTCCTAAATTAAATGGACCAGCCTGCTACCACAGGCACTGTGGAAAATGCGGCTGGGGGACTGAAACTGGGCAAGTGCAATGGTTTACTGTGCACAGAGCTCTGGCGTGCAGAGGCAGAGGGGGGCAGGGGGTTGCACTATTACTGCAACTGTCTTCATTTCTGTTCCTCCTATAAGCTGCAGCAAAGCTGTTCCGTGCAAGGGGAATGCAAAAATCAGCTGGTGAGGGGCCAGCTCTCAAGCAGGGGCAGCGGCCTCAGCCACATGGGAGCAAAGTCTGCAAGGTAGGAAAGTGTCCAGAGAGCCCATCAGAAATAGCTGCTCTTCCTAGCTGCGAGAAAATAGACTTTAAAATCACTTGTGGGCTAGTTTGACCCATAATGCAGGAACACACTGGGCCACCAGATGCGCTGCAAACATCCTAAGAGCTTGACCTGCCCTCAAAGCGCTGCCAGTCAAGGCAGCCCAGATGAGGGGTGGAAGAGGCAAAGTGCAAGCGGGGCCACAGCAGGCTCTCCTGGCAGGGCTCTGTGCAGTGTCACGGGGCCCCTCTCCTCGTGGGTGCCAATGTCACCTCGTGGCGTGTGTGGCATGTGGAGGCTCCCTGAGCAAGGACCCGGCAACTGACTGCCAGCAGAGTGGGCAGCATCTTAAATGGAGGTACCAGTAAAGCAAAGCTTTCCCGAAGCACTTGGCTCAGTCTGGAACACGAGGGAGTGCTGCAGAATTCATTTTCTGTTGTGCCAAATTTGGGATTGCCTGTGTGGCTCTGGAAAGAAAAATTGTTATGTAACTTGCAATGACCAGGATGTCCCTGTGGGACATACACAGGTGCCTTGCACAGAAAAGGCCATTTTTGAAGAGAAGCCCAGTTTTGCAGACTGCTTTGAGGCAGAGGCCTCCACACACCTTATGGCATCAAACAAAATCCCCCCGCTCCCTCGCTTGTCATTTTATCGATGGCAGGAGGAGGGCAGGAAGCTGTGCTGCTAACAGACCCATCCTTAGCTGTCCCGAGCTTCGTCCTGACACACACGTCTCTAGAGGCAGTCGCATGATGCAAAGAGYGCTGGGGTTGCATCAGCAGCGCTCGAGGCGTCCCCGGGAAGGCGGCGGGAGAGCATCACGGGGCAGGACTCGGGTCAGCAATTTGGGCCAAATCCTGCCCTCTCGATGGGCTGCATCTTTACAAAAACCAGAATTGTCTTTTTTTTCCCCCTCATCCCCACTAGAAAGAATTGCTGATTTTGGAGCTTTCCTGTGACACAGCAGCACAGGAGCAGGCTCCCTGTGCCTCACCTTCTGCAGAACGTTATAAATAAACCAGGCTAATAGCAGCTGGGCAGGAGGTTTTCTGTCCACACCAGTATTTGTTTCAGTTACCTTTCTTGTAATCAAATAAGTTTAAAAAAAACACAGCAGGAGTGGCAAGGCAGCAGAGAGCAGAATCCAGCACATGCAACGGGGCTGCTTCTGGCCAGTTCTGCTTCTGTGCAGGAATAAAAACCTGCCATTTGTGAAAAATGACCTGAGGCGTCCACGAGTACTTTAAACGGACGGGGAGCCTGCGCAGGTTTGTGATGTGGGGGTCACTGTGTGGGGCTCCTGGTTTTGGTGGCCGTCCCCGGCTGCCGGTGCTCAGTGTCCCTGGTGCCAAACCCCCGGGTCTGCTCCCACGTCGGTCCTCACGCGGCGGCCGTTGAACCGTTTTCAGTCTCTCTCGGCCACCTGCACCGCTCCGGGGATTCCCCCCAGGCCGTACGCTCTCCAGGGGAGTGTCCGCCTGACGGGCTGTCGCTTTTACGGATTCCCTTCCTTTTGCTGCGTGACACGTCGGGCTCGTCACCGAACGCGGTGCCGGGAGCAGCGACCCCACCGGCGTTCCCGGCAAACGCGGGGGTTTCGTCCACGCTGGGCTGCGTTCCCTTCTTCAGGCCCGCACGCCCAAAAGCGGCACCTGCTCCGCGCTGGGGTTTTAACCTACAAAGAGCGCCCGCCCAGWGCGCGTTCCGGCTCTCCCGCCCGCGCGCCGCAGCTGTCAGGTGCGCCGCGGGGCTGTTTTTCTTTTTTTGGGGTAGATTTCGGTGGTTTTGGGACACGTGCGTTTGTGGGCTCTGTCCCTGCACTCGGATCCAGGGCGCGCCGACCCGGAGGGAGACGGCGGGAGCACCTTCCGGCGCGTGGGAGGTGGTGGCGGAACCCAGGGGCCGGATCGGAAGCGGAAGGGGCAGAGGGCGCCATGAGGACGCGGCGCGGCACGGTGCTGCGGGCGCGGGCTGATGGCGGCGGCCGCGGGAAGGAGCGGGACGAGGCTCTGGACGATGCGGACCCGGACGGCGCCGAGATCCTCGCGGACGAGGTGGAGGATTTCCACGAGGAGCAGTTCCAGGCGGCCATGAAGGCGCTGGAGAGCGGGGATGAAGCGGGCGGCAGCGAGGAGGAGGAGGAGGAGGAGGAAGTGCTGGCCTTAGAGCTGCCGGAGGAGGACAGCGAGGAGGAGGAGGAGGAGGAGGAGGAAGGCGGTGGTCAGGAGGAGGGGGAGGAGGAGGAAGCGTTGGGGCTGCAGGTCTCCGTGGAACACAGTGCAGAGGAGGATGGAGGCAGTGACAAGGAGGATGGAGGTGGTGATGATGATGAGGAGGAGGAGGATGAAGATGAAGGCGGGGAGCTGTCCATGGAGAGTGACCTGGAGGAGCGTGGCCGGGACACCGAGCTGCCGCACGAGCTCTCGTGGGGCAAGCGCAAGCAGCTCTACTACGACACGGACTACGGCGACGAGGGCAAGGCCAAGCGCGGCCGGCAGGACCTCGATGCTGAGGAGGAGGAAGAGGAGGAGGAGGCCCAAGTTGTCCAGAGGCGCTTGGTGCAGGACTTGGGCGAGGACGACTTCGGGCTGGACGTGATCCAGGACTACCTGGCGGAGCAGCGGAAAGCCCAGCAGGACGACAAGGGGCAGAAGATCGCCAAGGATCTTCAGGCCCTTTCCAAGAAGGAGCAGCTGAAGCTGCTCAAGCAGGAGTCCCCCGAGCTCCTGCAGCTCATCGAGGACTTTGAGGTGAAGCTGATGGAGCTCAAGGATGAGCTGCAGCCGCTGCTGCAAATGGTCAAGAACGGCACCATCCCGCAAGGGAAGGGCAGTCGCTATCTCCAGACCAAGTTCCACCTCTACCTGAACTACTGTGCCAACATCAGTTTCTATTTGGTTTTAAAGTCCAAGCGGATGCCGGTTCACAATCACCCTGTTATCGAAAGACTGGTTGCTTACAGAAATATCATCAATGATCTCGCCGTGGTAGACCAGAAGCTGTCATCAGAAGTGCGTCYGCTTCTGAAAAAGTTTTACGACAAGAAGGAGATCAGACCACGAGAGCAGAAGAAGTTCCCGGTGCTTCCTCTGCAGGCTGCCAAGAAAACCAAACCCAAACTTGCCCCCGGATTTAGCAATGGCCGGCGTGATGCTGGTGAGCTGGCAGAGGAGTCGGACCTGGATGAAGAAGCGGCTCTGCAGTACTATAGGATGATGGAGGAAAAGGTAAAGCTCAAGAGAAAGAGAACTGCTGAGCAGGACATGCTAGAGGAAGAAGTGGAGGAGGAGGAGGAGGAGGATCCGAATAAAAAGAGAGGGGTCACCTACCAGATGATCAAGAACAAAGGCCTCACGCCCAAGAGGAAGAAGATCGATCGCAACCCCCGCGTGAAGCACCGGGAGAAGTTCCGGCGAGCCAAGATCCGCCGCAAGGGCCAGGTKCGCGAAGTGCGGCGGGAGCTGCACAGATACTCTGGCGAACTGTCTGGGATCCGCGCCGGAGTCAAGAAGAGCCGGAAGCTCCAGTGACACTTGGTTTTTTCTCCTGTTTCTGAGGGAGCGGAGTAGCGGTTCTATACACAATAAAAGTTTTGTAAAAGATACTCTGTTTTTAATCCTTGAAGGAAACAAAACAATTTTTATCCAGCCTGTGTGTTAAAGTGTTTTTTTCTCTATTGCAATGTGTGATCTTTTCATATTGTGATGGTGGCTTTGGGAGATGTGGTATGTTAAGCAAAGGTGATGATAGGGACTATGTGGGACTTCCAGGAGAGGAATGAAAGGGTTTGGGGACCTGGGAGGGACAGAGGGCTCTGGAAGCAGGTTGAGAACAGGATTCTTAGAGCTGCCACTGCCTTCTCTGGCCTTTATATCTTGTTGTTCTGGTTTATCTTCTGTGTTGAGACACAGAGATAGATGATTATGGCCTTTCCCCCACCTTTTGCTCCACTTAAACTATTCTGTTGGTTATTTGCATAAGGATATACTAATTTTTAGGTGATGGTAAAGCAGTTGAACTTAGTAAGCAGGCAGAAAATGGTTATCTTAAATCCCATGTGGCCTGAGATAGTATTTTCTCTCATTCAGTGAGAAATGAAGCAAAGTTTCTGCTGTATTTTGTATGTATTTATCTCTGATGTGTCAATTGTCTGCCATTATAGGTGTTGCATACTTACTGTTGATACAGGTTAAAGAGGTAAAACTTAACCTTGTTTTTACTTTGAGGGTCAATTGCCAGACAGTTAGATTACTTTACGTGTCTTAATTTGAAAATGTGTTTAATCTCACAGTGAAATTCTTGATGGGAACTGCCACAGAATGCTCGCCTACTAGGAGGGACAGTTGCTCTTCAGTCTGTAAAGAAAGAGAACTTCATTGTTAAAACTCTTTTCTTAAAAGCATAAAAGAGCTGTCAATAGTTCCCTGTCTCAGGGTAAGATGCGCATGTTCTTATACATCCCAGGTCTGTGGGAAGTAGAGCTGTGTGCTGTAATTTTAGTTGGGCTGGTGTTTCAATAGCTAAACGTGGGGCAAAATCCTGAAATGACAATTCCACTGGTTTTAATGATCTTGCGTGTGTTTGCCTGCTGCTGCTTGTGGGCAGCAGTTGGGTGCTAGGCCATAGCATCTCTATACAGGGCAAACTGGTACCACAGAGCGCTTGGCAGGCATGCTTCCTATATGGCAAAATCCTATATGGCAGGGTGTTAATATCAACAAACTCCCAAGGAGTAAGAAATTGATACCATCCATCTTTGTGCGTGCATAAGTACAGGGAAAAGGCTCGTGAGCGAGGTAAAGAGCCCGGGTGTGTTCCTAAAAGCAAGTTTGTCCAGTTGTGACAGCTTTAAAAGGGAAGCCGCAGCCTGAAATCCTGTGGTAGGTTTTCCCAGGAAAGCTGGGGCTGGCTATGCTCCTGTCGGAAGCAAGTGTTGAGTCCTGGGCGTCTTGTTCTGAGAGAGCATCGTTGAAGCAGATGGGAGACAAAAATGGCACCGAGAGGTCTGGGTACGTGCTTGTTCATTTGAGCAAGCCAGCTCTACTCTGATGCTGTTGACCTGCACTCTTGAAACTGTGGAATGACAAAACAGAAAACAAATTTCTGCACCGTTACCAAACTCCCTCTCTAGAATTGCTGGTGTGAAGGCTCAAGGCCAGAGCAAAGGGAGCAGGTCAGCAAGTTTCCCGCAGGCAGCCAGCAGATGGCACAGCTCGTATCACAGGGCTGGAGTAATAGTATAGTATTCTGATGGTAATGAAATAACAGCCTTTTGTTCAGTTAATTAGTTCAGAGTTTAGACAGAGCCATAAATGGTCCTTTACAGCATGGTTTTATGTACGGAATAATCATGGAAAGGCCACTGTTTACTATAGGAGGAGGTGGACACTCGTCATCTTGCTCTAAAAAAATGCTCCTAAAGGTTCGGTGCTGAAGGGAGAAGAAATCACACAAGGTAAACRAGTTCTGAAGACCCCTATTTAAGAAAAGAAGATGCATACAAAGTAGCGGAAGCAGCAGGGGTAGCAGCAGGGATGTCTCGGCGGGACCGCTCTGCACAGCCACGGGTAGCCTTAGTGTCCTCCCCATCCACTCGCTGGGGCCGTAGGCACCCCACTGACGGGCTGCCAATGTCATGTTGGATTCACAGATCCTTGAATTATGAAAGTACAACGGCAGAGATGTGGGTGATACTTTCAGCATTAGAACCTGGCATTTCTCTTTACATAGGGTAAGAAAAATACATTACCTAGCTCAAAAGGAGATAAATCTGTAGCTGCCCTAAGTTTTTGTCAAGATTTGCGCACCCTTCTTCCAAAGCATTGCACTAATCAAAATTTTTGACATGGTTTTACTCGTGCTATTCCTAGCAAACACAAATCCCCCAGCTGGATGGATTTCTCAGATGGATTAAGGCACCAGTTAAATTAGTTGTAACACGTTGCATAACTGAGGGCAGCACAAGATGAAGTAAAAAGAATCTCCAGAAAGCTGTTGACTTTACAGCTTTGCTTTTGCAATTGCTATGCGAGATGAGTGCSTATTTAAATGTCATGTTTCAGGCTAATGTAAGCGTACTGAATGCAGGATACATTTCAAAACCTGCCAGGTTTGGGTAAATATATCAAATGCAGGATGCTTCCTAAAACCTGCTGGGTTAGAGGTTTATTTTTTCCTGTAGTGACACGTTCCAGTGCATATTTATTGCCCTGCCTTAATGAAAGCTCTTTAGTACTGYCGTCTAGAAAAGGCATCTTCTACACGAGGCTCCAACTGATACTGCCCATTTGYCTGAACGGGAAAGAATTTATTTGGTCTTCTTTATTGTCACGTGTATCAAAGCATTTGAAAATGCTGTTGTCCATGAGATGTTTTACTCTTTCAAAGAGAGGGCAAGGCCAGAGATGCTGTAAGGGATTYCGAGGTGAGAAGCTCCAGCGCGGGGGAGTCGGAATTCCTCCCYGCGTGGTGAAGATCCTCCTGCCCCAGATCAGGCCCTGTCCTCGGGCCTCTGCGTCAGCCAAGGGCTGAGGGCGCCCGGCCTGCGACCRCGCTGCCTGCGCCTTCCCGGGGCCCGGGCTCCGTTTAGAGAAATTCACCCCAAAACACATGTGCAAGGGCAGTGATTTTTTTTTTTTGTGTGAATCGCCTTTCACCAGCAGGCAAGCAGTTTAGGTGGACATTTTTTTTTTTTCATTATTGGTGTTGTAAAGCTGGTTTTTAAGAGGTTTCGTCATGATTTCTGGTTCTATTTTTAGTTATTTAAGCGTCTGCCAGTTGGAGCACGAGCGAGGGCAAAGAAAGCACGCGCAGCATCGAGTCGAGGGGTGGAAGAAACGCCAAAGACGGGTGCGTGTGAGCTTCAAGGGAGCAAAGGGAAAACCGACCAATCAATACATAAATATATAAATATACATGCATACATACATACGTGAGGGGGCCCTAGAGCGGGCGGTTCGCGGGGGAAGGCGGTTGAAGGCCGCGCGCAGCTGCCCCGTGCGACCGTTAACGGCCGCCGGCCGCGGCGCGAGCCACGCCCTGCCCCGCGGAGGGGAGGCGGGGCGGGCCGGGCGGGCAGGGCCTGGGGCAGGAGCGGGAACGGGAACGGGAGGGCGGCCCCGTCCCCGCTTCCCGGCCGGGGCGGAGCCGGCGGCGGCGATGGCGGAGGCGGGGCGGGTGGCGCCGCTGCCGCCCGCGGCGGAAAGTTTCCGGGACGGCGTGTGCGCTGCGCTGCCCCCCGCCATGGAGCAGCGGGCAGAGCCCAGCCCCGGGGAGGAGGAGGCGGTGGCCGCGGCGACGGCGGCAGACGGCGGCGGCGACGAGGAGGAGGAGGAGGCGCCGCCTGCCTCGCCGCCTTTCTTCCTCCTGTACCCCGGCCATGGAGGCGCCGCCGCCGCCGCGCCGCCCAGCGTGTGGAGACCCGCGGCGGGCCGCGGCGGCGCCGCGCTGCCCGTGCTGCTGCTGAGCTACACGGGGCCCGACGGAGCCGGCGGCGGCTCCGGCACCCGTGAGTAACCGCGAGCTTCGCCTCCCGCCCTCCGTGGTGGGCCCGCGGAGCCGCCGCGGAGGGAGGCGGTGCGGAGCCCCAACTCCGCCGAGCCGCAGCCTCCTGCCGCCCGTGCGCACCCTTCGCGCGGGGAAGAGGCGCGCGGCCCCCGCCGAGGAGCCTGTGCGCTGGGGCGGAGGCCGCCGGCGGGACTGCGAGGCGCCCGCTGGGGCTTCCTCCTCGTGCCGCCGCTGTGGAGAGCACGCGGGCAGGGAGGGCTTCGCCTGCTGCCCACCGTGCCCCGCGCGCTGCCCTCCTTGTGGGCTGTTCGCGTGGCCTGGAGGACGGTGGAGTAGTTGGTGCGTGCAGGTATTAAGGGAATGTGGCCTCTGGAAGCCACCTGCCCTTATCCATCCATCTTGAAAACTGCCGGGGGCTCGGTGGTCTGGGCTTGGCCCTGAGTGTAGGAGACGGAGGTTCCATGCCCGCTGCGTCCCGGGGAGTGCTCACCCGTGTAGGAACCCAGTGCTTTGGGGAGAGAGACACGAAACCCAYTTTGTTTAAAGCATTAGTCAGCAGAGCTGCAACCCACGGGATAGCAACCTGAAGAGCGGGCAGAGACCCGATGTGACCAGTGCAAAGACTGTCTCTGCCTGCACACTGCTGTGCACAGCTGAAAATCCCGCCACACTGAGTTGTTGTTGAAAGTGGTTCTTTCCTCTCAGAAAATGTGTTTTTAGTGAACTGTTGCTTACCAGTTGGAAAATGACTTCCTACTGTGGCTGGGTGATRTATGTGAGTGGCTGAACTGTTTCGCTCAGAGAAACTAATTCAAGATAATCATGCTTTTACCATAAGAACTGTTGCAGCAGTACCTCTTGTAATACCTTTGTAAGAGAGGCCCTSTGTAGATAAGGGGAAACTGAGTCATTGAGAAAAGCACATTTATGTGAGATGACATGGGATTAGTATAGAAACTGTGCTATTGGCAAGAGCTGTGATTTATCCCAAGTGTATCCCATAGCTCTGCTGTGACTTAGGAGTGTGTAGCCTTTGTGAAAAGGCCTTACAAAATGTTTGTAAAAACTTTCCTCTCTTCTGTCTTATTGGTGATAACTGCCTGTATAAAACTATGTTGGAGCCCTGCTCGCTGAGCAAGTGACTGACACACTTGAGAGCAGGTTATAAAGGGAAGGAGAATTGAGATCCATTTGTGTGATGTCTTGGACACTCCTCTGTTTCTCCTGGGGCAGGTTGCGTGTGTAAATCAACCTTTCCATCAGCCCCCACCCCAGCTGCCCTACTTGTTTTGCAGCTCTCTGGTCTTTGGCAATCGCAGGGTGGGTTTGCTCATCAAGGAGGAGTGGCAGCAGCGGGTGCTGCTACAGAGTTTCGCTCRCTGACACGCTGCTTTGGGTTTGGCATTAAAGCACTTGGTAGGAACACCGTAGCRGGAAGGATTTTGAGTTTAAATACAGAGCCTCGTCCTGGATAGCTGTAGATTATGTGGCCTTGGAATCCTGCATCTCCTCCCAGTGACAGGTGCCATGTTGTTCATGGTGAGCCAGGTTGCTGCGGAGGTTGTGTTGGTGCTAGTATTGCTGAGGAAGTCCCTTGCTGGCCTGAGGAGTCCTGGTCCCCAGGACCTTCTCAGCTGTCACTGGTTGATAGGATAGCATTTCTTAGCACACCATCCACCACTCTGCATCTGCTCCTCCTTAGTTTGCAGTAGTACCTGGAGCAATCGCTCATTTCTGTTTTCCTTGATTCTTTCGTCTTCAGTGACTGTATTACTTAAGGAGTTAAGGTAAATTGAGGAATGTACAGAAGGGTATTTTTGAGTCTTATACATGTACTAAAGCATGTTCTCTGTGTCTACTAATCCTTCTCTGTACAGCTCTAAATTGAAAGAAGAGATTTAAGCGAAGGATTCCTTGCTAGATCACAAGGGCCTCCTTTGAGTGCTTGGAGGCTGTCATTTTCATGAGTAGTAATGAAAACAGTTCTATTGTATGGAGATTTACATGCTACAGTGGAGGTAGTAGCCAGTACACAGAAAAATCAGTAGTACAGGATTTTTCAATGTTTATTTTAAGTAGTCTATTTTTTTTATTTTGGGGCAATAATTAAACCTGTCTTTGGAGAGAACACTTTCTGTGGGATTGAAGGATACTTTCTTAATCATTAGGTGTGTCTCTATCGGTGGAGAAATGTGTAGCAGAGCCTGGTAACATCTCAGTAAGATTCAGGTAGCCAGTAGCTCTTAGGTTGCCTGAAGCCTTGCAGGCGATCTGTCACCTGGAAGGATGCTGTAGATGATGTTGTATATTGCTGCTGCAAAGAAGACCCTGCTGACTCTGAATAAGATGGGAAATACATGGATGTTGAGGATGAAGGGAACTTTTTGGGGAAAAGGATGACCTATAAAACAGTAGAGCTATTTAACATTATATCTGAAAATCTTGGAAAGTGGCTCAGTGCTAAAGTTTGCTTGGTGACCCTATGGGATTCTGGCATCATCTGTTGGTTTTAACTGTAAAAGCACAAACTGAAGCATTGGTCACACAGGTGGTAGCGTAATCCTGGGGTGACCAGGGTGGTGGGGCTGCTGTGTTGCTTTGGTGCTTATGACACAAAGTCTAATGAGCAGTGCTGAAAGTTCATAGGAATTGGACGTGGCAAAGGATGAAATAGTAAGAATAGGTCTCCTAAAACGGTGCTTTATTTTCTTTAGTGACTTGTAGTGCTTTGCAGTGTTCTATGGTTGATGTTTCTCTCTTGCTCAAGTTTGCTTTTTCACGGGATGAGATATGATTCCCAATGCAAGGTGAAGCAAGAGCTGCTGAGGCAGGGAGTTAGCAAAAGCTGTTTATGCCAGTGACACCTGAGCAGATAGACCTCAGTGACGTCTGCATGCAGGAAAGATGCAGTTGCGGGGAGATTTACTTAATCATGATAAGCTGCAGGAAATCCTTAGCACGATTTTAAAGATAAAAGCAACTTGATAAGTGCTGACTACAAAAAAAACCCCAAAACTATCCCTTGCTCCCACTGAAAGCCTGTCAAGTTATGATATTTCAGTAGTTTCTTCTTACCCATGTTTTGTACCTAATTTGTACCTTAAGAGTATCTTGAATCCTGAAATCATCTTGGTATTTCACACTAGGTAGAGAAACAAGTTTGTTACCTGGTCAGGGAATTCRGGGATGGATTTGATGTTCTTGAGCGTGTTAATTTCTTACTTTGCCCTGTTAATATTTTTTGGGGCCGAGTTGCACGTGCCACCCTTCCCTGAGATCATGTGTGTTYCTGTGCTGCCAGCACTGTCAGGAACAGGCAAAGCATCTTTTTACGAACTTTCTTTTTCAATTGCCTTGCACTTGACAGACAGCTTAGAGAGATGGCTGCCCCCACATAGCATGTCTATATTTTGTGTACGACAGCTCTGTTGGCTGGCATAGGCAGGCATAGGCCTGATGCTTTCCCCTCCACCCCGCAGTCGTGGTAGCTGATGCAGCTATTGGAAGCAGAGCGGTGTACTTGACCAGAGTGTTGAGAGACAGTTGAAGCCCCTTGAGGAGCGTTTTGCTCTGTCTTTCCAAATGCAGTAAACCTAAAGGATGGCAGAGAAGAGAGACAGGTGCTGGAGCAGAAATAATGTTCATACTCCTGTTGGTTAAACGTTTTCATGTGTCAGACAAGGGCATGTGTACCAAATAGGAAGATGGCATTTGTTTCACTTAGAAATGTGGGGGAGCTGCTTTATTGGGTCAGATGGCCAGACCATCTAAGCTCTCACAGCAACCACGAATGGATTACCCTGCTTCAGGAGAGCTTGTGAGATCCTGCTTGTGATTCATGCTGGTCGTGCATGACAATATAAACGCTTGTATTGCTTCACAGTTTTTATATTGCTCACAAAAAATTACCTGTGGCCTTTTTGCCTCTCTGAGGCCATGAGAGCAGTTGTTAGAGAGCTCATCAGCATGCTGGAGCTGTCACCGCCATCCAGGTTCCTTCAGTGGTTGTTGCCCTGTGCGTAGGGGTAGCGGCATCTTCTGTGTCTCTTGCGACTTCCAATACCCAAGGTAGCGCTGTCATCCAAAGCAATAAGCCTGTCTGCCAACTTTACCACTGTGCTCTGCAGATGTCTTAGCYTCTCTACACAGCGTAAGGGGAAGATGCTCTTGCGACCCCTGCAACTCAGTCTGATTGCAGCCTGGGTTTGCTGGCACTGGAGGTAAAACTGCCCAAAGCTGCCTTTTAAGTATTGTAAAATCATTCCTGGAGACTAAAGAGTGTTGTGAGGGCTGGTATATGTCTTTCACCATTTAGATCATTCTAATTTATTCAGCTTTTGAAAGTATTTTTAGCTTTTGAGTATGAGTGGCTGATGGAATGGGTCGCTTTCAGATATTTAAGTCTTAAAATTCAAACTGCCGATGGTTTCTTTTCTTTGGAAAAGATTTTTGAAAACTATACTGTTTTATACTTTAGCTAAAATCTCTATATCCTGCTTTTCCAGAATRGGATTAATATTAGGATTTTTTAGGACTATTCAAAGGACTGCCTGACTTCTTGAGGCTCACAAAGTAATTCTTCGTAAATAACCGCACCTTATTTAGTGCTGCACTCTCTCTTCTGATYTTTCACCAGTTCCTGAGTTCTGTTATAGCTTTGTCTCTTGCCCTGGAGTTCCATGCTATTTTTTATCAGGGGTCTGTGGTATTCTTATACAAGTCTTTGTTGTTTTAATGCTTTATATCTCTGAGGTATAGGGTCTTTTTGGGGTGACATGGTGGAACCCTTTTGTCTTCTGTTTCCTGGGTGCTTATGCAAACCTCTTAGGTCAATAAATGCCACAATAGTTGATTGCTTTTTTTTCTTTGATTGTGTTACTGTTTGTTTTCTGAGTAYATTTCTTATCTTCCAGAAGTATTGTGGCTGACCTAGGGAGACCTCCAATCATTGTTACCCATTTTACTATTTTACTTTGGGCCTTATCTTGTCCTTAAAGTCTGTGTTTTCAAGAGAAAAGTCTGTGCTTTATAATTTGGTGGGTGTACCTTGGGTATTGTACTGGCTCTTGGAAAATATGTTYGTTGGCCATTTAAAGAGTTCTTAATGTCTTAAAATACTGATATCAATGCTTTGAAAATGTATTATCTCCCCAAATAAATTCAAACATCTTTCACCCTTAATCAGAGTTTTTAAGCATGCACATATAGTTGATTTATTTATGTATTTATTGAGAGTATTAGAATGGTGAAAGGTRTAAGTTAAAAGGCATTTTAAACAASAGATTTACCTCACCTTTTAATATAAACTGGCAGTTGTTTAAAATCTATTAAATATAGTCTCCAAAGCTTAGTGTTGTACAAAACATAGCCATGAACTGAAATTTATTAGAGCTGAGCAGTATTTTGAAGTACAGAGTTTTGTTTATTTAAACATTCCTATGCGGTATTTGCAGCAGGACCTTTGTGCAACGGAACCAGAAAATAAAACTGACCTCCAAGGGAGAACCTGAGTTCTTCTGTTTCTTCATGCTGAGAAGCAGCAAATGGCATAAAACTGAAGTTGAATCAATAGTTTATCAACAAATGTCAGTTGTGATCCTGGTACATGGGTCATTTGCCAGGACTGAGTCCTGCTTGCAGACCTGTCTATTTTTAAACAAACAAAAAAACCCAAACAAGAACCATAAAAGGGAACTGTAGCATTACTCCTAACATTGTGTTGGTAACTCTTCCTAAAGAAAAAAATATAAACAGTATGGCAAGTAACTACACTGGGTGCTAGCTTACGCTCTTGTGGTACTTAATTGATTCTGAAGAGTGTGTGTGTGTGTACATATATATTTCTGTTTTTTTTTTCAAAAAGAGTGGTGTCTGTTCTCTTTTAGCTGCTTGTGCATATTGATACATGAGCCTCCCCTGCTGAATGCTCAAAAATAATAAAAAATCTGAACGCTCGAACTAAAAGTTGTTGTTAGTGAAAGGTTATATAAACGTGACACGAGTCCAGCTGCTGTCAATATGGTTGATTTTTCTCTTTTAGGGAGAAGGATAGTAACAATAGTAACTGTTGTTRTTTGTGAAATAGTTCTCCTTTGCATCGCTGTGATAATATGCAGCATGGCTCTTGGTTTGTTTTAGCTTAATGGGGAGAAAGARTTGCTGAGTCAAAACATTACGCAGCATGCGGGAGGTCTACTGAAAGCAACTGCTTCCTCGCCTGTTAGTGAAAACATCTGGGAACCCTCTGAGTGTATGCTTTTTTCCCGGCTTAATGCAATTTTGACACGATGGGTGTGCTTCCTCTTCACAAAAAGCTGTATGTGTTGGCTTGCYGAGTCCTCTCTGAGGTGATTGGTTTCTGTATTTCATTGGGCTTACAATCRTATGCACATCCTTTTGAATATTGCTGTAGGAAAAAAACACTGAGATGTTTCAGGTCATATGCATTAATCATTCATATGTTCCTATCTGTATGCTTTTTTGGTGAGCAGTCAGCGTTTTCTGAATTTATCTGGGGGAGGTGGGGAAAGGCAGAAAAAGCTCCTGGGTGCACGCTATGCTTCTGAGGAGCTCCTGTCCATGATATACTGGAGCTGCACCGAAATAAAACAAGCCAAGATGCTTTTTTTTTTTTGTTCAAGTGGTTGGCAATCTAGTGTCCCAGGGCATGGTTAAATAGTGGCCTCRCTAATCAGAAAGGTGCCTGGTGACCAGTCACGATGCAGGGCAGCCTCGTGTCCCCGAGACGTCGGGCTGAAGTGTCATGGACACAGGGAGAGCAGGATTATGGGGAAGCGTGGGACCACGGGGGGCTGTCGCTTTGTTCATGAGAACCTGAACAGCAATTTATTCACCTGCTCTCTATTACTGTATATGTATTTCTTTATCCTTATTCTTCCATGYCTTCCTGCCCTGACTAAAAGAGCTAAATCTTAGATTGCTAAAGTGCTTATAGATAGATATTTCTTTTTTTTTCCCCCTTGTTTCCTTGAGAGGCTAAATCCATCCTAAAATGCCTTTGTTTGTGGGAAGTCCTAGTTCCAAGGCAGTGCCTGCCAAAGGGYCCCAACGAATACAGCATAAATCGGAATTTGCACACCTATTGTGAAAACCAGGGACCTTACTCTGTATAGCGCCATGCGTGCGCGTGAAGGGAATACAGACGTCTCTTTGTGTTCGCCGTGCTGCGGGTCCGCACTCCTTTGCAGCGCGGGGSTGAGCGAGGAGGAATACGAGCACTGCGAGCCGCTAGGCGCAAGGGGCCGGGCAGAGGCTGATGAGAAGGTGCTGCGGCTGACGGGAGCCTGGTCGCTGTCCCTGCATCAGCAGCGTCTCCAGAGCATCCTGGGAATCRCTCGCCCTACGCGCGGAGCAGCCGATCACATGAGCTGAATTTTCAGTTCAGTTCATTAGTCAGCCATTTTGGTCAACACCCTGCTTACTGCGCACAACCAATCCTATTAGCACTCGCTGCCCTGGCAAGAGAGCGACCCGCAGCTCGCTTGGAGCAGACCTGGGGCTCCTGTGCTGCCTTCTGCCTTGGGTTTTGCTTGGGAAAACAAACATCAGAGGAAGCCTTTTTTTTTTTTTTTGCCTCTTTTTTTCTTTAATTTTTTTTTCTTTTTTTCCTGCTCCGATGCAGAAGCCAGGTTTTCTGTGGTCAGCTAGGATCAAKAGCCTTCAGTGTAGCTGAAGACAGCGGCAGGTGGTGAAAAGGAAGGCGGAAGAGGCAAGCGTGAAGGCGCAGCGTTTTTACCTTGCTTTCTATATTGAAAGGCTAGAGCAGTCTGTGCGATCCTGAGCACATCTGTTCTTAATAGCAAGGCATTACTTTTCTTCCTCAGCGAGCTTTTCTTTTTAGTTCTTGTTTTTCTGTTGTTATTGTTGTACCAGCTGAGTCATCATGTCTGCTCTGACGCCTCAAAGCGACATGCCAACCCCCACTACAGACAAGATCACTCAGGCTGCCATGGAGACCATCTATCTTTGCAAATTCCGAGTGTCCATGGATGGAGAATGGCTCTGCTTGCGCGAGCTGGATGACATCTCGCTGACACCCGACCCAGAACCTACCCATGAAGGTACGGTCACGCTCCCTGCCTCCAGGTSCCTGCAGCCGCTGCTTTGTTGCCACCGCGGCGCCACTGTGGGAGGGGATGTGTCCGGGGTGACGGTGCTCTTGTCCCGTCTGGACTATCTGGACGCTGTGTGACATGTTATGAGAGCCAAACTGGTGTTTCAGATAGAATACGTTGCAAGTGTCTTTAATGATCTACCCTTTTCAGAGAGGCAAATCTGTGCGTAGTTGAGGTTTTTGAGATGTATAACGRAGATCAGGTTTGCATGGCATAGGAAGAAAATACCATGATGTGTGTTCAATGATGCATTTAATCACAAGATCACTCTTAATGTGTGCATTGGTGAACTGTCGGCTTTTATAAATGGAACATCCTGGCAGAATAYTGACTTGCATCTGCCTGTGGTCAATGGGTAGTTTTTGACAAGACCCCAATGATTATGCACTTATGCCTAATGTCAGTGATAACACTCTCACGAGTCTTGCAGCTCCCTTGTGCTGAATGTGCCATTGTTTATAATGGCTTGGAAGCCTGAAAGCTCTAGATGCATCATATCTCTCTCTGTTTTTGAGTAGTGATTTGTGGTYGAGGCTGATGGTGAAAACAGCTTGCTCCTAGCTGGTCAGCTGAAATGAAGACTGAAAGCTTAGTGAGTGTTTAAACAAGAAATAAGCAGACAACCAGACATTACCCTACCAATAAGAAAGCAGGAGAAGGAGGAGGAGCAATGAATTCCTGCGGGAACTGTGCATGATGGCTTGAGCTGCCCTGGTCTCTTAGCACCAATGCTGCTAGGGCCTGAGTGCTTCTTGCTGAATGCTGAGCCAGGCTCAGTCGTGCCCACCATTTCACTGGGGCCTTTTCTGGTAGCTACATGAGTGTTGACTCCACCAAGCAGTTTTGTTTGACCCAGATCAGTAATGCCTTATTATATTGTTTTGAGGGAAAGGATTTAAGTTATAAGGTCAGTAAAATTATGAGGTGGAAGCAGGAAGAGAAGAAGAAAACTAATTGACAACAGCTTTCAGGACAGCGATCCTTAGGTTTGGAGCTTGCCCAAGGTCTAGTTGTACAAAGGGAGAGGAGAAATGTTTCAGAGGGAGCTCTAGCCTCAAAACCTGACCCAGGGTTTTAGAGAAATGCTGCAAGCTGAGAACACAGAACCAGAGCAGTTAGGTTGAAGTTAGTCAAGAGTACAGGAATTCAGCTGGCTTCCTATTTGCATGCCTTTTTTTCCCCATGTATGTGGTATATGCTTGCTCAGACCTGATTTTCCTTTTTTTTTTTTTTTTTTTTTTTTTTTTTTTTTTTTTTTTTAAAATTTATACAATAGAAGCCCTATATGTAGAGTGCTACTTCTCTGTCTCATAAAGACTTAAATTAGCCTTTTGCCTTTTTGTCTGGTTTTATCAAGGTTAGTAAATAAGCATTTAATCTTCTCTTAAGTACAGTCCAGACAACCATGTGTCTGCAGCTTGGAGGTTACCTAGATCCGTGTTTCACTGCATATGTCTTTTAACTCTCCATTTACTTTTTTGCTCCCAATAAGCTAATGGGGGAAGGTGGGCTTGGATAAATCCATTTTCTGTAGTAACTGAGCTTTATCAGATGACTTTTTTCAGTATGTTGAAAATGTGTCCCATTTGTGTAATATAGTGCACAGGCTGCAGTCCTCTTGTATTAGCTCTTGAATTATTTCCAGAGAGGCATGCAGGAACTCTTCCCCCAAAAAGTATCAATATATATGTCAAAAATGATTTAACAGAGTCCTAGTGTGGTGGCCTTCATGGAGTTGTTTGTACATTCATAGTTTGAGGAGGCTGCTTGTTGGGAGGGARGACAGTTTCCTTTCTGACCCAAGTGGTGTTTATAACAGAGGCGATAGCGCAGGAACTAGTGTTTGTAGTGGGAATGCTGACACAGCTTTAGCCATAGTGTTAGAAGTGCTGTTGCAGCACCAGCGTTGCTCCTCCYGCCTCTGGGGATGCAGGGCTTCAGGGGACAGCGTGATGGGCCTTACAAATGCTGAGTGTTTGAGAGGACAAGCTAGAGATATGGGGCGTTAGGGTGGCTTGTTTATATCGTGTCTGTAAAAGTGATGTGGGGAAACAAACAAGAGTTTGCCAAAGGCAAATCAAAAGGCTGCTATTATTAAAAATCAAGACTTGTGGGGRRAARAAAAAAAAGATGTTTTGCAGTTGCAAATCCAACAACCTTTGCAACCAAGGTTTTGAAACCTCCAGCCACTGTCCCTCAGCTCTTGTTCCTTCCCAGGAGGTGTGCTTGAAGGTTTTGCTGCAAGGGCTCCCCAAGCAGAGAGGCAGCAAGGGAGCTAATAATTTAAGGAGAACTAGGACACAGTGGTAATTGCAGCTTTAGCCACTGAAATTTAAAGCAGTGGGTACTTTGCTGCAGTGGTGGTGAGCTCKGGCAAAGCTGAGCCCAATTCTGCAGCTGCTGAAGTCAAAGGCTCCATACTTTGAGAAGGAGTATGATCTCAGATGAAGCAGTGTCGGTTTGGAGTAATTTGATTCTTTGCTATAGAGTTCCTTGGGGTAATTAAGAGAAGAATTTAGGGATTTTGTGAAGCCCTGTGATTGTGTTTTCTGTTGTTCCTTCCAGAGTGCACAGACATATGTGGGATTAAACACCAACGTGAAATTTTTGTTTCAGAATTTAGGAAATGTGAAATGATCTTGGGTGGTTTTACGGGATGATAAATACTCATTCTTTAAGAGGAACTTTATATCAGCAACAGAAATTTTAATGCTTATGAAATTGGGTTGTACATGAGAGCACAAACAATGCATAGGATAACTATATCATCTGAACTTGCACTGTAAGGAATTACTCTATCACTTTTTAAGGTACTTGAGTATTTGTACTGAAAGGCAAACTGAAGTTTCAATGAGGGAGCTACAGAGCCTCTGAATTGGGTGCCATGAAGGCCTGTGCACCTTGCTGGGCTGTGCTAGAGGGRGAACTGCAGTTCTGTTRATGTGGTTGCCCTTGTAAGCCTACRYTRGGGCTGTGAAGAGCAAAATGTCCCTAGGAAGGAAACAAGATAACYGTTAYGTTGRTTTAGGTGTCCTCTAGTAGCGRGGAATGGAGAAAGCAATCTGTCTGGGAGAGCTGGACGTGCTTCAGGGATTAGGACTTTCAGATTGCAAGACAAATGTAATTACTGTACTTAAGAATAGCAGGAACCTTTAGTATCTTGACGGAAACAAGATACCACCTTGCAAGTGGTGGCTCTTCCTTTAGAAAAGTAKCTGTTGTAAAACATCTATGGTGGCAGGAATCCCTAAATAGTTCAGAAGTTGGAAGGAACTGGGCAAAGCATGCGGAATGCCAGGTTGGCCATCTGTGAAGTCAKTAATAAGCAAAATGTGTGAAATTCAGTGTGGTAATGGTCTTAATTCTCTTGACTAGCTGTTAGGTCATGTAATGCAGATAGCATATGCTGAAAGGTAACATGATAAAGACTGTGATCCCTGTGAGAGGAAGGGAGAAGGAGGAATCCTTATTTACATTGAATTGGATCAGAAGTCAGGAAGAAAGAGCTGAAGAAGGGTAAAGGACAGACAAAAGACAGATATTTGGCCCTGGACCAAAGTGAGAAGATTAATTTTTTTAAAAAAAGGGCCTCGGGACAGGTGAGTACTAAGCTGCCAGCTCTCAGGTCGATTTTTAGCAGTCAGGAGAGGRTACCCTGTAGAAGAGGCACACTGTTGTCTAGCCCTGTGGCTTTTGTGGCCAAGTTAGAGTCCTTAAAGATGTCTTGGATGAGACTGTTGTCAGGATTATTCTAATTGAGTTCTCTGCTATTTTTTAAATTTTGTCAGCCTTTCTATTTTGCATTCAAGAAATTACTATCAAGATGTGTTTTCTTTCCTCTTCTAAGCTTGTTAAGTCTAAATGAACATTGGAGATGTAAAGACATTTTTATAGTTTATCCTGGTCCTATCAACCCCTTTTGAATTGAGTTTCCCAATGCTTATGCTGGGTAGATGGRTTGAGGGGTGGGAGAGTTTGCATGTGCAGAGTGGTCGGGGAGGAATGAGTTGTTTTGCTAAGGGCCAAATATTAAGTCACTAGTAGAAAGAGGAGTAAAATATGAGGTGACCTTGTGCCATTAATGGTGTTTGCTGTAACCTTCCTATGGACCTATTCCTTAGGTGTAACAGTCGCTTAAGGATTAACATGTAAGTTAAACTGAAACAAAAGCTGTGTCTGCTGTCATGGAGGTCAAGCAAGCAGCGCTGCACAGCTGAGCGCTGGGTGAGGCTGCACCAGCTGAGAGAACAGAGTCAATGCATGATAGCACCGTGGGCCTGAGAGCTTGCGTAGCACAGTAAGAGGAAATGGATAAAACGAGAGGTTATCTGCGAGGAGAAGGCTGCCCCAAGGTCAGTAACATCAGCACAAACGAGCTGCTCGGGAAGCAGGGCCGGGCCTGGCGGGCGGGCTTGCTGATGCAGCAGGACTTGCACGGCAGAATGTGCTTGCCAGGCTTTTTCAGGGGCCACCTTCCTCCAAAATAGCTTTTCTTTTTTCATGGACACTTTGTGATCCATCTTATTTGCAAATCAAATATGAAAAAATTACTTGTTTCACACCTGCAATAATGTTAATTGCATCTACTTAATTTCTTTTCTTTACTAGATAAATGATTCCTTCTAGCATGAATTATTTATCATTCCTGAGGCCATAAATATGAGAGGTTTTTTTTTAAATTGCACCATCATGAAGTGACTGTAGGTTTGCTTTCATGGCAAAAGTTGTTTGTCCATATAGTGGAGAAGAATACGATAGTCCTTGTTTTAATTAATTTGTTATTTTTATTCAGTTCTTCTCAATAACTCTTTCTACTTGCTCTTATATTGTGGGCTACTTTGGCCCCAAAACAACAGTAAATGCTTAAGCAGTGGACCAGAAGTTAAAACAAGAAAACTGTGCTATGGTTGAGTTAATAATGAGCACATGTCAGCATTTAATTTATTACCATCTCCCTCTAAAACACAGATGATACTTACATTCTTTGAGGCATAACGAGGCGTGACTGACAGTGAAAATGTAAATTGTGGCTATGCTTATGGGCACTGTGGAAGTGCATGTGYCAGTTTTAGTGCCTTTGAGTGAATCGGTGAAATGCTGGAGTAAGTCATGGTGCTTTGAGCTGGGCCTGTTTGTGAGCCACTGAGCAGAGGTCTTCCCTTCCTTTCTTAGSAGGAAAAAGGAAGAGAGCCTGGAGGGCTTTGTACTGTTGGGGTTTAGATTAATGGAATGTTTGGGTCTTTAGCAAGAGAGATTCGGAAAGAGCCGCTCTTGTGTTGCTTAGGATTTTTTTTTTTTATGTGTGTGGTTTGATTAAATTGATTTCACTGTTGTCTTAGTTCAGATATATATTATTCATCTCCAACAAACTTGTCAGCACTTTCATAGCTCTTACTTGAAACCCTTAGGCAGGAGGAGAGAGGAGTTTATAGAAGTGCATGAACRTAGCCTGAATGCAGGCCAGTATTGTTTGTTGCAACTGTTTTTCCTGTGTTGGATGTATTCAGTACATGTCTCAACCAGGGCTGTGTGTGAGCTTAAAAACAACCACTTTCCTTTTTTTCATAGGTAGAATCTTGGATGGAACATGGGAACTCTGAACTGTTGCATTTAGTTTTCCTTGTGGCTCTTCAGTGGAGTTAGATTTTCTGTGAACATTGATACCAAAATAAGTAGATTTGAGACAGGTCTTTTGCAGCAGCCGGAGAAACATTGCTCACATGTCACTGCTGCTGACCATTTTCTGTATCGGGTTCTGCTTTTGCTTCCCAAATCRATTGCAGGGTTTTTTTGGACACTTCACTGACTTCTCGGCTTCTTTTTAACTTACTACTTAAACACTTAACAACCAAAACCAACCAACAAACCCCCMAAAAACAGATTCTGACTTATTTAATCTACCTTGGGAGAAACTTGTTTCTGATGTTATGCTTGGAAACTTTAAAGACTTATGAGAATTCTRTGCTTTGCTGTGTGCATTTTTATACACATACAAATAAATCCCACAGCAGTGTAAGGCTTTTTGTTTTCCTGTGTTAGTACTTCCCCTTGCAGGGTGCTTAAGGAGGACATGGACAGCAAACTGATGGATTAGGGAGTCAGTTGGGTGTAGGGGAACTTGATTCTGCCACTATACCTCGTTAAGTTGTGAGAGTCTGAGACTGGTATCCCAGGATAGGCTAACGTGGTGTATTTGAGTTGCTGAATTTCACTATATATTATTTCCTAATATGTTCTTCATRGGCAGTTTGAAAGAAATATATAGGTTTTGTGTAGCTCGGGAGTATAAGAGCTTGCTCAGCATTTATTCAAAGGATGCTTTTAATGCTTGTTGAGGTTTAAAATGCCTGTTTTAGGTTTCAAATATAGCTGAGATGTTTCTGCTGTGTGCTCAGCARCTCTTGCTTTGGCTGCCTGTCACGAGATGCCGGCTGAAAATCCCTGTCACATTAATCTGTTAGTGTTTTAAGCATGATTGTGCCCACGGTGTCGGAGGCTGAACTGAGATATGAGCAAATTCAGGAAGATAGGCTCAGAAGGGAAGGGTTTTTTTTTTTGTTTTTTTTTTTTGAAGTATGTATAACAGTTCACCATTCATTAATCACTACCGTTTTGTAAGCTTTCTTAATAGCAGGAACAAAGTATTAGCACAGAGCTGTTTCTTCATGTGCTTATTCTCCTGCTTATTATGACTTGTTTTTTTAAATTGTTAGAAAAAGATAAAATCTTTGGAGGAAACCCTATTTAACACTGTTTTTGGAAGTGTTTCTTTTTTWTAAAAGTTTTTCTCTTAAAAGTGTTTGTGAACTTGCACTGCTACACTGGAATGAGCATACTGAGACTGCAAAAGGTTTCTTGCCCCAGTGTGAAACTCATTTAATCAGCTCCAGCTGAATCCCGCACTGCTGCTGGGCCATCTCTTTTATTTAAACCTCTTGACATTATTCTACTGCTGTGTTAATAAAGAAGAAAATTACTTAAATTCTTCATGAAATAATGGATGGAGTTTTCATGATTTGTATGTTAGTGGTGAAAGTACTTGAGCTCCTTTGTAAAGAGCATACTTGGTGTATTTACTTTAGTAGCATGAAATTTAACATCACACTAATCTTTTTGAGAATCTAGTTGGAATGACGCAATTGAGTTTTATGATCATCCTGTTGATCATCCTGTTTTCTAAACTGTGTGCATTGGTTGAAGGTCCTCAGGTTTTTGCGTAATGATTCATAGTGCTGGGTTTGCCTTATGGGTGTCAGGATGAAGGGTATGGAAACTTTCAAGTCCTGATTTTACTTCCTTTTTTTCTTTMTTTTTTTTCTCTTAAGGGAGACTTCCCCATGCACTCCTGTTAGGTGGAAATTCCAGACAGGGGAAAAATGACTCTACAGTGTAAAAGAAGAAATTAAACATATGCAAACTTGTTGGATGCTAAGAAAATAGGGGCAAGAAATGAATGCAAAGTTTAAAAAGTTTTGTTTTTAAAAAAAGAAAATAGGAATTCTTTGCATCAAAAGGTTTGAAGATGAATAAAAGGCTAATAAAATGTGTGCCTTTTATCTGTACATGTTCTCTAGTCCCCCATTCACGCCATCCTGGCAAATATTTCTCAGGAGGTGACAGGGAAATGATCACCTAGGGAGATGATAAAAAGAACTGGTGCCTTGTCTGGATGTTTTTTTAGTAAACTTTACGTGGGTTGCTTGCCAAAGGTTCAATGCAAGTGTCTCTCTGCTAGCTGTTAGTTAACTTTGCTCCAACGGGGCAGGCTGGCAGTAGTTTTTTCTGTGGGAGGAAGGCGGTCCCAGTAGTATGTGTACTTTGCTCTGTACTTTGCCACATTGGGCTGTAAAGGGGAATAGAGCCCTTCTTGGCTTAGAGGCATTGCGYGGATTGCGAGTGCTGGGGAGAACAGGCATGTGAGTAGGGAGCTGAAAATCATGCAAGGTTCAGGCTCTCCGGGGCTTCGTGAGGCCTTGTTTCGTGGGTTCCAAACCAGGGARTTGTGGGGTGTGCTGAAGGGAGTCGTCTCTGTCCTGCGTGCTCCTCTCCCAGGATATCTGCCTCCTCCCTTTTGCCCGCCAGCCATCTGCAGATGCCCGGCAGGTAGGAAGAGGGCTTTTCCTTAGCTAGGCCTTAGTCGACTGCCATTGGGCTAACAACCTAAGTCCCATGATCCGCTTCCAAGCTAAACTGAAGCACTTTTCCATTTCATTTAGAAATGATAGTCTTGATGTAATTGGCTCTCTGTTTAACTTTGTTTATGTCAATAATATGTCTTTATGTGTGTGCTGTATGCTATGCTTGTAGGGCTTGCTTTTCACTGATAATTGTATTTCCCTGTTACTTTGGGGTTTGTTTGGGGGTAGGAGGAAGCAGAAGTCAATTCTGATGTTGCTTAAGTATCAATCGTTTAGTGCTTTTATCTTGCAGACTAAATAATGCATTTCTCTTTTTAGGATGTGCTTTACAAAAATATTGCTTGTATTAATGCAGAAAACCCAACAACTTCTCAAGCTTTGTTTAAGTCTATGTTAATTTGTTTCCCAAGGGGGGTAAAACCCCAAAACTTTGCTATGTTGCTTTGTGCAGACTAATACACCCTTTTGACTTGCAAATCTCTTGCCAATATGAATTGAGTCTTGTATTGCACAAATCTCCCTTTCAGTTAGCCTTTCCTTATCCCTTGATTTTGAGCCTTTCCTTATCCCTTGATTTTGAGCCTTTCCTTATCCCTTGATTTTGAGCCTTTCCTT
>PTEX01000036.1:4005191-4040066 GCA_003342815.1 Eudromia elegans | reverse complement strand
AGCCTTTCCTTATCCCTTGATTTTGAGCCTTTCCTTATCCCTTGATTTTGAGCCTTTCCTTATCCCTTGATTTTGAGCCTTTCCTTTTGATCATGGCTTGCATGACATTTTCTTTCTTTTCCTTTCTTTTTGCTGTTTGCAAAGACTCTTGGGAGGATTTGACAGATGTGGTGGAGCAATTGCGTGATGATACCGAAGGTGCGTGCCAGGCCAACATCTTTCAACTACTATTTCCACTAATGATTGGCTTTTGACTTGTAATTTGGTGTGTGAGTGCAAGATACAGCCTTCCTTAGCAGCGCCAATAGCTGTGGATTTGTGAACGTGCTTGTCTGGTTGATCCGGGCTCRCAGCCGGAACGTGCTGTACCAGTTGCACTCCCGTGTGGATATCTGTCTTCTGCTATTAGCATGTTAAACAAAATGTCTTGGATCACTCAAGTGTGTATTCCTTCTGTGATTTCATTGTTTTCCTTTTAAAGTGAATCATGTGAAGACGTTTTTCTAAGTTTTATCCCACTGATCATGGGTTCCATCTGATCAAACTTGATTTGTAAATTTTTATTGTTACTGCTTGCTTTTTGAAAYGTGTGGGTGCTTGCCGACAATCATGTTTAATAGATTGTGCTATGATTTACTGGGCACATGGACTTAAAGGTGAGATAGTGGAAGGAAATAAATAGGAAGCTAGTTTGTTTACTTTAAGCACATTATGCAAATGTTATTTTCCTGAGCCTGATGTGTACACCAAATGTGCCAAGACTTATGTTTGCTAAATTTGAAATAAAAATTTTAGTTAAAATATCACCTCAAAGCTTTGGATGCTCTGAAGTTTTTCTGTTCATTGAGATGRTACCTTGTAAAAGTGACTTTAAAACCTGAATTGCAAGTTTTGTAAAATATCAAAAGAGAAATCTTGTAGAATACTTCTTACTTGGTTCTTCAAAATGATAAGCAAGTACATATCTTCAACTCTCAAGTAAATTTATAATTTGATAATTCAGTACAGCTACTCATAATCATGGTGGTCATGTTTTGCAGCCAAAAAAAAAAATGTTTTGGAGCCACAAGAGGGATCACAAGGATAATACATCAGAAGCCTTAGACATATGACATCAAAACTGGGATGTCAAGTGAGAAGCTAAAGCTAGAGCAGTCAATATATAAGAGACTTAAGAACACAGGTTTGCTATTGACACAGCCACATTGCTAACCTGGAAGGCATACGGTTGGCTGATGGATATTTCGTTTTTTTGCCACTTTGTGAAACAAAAATTTTGGAAGGCAATATTCATTGTAGATCCCATATCTGCTTGGCTGTGTCTTGTTTGTTTTTGACATCCTACCAATGAAAATTAGATCAATCAAATCCCACATTTGTTTCTCGGCARTGCCTGTGAACCTCGATGTAAAGCKTAGGAAAACAAATGGGTAAAAAAGTGAGGCACGTTTACTTTGTGGACTCAGGATTATAAGTATAAAACAGTGTAAGCCCTAGAGTGAATGAAAAAAGCATTACTTAAAATATGTATCTTAATACATATTTTACGTGTACAAAATGCTATTATTGGACTAATAACTGTAAAATGGGCAAAATAACAAAGCTAGCTGCAGTGCTGACTCAAAGCCCTTCCATGTGAAGAGGTATGAGCATGTTTGCTGATGAAGAAAAAGGCTAAACTGGCCATGACATTACAAAATCTAGTATTTATATTTGCAAGTTCAGTTAGGGCAAATTTTTTCAAGTGGGTCCATTGTGCATGAAAATCAATTTAATGCATAAACTGTATGATTTTTCTTGTGCTAATCTTCAAGAGCTTCTGTGTATGATGTGCAAAATGTGTTGCCTCTTTGTTGAGAAGATTGTCAGGGGCTTGTGTTAATAGCAAGAAGACAAAAATTTGAATGCAAGGAAATGTCAGAAAAGCTTTGGATGAAATCTGGCAAGTGAAGATATCCAAGGGCATTAAACTCCTGTTTGTTTCCTGGTGCAGCATTAAAATAACCTTAGTTTGCTTTAGCCTGTATATCCATCACAGATGAAAGGCTCTGGATCCCCGGCAGGAAGCACATAGCTCTGATAGTGGTGGGGCTTGGTCCGGGATTCTGCAAACCTCAGCCTTTCAGAGGAGCTTTCTCACCTTCTGCATGGTGCAGTGTGGCAGGACTGAAGCTAAGGAAAAGACAGTTAAAAGAAAGTTCGCAGGTTCTTTAAGGATTTGGTTTTTATATGTTTTTGGAATTATATATGTGTTCGTGTATAGTCTGAGCAGCTACTGAATTCGCTAAACTGAAACTTAGTGCACTGTGCAGATACCCGGATGGTTTATTTAGAAAACATGAGATTCACCGTGACATGTCTCAGTTGATCCAAATATAGTATAACCTATTGGTAAGATGTTGTTTCTGTGCCATAAACAGAAATGGCCTTGGAAATGTTTAGTTTATTTTGAGCTTGGATTCTGGATTTTTAGATGGTTTCTGTGTAGAGAGAACCTCACTCAAGTGTGAACCAATTGGCATTACTTTGGGCAGATAGGCTCGCAGTGTGGGATTCAGGTTCTAGTTTGGTTTCTTCTTGTTTCTTTCAAGCGAATTTCATATCAAGAGGGGAAGAAGTTATCCTTATTAGATAAGAAGTACTTGAAGTACAGTCACGGCTTGAGCTTTTGAGATCCAGTAGTGCTTTGGCTTTCCTTTGACTTTTGGATTCCTAGAGATGTATGTTCTCTTAAAACATTGCAGATTCATGAGATTCTCAGATGTTTTGGAAATATTGTCATCTTTAAGAAGTTTCTCAGTGATGCTTTGYCCTTGCTGCCATCAGTGTCTGAAAGACTGGGACAACACTTAAAATGTTCAGAAACCTGGAGCTTGTTGTTTTAAGGAAACAATAAAATTGGTTGATTCTCTTGTAACTGTCATTGCAGTGAGAKGCGCATCCAATTTGCTTATTATGTTTGGTACCCAGTGTTAATTGTAAGTGATTCTGATTAGAAAAAAAATTTCAATTTTTAGAAAATAAAACCATCTTGGTAGCTACTTTAGCTAACTTAAATTTAAATGACCTTGATCGGGATCCTGATGATCCTGAAAGGCAAAGTTGAAGGGCCAATTTTTTTCTCTTAGTTTACTGCATGGCTCTATATAGTAAAATACAGAGCTGTTTTGCACTAGAGAGCTGCAGAAAGTGTTGGCTTAAGTTGAGAATCTGCATTTCCAGTCAAGTTCAGAGAGTCAAAGCAGAAATGACCGGACTGACTTAAAGCAAACTGAATAGTCTTCCTGTGTGAAAATCATCTCTACTTGCCTGGCCACCTCTTTAAAAATGAAAATTGAAGATGTATATGTTACTGCACATGTAACAAGGGTATAGACTGCTTAGAATTTTACCTTTTRGAATACATCTTTGTGATTTTTATGCGGTTTCTTACTTTACAACAGCCACTTCACTTGTAAAAGATAAGTGTTAAGAAGAATTGCAGAGATACTGAATTTTTTCTTTTTTTTTTTTAAGGCCATGACTGCACATCTTCGTCTTGAATGACTGCATAGCCCTACGTGATTGTTTCTTCCCCCACCCCATTTGCTTTCGTTAACTCAGATTTGTTCATTCGTTCTTATCCTTTGGAAGTGTTGAAAGCATCTCTGGCTGTCTTGATAGTACTTGATATGCATTATCTGTTGCTACAGCTAGTTTCTTTTAATTAATGCAGTACTGACCCCAGTTGACACGTGACTGCTAGACATGTCTCAGACTCCTGAGAAACTATGCTACTCATATCCAAMACCATCTCATATCCTTGAATTCCGTGTGAGGCTGTGTATGGYAGCAGCTTCTCCTACTCCAAGGAGACCATCTGGTTTCCTGCAGTTAGAAAATGGACTAAGACCTAATTCTGAGTGGTATCCTTGGCCTCTTATCGTGACTCAGATTAGCTAATAATTGTAGCCTGAACATCATTCCCCACGTAGTGATCTTGTACAATTTCTTTAATATTAGCAATTCATTCGTCACTTAAGTAGGATCWCTTTGGACAACTGCCTTTCTACTCCTCACCAACTTGATCAGTGAATAGCAGGTATATGAGAGATCGGCACTGCACTAACTGTTAGTTACTTATGGAAATRCTGCTGAAAGAACCTGGCCAGTGGGGGAAAAAGTGGGCAGGGCAAGCCCAGCTCCAGGCCTAGAGCTGAGTCTGGCAGAAGTGCTTTCCACCTAATCCTGTTGTGGTGTTTGTACGCTCCCCAACAGCAGTTTCCATAGATGCAGTTGAAGTTACTGTTCCTTACCATTATCCATAAGGGCGCAAGAGAAAATATTCAGTAGTATTCAATTTGCCTGCACAAGAACTGTGCTTTGCATTTCATGATTTGTCTCTTTTTGTTTTATTCCTGAATTTCTACTAGTGGTGTTTGTGCCTTTAGGAAAACATGAAAGGGATTGCAAAGCACAAAATTAGCAACCTGCTCAATATATGTGTCAAAGCCAAGGAGGTAGTAGTTGTATAAAAGCAATGAARAGCACCCACTCAAAATCTTCCACAGTCCAGCTTGGCTGCAAGAATTGCWTTCTTAAGCCAGGGTTTGGAAGTCATGTTAACTAAGAAAACAAATTGCAGTTTCTTAATTGCAGYCTTTTCAGAAGCTATGAACAACAGCATTCTCCTCTTCTACTTCAAAAGTTCATGTTTAGTCAAATAAAATTCAGRGGCCTTTTAATCACTTTGTCTCTTAGTAGATAACGATTAGGTGGAGAGGCAGAACAGCTGGGCTTGTCTGAGACTTCTTTGAACAGTCAGCTGCTTTTCCATCTGCTTCACATCTGCATGGCAGCAGATGTGGCCAGGAGTGTGGTTAGACGAGGGGCTGCTGATGGTCACTGTGTGTTACAAATCCCTGTGGTAGTCCTTAGCACATCCTGCTTGCTTCCTGTCACAGTATCGGCTGCTTCATGCAGGAKTTGTCAAGATGGTTCCTGCAAGATGCAGGGAAGGAGACTTCCGGTACTGTTTCATCCTGGAGAAGAAAAGAAGCTTTGTCCTAATCTGCTTTTGAAGAGACTCAACAAATGCTGCCATAGTATCAGGATCTGAATGGTGACAGCCACTTTGACCAACTGCTCTCCCTTAGACTGTGGATGGTTTGACMGCTGGTAGCTTCATGAGGGGTACTTGGGTGATGCCTGCACTGTTGCAGTAGAGCTAAGTGTGAGGATTTATCTGAGCAGGTAACTTGTGTTCTGGCAGACAGCTCTTGTTGTATACCATAGCCATACAAAACTCAACGGTGGTGTTTGGTCCTTGTTCACAAGACCTCCCTGGCTTGTGTCCTGCCTGGCCTTGGAGCCCCAACATGGCATACTTCACAAGTAGATTTAGCAAACCTGCCTTTAGTCAAAAGATTTCTGGATTCTCTGTTCTGATCCCCTTTCGTATTTCCCGAGTTCTTTGAGGCTGGATATGGCTGCACTTCAGTGGTTGTTTTTCCTCTCCCATCCCTGAGGTGCCTTTTCTTGGATGCTTTTGTCTGGTGTAGGGAATCTGAGTCACACAGTGTTAAAGACTCTTCTCATTCTCTGTTTTAGGTTCAAACACTGGTTACTTTTAACAACTGYCTGTGGGTAGCAAAATAGTTCAGGGATTCACAGCTGTTTGTAGCAGCCATGGAATGACCATGCCTTTAAAGGAAGAAGTTTTAAGGAAGGAGGAGTTTTAAAGGAGAAACTGTTGGCACCAGGGACCTTCTAGCTTGCAAACTAGTTGTGAGATTGTAAGTGTTAAGGTACAGGTAGAAAATGGGTGCAAGTGAGGCAATGCTCTATTCAATAAAAAGAGGTAATCTGTATTACTGTGTATTTCTAGGCCTAAAGATTGAGTACACTTTTTTCCCCTTGGGGCAGAATGGTTTCACTTGATTTAGAATAGTACTGAACAGGTTTCTTGAGGCATTGGAAGTGCCCCGATGGTGTTTCAAATGGGAGACCCTGAGTAAGAGTAGGTGTTTGTGTTAGCATCGTGGACTAGGCCAGAGAAGTCAGTACGGGAGTCCCGTGAGACAGGGTGTAATTGGGGAAGTGGATATCTGGGCTTGTTTCTTGCAGTGAACTTTTCTGCATACTTATGTACTGTGATGTGACAGAAGAAAAATAGTATTGGAAAACATCTGCTGCAAAAGTGGCAGACCCATGAGTGTCAGTTCCTTTTTATCAGCAGTAAAATATGTTAATATTRTTGAGAAAATGAATAGAGATGGGTGGAAATAAACTCCTTTTTATATYGAAGTTAAAAATTAGTAATTCTAGGTAAAGACGGAAGACTAAGTAGAGATGAATATTGATGGAGTAAGCATTAGAGAATTMATGATTTGTCTTTTGACCAAAATGCGAATTGCAAGCGGGCAATTCTTTTGGTTCATAGTGGCTGGACGTAGCTGGGGGTTTGAGTTAGAGTAAGGGACAGCTGTGATGTTCAGGAGCCTGCAGTCAGGGGTTAAGCACCATATTAATGACTGTCTAAAAACAAATCTATTTTCAGAACTTGGTTTTGGTATTGAGGCAACATTAGTGCGATATACCTTCTATGCCCATATCAGTATGGCTTTCACCTTAAAGTGCCATTTAATTTTGATAATCTCAGCAGAAGACCTGAGGAGACCACCTTGCATCTAAGGGTCGCATCCGTTATAAGTGTCCTCAAAGGCGAGGCACAAAAGAGAGACAAATGTAGGATATTTTACTGTGTAAACAATAGCTTTTGTTATTCAAAAGTATCTTTCTTCTGTCTTTTATAGATCCTAACTATCTCATGGCTAATGAACGCATGAACCTGATGAACATGGCGAAGCTGAGTATAAAGGGGTTGATTGAATCAGCRCTTAATCTAGGCAGAACTCTGGACTCAGACTATGCACCTCTTCAGCAGTTCTTCGTTGTGATGGAGCATTGCCTTAAACATGGCTTGAAAGGTAATGTTGTTAAAGAGGAGTCCTCCTCGGCTGGTTGTGATAGTGCAGGTGTGAGAAAGATCCATCTTGCTTTAAAAAGCTGATTCTTTAATCTAGAGGAGACTAAAGAAAGGCTAATCAGGGTYGCTGCATTTGATGACAGCTGGCTTATTAGAATGCAAAATCTGAAAAATCTGCCTGAAGTGAAATGATGCAAGTGAATTCTTTGTTGGTTTGTTGCAGTTGTTCTTTTCTTTTTTTTTTAATAACTTTTCAGATGAGTATAATTAAGTTTGGTGATTAAAAATTTSCTCTTCAACAAATACAGCTCCCTTTTTTTCTGCACTTTCTGGGGAAAAAAAAGTGTGACACTAAGACTGTGTCTCCATAGCTGAGTATAAATTTAGCTGTTTAGCATGGAGTCTCAGTAAAAATTAAATACTACACTTCTTTTCTTGACTTGCTGCCCTTAAATGATAGTAACTTGACATGAACTGTGGGGTAGAGATTATTAAATTCTTTTAGCATTCTTAGGTGTTTCTTGTTGTGACACTTTAGTGGCTGGGTTCAGCCTTGCCCAATAGGGAAGGGATTCATGTGACAGTTTAGGTAACATTATGTAAGGAAGCAGTATATATAGTCTTAGTGCTGTTGTTGTGCACCCTTCATTAGTGTCCCTACTGCATGTCACAAGTTTGAGCTTAATGGTTTTCAGTGATCTTAGTGCTACTGCAGAGGAGCAATATAATTATTAAAGAAACAAGTCCGGCAGTCTCTTGAAAGCTTTCCTGAAGAAGGAGAGATTGAACAGACGAGACCCTGGAACAAACATAAGAGAAGAAACTTAAAGATGCTGTGTTTATTTTTCATAGAAGATGATGGTCAGTGAGGGAAAAAGAGGATACATACACCAAGTATGGCTCATAGACAGTGGCAACATCCTAGTAGAAATTTTGATCTATGATAGTGAATCTGAGTTGCTGCTTATCACTGGATGTTGTTGTTTTACCATGTTTGGAATATAAAAAATACTGCCTAGTGTCTATTTTGTGCTCCTGTATTCGGCTACAAAAAGTGGTCTRTTGTACTTGCCCAGCAGGCAGTCCCAGAACACACTTTGCAGCGATTGTTTTTCTACTRTTTTAATTCTGGATGTTTTTGAGAAAGTATTTAGTTAGCATGACTTGAAAGGACTCACTTTATGTCTTCTCTTTTTCTTTTTCCCAGCCAAAAAGACTTTTCTAGGGCAAAATAAGTCATTTTGGGGACCACTGGAACTGGTAGAAAAACTTGTACCTGAAGCTGCAGAAATCACAGCAAGTGTTAAGGATCTACCAGGATTGAAGTGAGTATGGTTTTGTACTGCACCAAGGACACAGTATGGATTTTTTAGCAAGAATGATCATGAATAGAAGGAAAGACAGTCAATCTTCAGGAACTGATCTGCTGTCTTCTGCTGATACAAGTGCCTCATGCTCTACTTTAAGGAACTTCAGAAGCAAAGGAAGGAYGTGTATATATAGTTATTTTGTATTAAGGAGACTTAAAGACAGAAGGAAGTTTATTGCCAGCACTAAATGAGTGGTGATGTACCTTATGAACAGGGACAACCTTTATTAACTCTGTTTTTGAAGTCAGATCGAAGCAATGGTTCAAGTTAGGTGCTTCTGAGCCTGATTTCTGAACATTAGACATCCAGAGATCACTCTCTCTTTCAAATATATGCAGATAAACTTGTGAGGTTTGTGTAAAAGGAAGGTTTGGTCATGAAATTGAGGAAGATAATAAGTTATGTTAGAGGGATAAAAAAAAGGATTTGGAAACACATTGCCTTTAAGAATTGCATAGTCACCTCAGATATTGTATTCAGGTTTGCTTKTTTGAGCTCCAAAAATAAACTGTGAGTGAAGAATGGAAACTGAGAAGAGGAAAAAGAAGCTTAAGAAGGAATCTGTATGCAAAGCAAGCTAAAGATTAATTTGYCTTGGCTCAAAGATGAGATACATAAATGAAACAAAAATAAAGCAGAGAAGGTTTCTGTCAGGTTAGTGTTTGACCACGTACAAATGGACAGTTGATTTTTACTGAAGAGCTGTGCAGGACTGTGCTTGGAACCACTTACTGGACCAAAAGGACCAGTTCTGGGCTCCCCAGTACAGGAGGGACGTGGAGCTCCTAGAGAAGGTTCAGTGACRAACAATAAAGATAATTAAGGGACTAGAGCACCTGTCATATGAAGAAAGATTAAAGGAGCTGCACCTGTTTAGCCTAGAGAAGAGAAGGCTGAGAGGGGATCTAATCAGTATGTATAAGTACCTGAGGAATGGTTGTAGGGAGGAGGGGGCCAAGCTCTTCTTGGTAGCAGCAAGTGACAGGACAAGGGATAATGGGTACAAATTGAAACACAGGCAGTTCCATCTCCATGTGAGGAAGAACTTCTTTCCTGTGAGGGTGACAGAGCCCTGGAACAGGCTGCCCAGAGAGGTTGTGGARTCTCCTTCTCTGGAGATCTTCCAAACCCGCCTGGATGCCACCCTGTGCCCCGTGCTCTGGGTGTCCCTGCTGGAGCAGGGGGTTGGACTAGATGATCTCTAGAGGTCCCTTCCAACCTTAACCATTCTGTGATTCTTTGTGAAGTGTTAGATGGCACAGGAAGCAGAACTCCTCCTGTTCCTTTTTTTTTAATTTTAAGTAGGAATATTTTAAAAAAGACAATTGTAAAGAATAAGCCTCTAAAACTCAGCTTTGTATATATACAAATTTGTGTATACTTATSAACTATTTGGGAATTAAGTGTTACACATTATTGAGGTCAAGAACTCACCTGGTGATGATGATTTCATTGGGCAATCGCTGCTTATTCCAGTTAAGATCAGAAAAAATGGAGTCTTCCACATGGTGCTATGTATAACACAGGTGACTGATTACTGGAAGTTGTATAAAAGAAATTTTCTTCTAATTGTAGTATAGCTCAACATGACGGATTTGCACCTTCCAGTTAACAGGAGAAACAGAAGGGGTAGGCTGTGACTGACCTGTTATGTCCTGCAGGCGTGTCAGTGAGGAAAATACTTGGAGAACACTTCTAAATTGGTATTTTCATATGTCTCTGTGTATTCCCACCAGTCTTAGCATCTGCTGAAGCAGTGATGCTTGGGCATCTGTGCTGTGTGAGGTTTATATGTGTTCTTCTGCTTTRTCTTAGCAAAACTGAATTTGAGTTGGAAGGTGATTTGTCCAAACAATTTTTTCTGTCTATATAATGGCATCTTAACAGGAATAGAGTGAGGGAAATATTGGAACAATGCGTAATTAGTTAAGAGACAGGAAACGCTGGCTTAAGTAAACCTGTTAGTAGCTATATGCACCTAAATATCTTGTATTTTTCTCTTTTCATTAAGGCAAACTATATCTTTGAAAAGAGGTTAACTGCAGAAACTTCAGCTGGAGTGGGATTTTTGAAGTGGTTTGTGAATGGGATGCAGCAGTAGGTAACTCTTRTTTCTGGTCTCTGTAGGACACCTGTGGGTAGAGGAAGAGCTTGGCTTCGTCTGGCTCTAATGCAGAAGAAACTCTCAGAATACATGAAAGCCTTGATTAACAGAAAGGATCTTCTCAGGTGAGCATTCCTGTGTCAAACATGGGCTTGGTTTAACTTGCAAACTCTTGTATGATCTTTAAGGTCTTTTGTGTCAAATATAGTATGTGTGCACTTCCTTTCTGAGTGACASTGTTGTGAAATCTAGGGCTTACTCTGAGGGATGAGATTCTTTATTTTGTCAGAAGCTGTCATTTCTTCATTTTTTGTAATAGTCTTGGATATCTACTACAATGAATATTTTAGTCATGTAGAGCAGAGAGAATGCACCGTTCTTAGAAAGATTTTGGGCCTGATTTTGTTTCTAACCTTTGCCCTTACTCACTTTGACATRTAACAAGTCATTTGACTTCTGTGCCTCTGCTGTGCTTATAAAACAGCAATAAATTTGTAGATCAWTTGGAACTCCTCAGATAAGAATCACTATCCATGCAGAGTGGTGATATTTAATAAACGTGTAGATGTGAACTCAAGAAAATAGATTTTTATATGCAAATCCATAACTGACTTGAGATGAAGAGGACAACTTTCTGTTGACTGCTGGAACGTGGAAGCAGCTCATGGTAGAGAGGTTGGTACTGGCTAGTACAAGTGTGCTTCTAGGGCTTTGCCTTGRAGCTACGGTCTTAAATCTCTACTGTGCTGTAATGTGACTCAGGAAATCCTGCTTTGTTTTAATCTCTTCTCAACAGTTGAGAATCCAGCTCTCCTGCTTGTTGGCCTTTTGCCTCATCTAAAGACATAGTGTACTGAGAGATATCCGTTCYGGGTCCTTCAAATAGCGCAGGAGTGTGTTGGTAGTAGACAGCAGTGCATTTCTGTGTTAGTGACATGTCTTTGTGTGGCTTTTTATTAAGCATGAACTTGTGTTATACTGYTGTAGGAGATAGCAGTCAAGTAGTTATGTGCTTGTACTAATTAATTTATAAGTTTTACTTCACTTTAGTTGTTTTTTCAAAGATGCAACACTTAGTCTTCTTTTGGTGTGCATCCTGCAGTGAATTTTATGAGCCTAATGCTCTCATGATGGAAGAAGAAGGTGCTATCATTGCTGGCCTCCTGGTAGGGTTGAATGTCATCGATGCCAACTTTTGCATGAAGGGCGAAGACCTGGATTCACAGGTACTGAGTATTCACTTTAGTGTTCTCTTTCTATTCATTCAGATCAGATTTCCCCTGTGAAAGTTTTCCCTTGTCTCAAATATCTTTATTGCTCAAAGTAATATAAATATAATAACAGTTTGATATTACGATTGCATTATTCAGTTAATAGGCAGTGCAGAGATCAGAGGCTCGGGCTTTTGTTTTTCTAATGGCTCCCTTCAACTTAGTTTTTGTTGGTGGAAAAACCTTAGTCATGTAAGCTTAGTGTTTCTTCTGACTTGAGTGCTAGCAGAACACTTTCTCCTGCTGACCTTTGTATAGTAGYGATCTAGCTGCCAGTTGTACAGAGAGGGCTGTTGCCTCTGTGCTCTTAAATTTCAGTTTCTTAATGTGCTACCCAAAAGCCCACTCYTCAGTTAGCTCTGCTGCTCTGCTTTGCTGTAGGCTGAATGAAGGTCACTGTAGGGAAATGTGCAATAGAAGAATGGACAAAAAGAGGGGGGAGATGGGCTGAAATGTTAATGCACTCATAACATGTTATGAGATCATCTGTGAATCACAAGAAAATAAGCCAGTATGCACTATTGTTTCAGCTTGCTTGGGTTGTTTATGTGTGGACGTGTTGATGACATGATTTTGTTCTTGTCTCTTAGGGCTTGCTTTCTAACGTGCTGCTTCTCCTAGCACACTTGTACTTGAACTAGTCTGATTTCTCATTTGCTTGGCAGGGATTACTGTTATAATGAATCTGAKATTATTGTTATAATGAATCCTTATTATAGTAAAACATGCACTAGTGTTCTTAATGAATGACCCTACGTATTTATGGATGCAGGGAGCGTTCAACCTTAGGAAAAGTTTTTAATATAGAATTCCAATTCTGCTGCTGCTTCTAGGTTGGAGTTATTGATTTTTCAATGTATTTGAAAGAGGGGAACAGCACAAAAGGCAATGAGGGGTAAGTGCAAGCCCTGTTGTTCTCTATCACACCCTATGGTAAATCATGTTCAAGTATACAAGTTGTTCTGTAAGCTTGCAGTGAATTGCTCTTTGTTTTGTAAACCATAACATATAAATAAAGCACTGGAAGTGCTGGGAGAGAAGAAAGTAAGTCTGCAAGTTTTGGATATTCATATTCAAATGGCTCACGGAAATGAAATAGTTGGAAAGTGACACTCTGCTAAGTCAGATCTGCTCTTATTTGAGGTCTTCTCAAAAAAAAAAAAACCTTCAGTAACCTTTGACAGTTTTGTGGCTAGTAAGATAGGGGCTGATTTTTCAGCCTAGAAATAAATGCTGTGATCAAAAATKGCTATATTTGCAACAAGAGTCCGAATAGGAGCTTGTGTGCCAACCTATTCAAATGTAGCTGTCTAACATAAAGAATGAGAAGCCAAAAAGTACAGCTTGGGTATGCTGGCTCATCTAGTGTTCTGGTTATCTGAGATTTTTAAGAGTACTTCCTTCTTAGGAAGTTTTTTTATTTTGGATGTAGGTATATTCTTTTCCCATTATTTCACAGGATCAGGTATTTTACTTGTAATGTTCTAATCTGTTGTTATTAGCAAGTGCATTTAATTAAGACTTCCTGCTGGAAATACCTGCAATATGCATTTGTTAGCAGTTTTTGATGAGTGGATTTAGTACGAGTCATGTTCAGTACAAAAGTGGGAATAAGATCAGCATTCCCTCTCCTCCTCCACCTCCCACTGGAATGATGTTGTGCTAATTGGAATGTTGCAGACGTTGTCACAAAATACTTGAACATTATTCAGATGAAGGAAGTAGTTGCAACTTTGAGAAGCGTGAGGGCTGTGCCTGACGGTGAAGGCAYAGGCTGTAGCTCAGCTTTTCTATTTCACGTGTGTTGCACGCACTCGTCAGGATCCAGCGTGCTCAGTGCTGAGCTGAAGATGTAGGCTCTACTGCCGCATTCCTCTCAAACCTTTAACAATGTCCTTTAGTTCTTTTAATCCATGTGGTGAGGTTTGGGATCAGAGGCAAACTGTACTCTTTGCTCCTGCTCCCTGTGGCTTGGTCCACATAAACATTCAGTGGCAGCCTGCCTGTGTCCAGCAGCGAATGTGAAGCCAAGCCAGCAACCCACACTGCTAGGGACGACTAGGACGGCCAGGATGGAGCTTACACCCTTGGGAGAAGCCAGCTGGATCAGTAGTGGTTGACTGCTCTATGTCATTTTATTTCTCTGTCGCAGAGCAGACCTGCCATTCTGTCCGGCAGCCTCCAGAAATATCATGGAGTTAGTATCTGTAGGTAGGGAAGAACTGCCCTCGGGGTGAGCTGAAGGTTACTACTTTCTTATTTTCTTTCCATCCCCTCGCCCCGCTCCAGAGATGGTCAGATAACTGCTATTTTGGACCAGAAGAACTACGTAGAAGAACTCAATAGACACTTAAGGTAATATATAATTTTGTAAAAATATATTATTGTTATATAATACAACATAATAGCAAGCAGACTTAAAGAAAGCAAGAGTTACTGTAGCATCTTTTTCTCTTTAACAGTGCTACAGTAAACAACCTACAGGCCAAGGTGGATGCCTTAGAGAAATCCAACACTAARCTGACTGAGGAGGTAAGTGTAATAGAAAAGGATCTAATATTTTGGCCTTTTGGAATCAAGGATTAGAAAGGTATTTGAGATTCTTTTCCAGAACTTGGATTTACTTGATCCTGCAATGCAACTGGAATAACTGAGCAGGCAGGAAATTGYGTTTGATTCTCACCAAATGTGAGGTGGAAAACCAGCAAACTGTTTATTGTTAAAAAGCAAAAGCTATTCAAAATCTTTTGCTCTGTGAAGTGTTTTTAGTGCTTCTCCTTTTTTTTATTATTTTCATTTTATATTTTTGGAAGATGTTTTAGAAAGCATTGAACAGTATATGTGAATTCAGTTGCATATAGCGCATGAAGATTACAAGGCACTCAGACACTGCAAAGTTTTTGAACTTCTCATTATTTTGGCTGATATAGAAGTTGGCTACAGTGATAATAGATAAGATATTAACTATTTCAAATGATAAAGAAGTGCTGGAAGTTAGTGTGTTTTCTGGTTCTGTTAAGGACAAAATACTGTAGCTTGCAATTAAAAGGAGTATTTTTTTAATTCARAAATGTGGTATACAGTAGGCTGCCTTTCCTGTGTTACTACTCTTGGTTGTTTATTACATGCTGAACATCAGGGTACTTTGTAGCGGTTCTGTCATTTAATAAGATCACTGATCTCCTGCAATGTCAGTGAGCTKTTTTTTGTCTTGTCTGCAAGTTTTACGTAGGTCATGATTTATTAAACCACTTCCCCCCTCAAAAAAATCCAAATTATTTTGGTTTTGACCTTACACTTCAAGTAGTCTGTTGSTTTGAAATGAGGTCCTTGCCAGGAAGTCCTTTGAGGAGCAGGCCCTGACTGATACAGGTGCTGTGTTCWATTTGCCCTCAGTTTCAAGCCAGGATTTCTCCTTCGTGATGTCTTAGCAGCACTTGTGGTGCTGTCTTGTGCAAGTGCTTGAGCATCTTGCATCTCGGTGCTCTGACTACTCATGTATCCAAAGTAAGAACTTAGCAGACTCATGCAAGTGAGTGGYTCTGTGGTGACTGAATCACAGATCATTGGGTCATGTGTCACATCAGTGGTCATATTTMCATTGCTCAAGTTGGTGAAAATTAGCTGTCATGTTCCTCCTTTTCTACATTTTATTATCTTAGCAAAGGAGGAGGAATGAAGCGAGGGTTTGTGTAGTTGTGTGCTAATCAAGTGTTAAACCAAATCTAGTAAATAGTGACCTGAAGAACTTTAGGGATTTCACTGAAAGACACGAGCTGGAAAGTTGTGGGTTTTGCCAGTCGTGGAAAGCCACCACACTGGCACTAACTGATTTTCTTTCTTATTAAGATTGCCTCTCTCTCTAGAGAGGTAAAAGCAGAGGCCAAATTGTAGTTTACTACTGTAAACAACCGAACAGTAGCTCTCCCTGATTGTGAAAAAAGGAGTGCTTGATGAAAATCTGTCTGGAGAGAAGAATAATGTATGAGGTGAATTGTTGTTGATACAGAACTGTTGTTTTATTTTGTTCACAGCTTGCTGTTGCAAACAACAGAATTATTACACTGCAGGAGGAGATGGAACGCGTTAAGGAAGAAAGTTCTTACATCCTGGAGTCCAATCGTAAGGTTGGTGGGTGTAGGATTCCTGAATCCACTGGGCAGGTCCAGCTTAAATGGGGTAGGGAGGCGTTGTTTCAGAGAGACTTCTTTTCCTTATGTATATCACAAAGAGCAGCAGGAAAGTCTCACTCCAGCTGGACCCTCCACAAAGGGCAGCAGATGGACCCTGGCCATAGTACATCATGMCTAGCAGTAGCTGATTAAACTATGAGCACATACCAAGCTGATGGTTAACATAGTCTGTCTGTGGCTTGCTACATGGAGACAAGAGGAAGATTGATTTACCAGGAGGCTGGCAAAAAACTTAAGYGAGTGGGAGTTCTGGGGTTTTGACCTGAAATGCTACCTGTTCTCAAATCAAGGGGTGGTATTTTGAAATATTCAATATGCTTTWCTTTATTTATGACAAATACTAGCAACTCTGTTAGAGTTGCATATTAGTTTTAAAATACACAGGATGGTTTTGCATATTTCATAACTAGACTTAGTACACTATCCAGGATCTGAAACTGGACAGGCAGTATATGAACTGAGTTACTCTAAGCGACTGAATTAAAGGGAAATACATTAAGTTCACAAGGAAGTTGCATGATGCAACTGAACGAAGCTCCCTAATTTTGGTAGTTGTGAAGTTGGTTTTCAAAGACAAGAAAATGGTCAGCACGTTGCTTGATACTGGATTACTAGTGTATAACAATCGGTTAATTGGATTTCTTCCTTAACTTAGGTCACTAAGGACAGAACTGCAGATGGACACGCACTTACTGAGGCACGAAAGCAGTTAAAGGAGGAGACTCAGTTGCGTCTGGTAAGGGCAGTGGGACTTGATGCTCCACGAAATGACTTTTCAATGTAGTTACTCGATGTCAATCACTTTATAACTGGTTTCACTAGAGGATTATTTTCATTTGAGCCTACCCTRCTTCAATCGGACCTGGGATAATCTGTCAGAAGTGATATTGATATTTTTGGGGGCCTGAGTTGGCCAGTTTGAAGTCTGTTCCTCAAAATGGGCWGTGCATTTGCATTTTTATGTCTTAGGTATCCCTCTTGAAGATAAGGTTATTGACATGATCAGAACTCTTTATTCAGTGTAGCATATGTTCAATYCAATATAACATGTTTATTTAATGGTGAGGCAAATGTTTGAGCAGAGTATTTTTAGGAAGTTAGTCTGCAAATTTTGCATTAGTCTGCCTTATCAGAACACAGGCATCAACAGGACTTGGCTACTTTCTGCTAGTAATGCTGTTCACATGGCTTTAATGCTGGACCCAAATTATGGGTTAGTTTTCCTTAATTGCCTTTGATGTGTCTGATCTGTAGCTGTGATGAAGGCAATGCAGCATGCTTCTAGGGCTGTTGGCAGAAGTACAAGATATATCACATGGTTACAGAAAAAAACTAGTTGGAAGTGCTGACGGCTGTGCATGTTTCAGGATGTGGAGAAAGAGCTGGAGGTGCAGATCGGGATGAGACAAGAGATGGAATTAGCCATGAAGATGCTGGAGAAGGACGTTTGCGAGAAGCAGGATGCGCTGGTGGCACTCAGACAGCAACTGGATGATCTCAGGGCCCTAAAACACGAACTGTCTTTTAAGCTGCAGGTAGGGAAAGAATTAAATCAAATGCAGTGAATCCTTAGTAAAAGTGTTGGCTCTCATGCTTTTTCCTCACTATTTAGAAGATACTCACTATGGAAGGATGACAATCTGTATAAGTCAGTTCACTCCTGATGCTATTTAATGCTTTTCCCAATCCACATAGTTTTTTTTGTTTCTGCATTTGACTTCTTTGCTTTAGGACTGGCATTCTTAACCTCAGGTTAAATGGGATTTGAACAGGGAACTTTAGGGAAGATACACTATCCCTAATGGAGTCGTAGCCTTTTTGCCTGTTTGACAAGTCTAACAAAATAAGCAAAATGGAAAAAAATTGTGAGAATGCAGTCTAGTATTTTATTGAATGTGGTAGCATTACACGTTATTGTTCAGGTAACAAAGACTTGAGGAGAAAGGTGTGATGAAGTAAATCCAAAAGTCCAGAAGTAAATGCTAACATTAAATTTAGAACGGGGAATATATTTTCTACTTGACTTGAGCCAATCGTTATGTGCAAAACAGTTGAGTGATATTAGCAAGTACTGCATTAATAGAAATGATGTAAAAAGCTGAAGTAATCATGATATTGTCCTTATTGTGGTGTCCAGATGTACCCTGTATCTGTAGGAAATAATGTTTTTTCTTGCAATTAATGATCTSGTGTTTGCTTTTTGGAGCCCCTTCCCATGTCCAGCTAGTTTTGGCCCATGTAATTCCATTTGCCACGTGATTTATTGCGTTTGTGATTTATTTTTTAACGGCTTCTTACCAAAGATGGGATGCCACTTTCTTTGTAGAGTTCAGACATGGGAGCAAAACAGAAGAGTGAAYTAAACAGCCGCTTGGAAGAAAAAACAAATCAGATGGCTGCTACCATCAAACAGCTTGAACAAAGGTAAAAAATGAAATATTTGTGGTTTTAAAATGGAGTGTGTGCTCTAGAGGTGTAGTGTGTGCTCTTTTCTTTCAGAGAACTMTGTTCTTATTTGAAACTCTCTACCTCATTTTTACATGAAAATTACGAGCGGAGTGATATTCCTCAGAAGTTTGTTAGTAGACCAGCTTTGTTTAATTTAGCTTTTTAAGTCTGAGGAATCTCTGAGTGACCTAGTTCTGCTCTGTTTGTCTGCTAAAGTTGATACTGGCTTGAATGGCAGCAGAACTAAAACCAATACAGGGTTGATAGAGAGCGTGCACAACTTAGCTGCTACCAGCAGAGCTATGCAAAGGGAGCAGGTTGGCCCTTCTGGCAGCAGCTTCATGACATACAGTTAGAGACATTACCAAGTCTTTCATAAAAAATAATATACTACTAAAACAGTAATTAGAGTAAAAACTTTGTTCTTTATATCAGCTGCATAATTGTTATGCAGTCATCTATAAGTATTTCTGATAGCACTGATTAAAAAACCAAAAATGAATATTTTAGTTTTTTTATTTTCCTCTTTTTTTTTTTGCTTTTTGTTAAAACCAGCCTTGTAGTTGTTTGGCATAAGGTTCAGAATTGAAGTACCTTGAACAAAAAGACTATAGTATTATCTCTGAGCTAGATTAGGTCTCAAAAATATATATATTTTTTCGCTGAATATATTTAATGAGTAGTTAAATACATGAAACTAGTTGATTAATTTTAGAAATTTTGTTCTGAGTGGTCCCTTACCAAAGAGGTCACTTATTTGTAGAAACTTGATATTTTAAAACATATTGTGGTATCTGTTTAGCTAATGTATTTGCTCTTTTTCTCTCGCTGTTCCTATTCTTTTATTTCCTCATCCTCCTCATTCTAACTTACTCATACAGTGAAAAGGATTTGGTGAAACAGGCAAAAACCTTAAACAGTGCAGCAAACAAACTGATCCAGAAACATCATTAGACATTTTTAKGTCTTGTCACCTCGCAACTCTGACATCAGAACTCATTTATGAGGGGAGAACTTGAGAATTACTAAAAGCAACTATTTAAATGTTAATTGTCTCCTAAGGCTGATTTGGAATTTGCTGAGTTTTTAAAATCAATGAGGTTTTTCTTCTGAGATTAAAATTCGTTATAAAAATCCCTAACTTTGCCATTGAAGCTGTTAAACTAGCAATGAGCTGGCCACTAAACGCGTTGGGAAAAACCTGAGGAATGGGAGCTGTGTGCCGGTGGTGCACCCTGTATACAGCAGCACGGGTCCTCAACCTTTTCAGACACTAGCTGCATTTGGCCAGCTCAGGAAAGTCAACTAGTTTTCTGTGTTACCCTTTTTGTGAAGTAGACGAGGAAACGCATCCCTGGAAGTTGTTGAACGTAGTCGTGTGCGTGCCCCAAACCGTTGGCGTCTGTTGTGCGGGTTTAGCCCGAGCCCCAGAGGAGCGGGTGCCTCTCAGTAGCTCGTCGCGTGAAGACCAGCCCTCTTGTAACCAAGACTGCTTGCAACAATTTTGCCTTAGTGACTTGGTGGGAGGGTGGGAGCTTATCCTTATTCCTTTAAACTTCCTGTGTCCAAATTAGTAGCTAGGTGTCTTAGAGTAATAGGATAGAGTGGTAAGTTCAGTGAAAACCTCCTTATCTTTGCATCGCCTTCTACCTCTGCCATGAGTCCCTCTAGAAATACTTTGCAGTTCTTCCTGATAGGAGGAAGCTGAGGAGAGGTGTTTTGATAGGTCTTTCCTCTTCCTAGAAAGGGAAATTAACATGTTTTACAAAAATATTCTGATCTTTATACTCTAGTGTTTAAAAAAAAGAAAAAAAAAARRAAARGAAAAAAAAGCAAGAAAACATGCAATGATGGGGAGTGGGACCACAGTGATTTGGTACTTGGCCATTCCTTGTCTGAGTAGTTAGTGGTTGAGCAGGAGAGTTGCCTTTTGCTATTACACTTGTTACATGGGCTTCTAAGTTTCTGTTGCTTGGTACATATGGAATTTGCTAATGAAAGAACTGCTAACGCTTGGGAAACAGCTCTGAATAGGGAAAATTGTTGTCAGCTCCCCAGTGCAAAACTTCAAATGACTGTAACTCGAACTACTGTAAATGAGTATCCTCTTCCTGGTGGCCGCAAGACTGCCCCACGCTGGCCCTTGGCAGGATTTAGGCTGTAAGTTCTCCTAGAAATATTTTGCTTCAACAGGATCGTGCTCAGGTGTGTGCTCTGGTTGGTTTGTTTACTAGTTTTTTGGRTAAGGGTCTCTTTGCTCTGGCGAGATGCTTGTAAATCCTCTGAGGCCAGCTCTGCTTTGGTCCCRTAGAGTAGTGCTCCTTGGTGTGGCAGGAGGTGGACGTGGCTGTAGTACAACTGGGGAAGTAATATGGATCGAGTTCTCACGTAGCATGCGTGAAAAGCCTCGCCCTCCTGTGCGCAAGCGTGTGTCACTGCTTAGCTTSTCTGATTGACTCCTCCCCACGCGGACTTGGAGACCACGCCGGAGTCCCTGAGTGTTCCCCAAGCCACATGTTTGGAAGTATAAACTTAATCTTCAATAGTCTTTTAGTATAAACGCATTTTAACTACCTGGGGTGAGAGTGAGGCGAAAAAAGAATGCAAGCTTTCATCAAGATACCCAAATAGCTAGTTAGGACAGCTAACTCTTCTGCCCCTCCTCAAGTTTCTGTTGTAGAAATAATAGTTTGGACTGGTTTTGTTTGCTGTCATAGCAATTCTAAAGATAAGAGTTACATCTCTGGCAGTACCTGGCCAATCTCAGGCCCAAAGCAGAGATGCTTTGGTGTGCTAATGCCCGGGCGCTTGGTCCAGTGTGGTAGTCTGTGGAAGAGATCAGGAAAATGCACTAATTCTAAATATAATAGCTAACCTATGTTGCMAGTTCCAGTTACATGTGTAAAGCTGAAATGTAACGTACATTAAAATCAAATTTGACTTAAAATTCTGTGTACTTGAGGTTTGCTTTGAACCTGGATAAAAGTGATGTTTTATGTTTTTCATCTAATGGCTGTAAACTGTAGTAATAGAATAAAAAACATTGAAAATCAGAGCTTCTGCCTGGTTCACCTACATTTTACTTTTCTTTGGAATGTTTTCTTCCTTCCCATTGTTTTCACCATCCCTTTATTTGTTTTTTTTCCTTTTCACTGGGTTTTTTTAATTTGTTGTTTAAACTCGGTCTTCCTCCCCACCATGGCTTTTGTTTTTTATCACAAGTTCATGTGGCTCAAATCCAGATTGCGGCAGGCGGAGAAGGACCGTCAGTTGGCTGAGCAGGACAACCGTCTCTTCAAGCAGGAGTTTGGGGACAAAATCAACAGCCTGCAGCTGGAAGTGGAAGACCTCTCCAGGCAGCGGTGAAGAGATCTTTTTCTACCTATTTGTTGGGCTGCTGTTACTATGTCTAGTATAAAAGCTGGSAGAGTAGAAGGGATTTGGGAGAGGGAGAGACACCAGCTATGGAGCCTGTCTGGGGACCTTTGACTGCAACGTAGACCTTTACAAAGACTAGCACTATGTATTTTTCTCCCTACTAACATGACTTGGGCTCTGAAGCAAACTGCAAAAGCAAACAGTTTGCCTGCTGCTTATCAGCAGCAATGTATCAACCAAGCCTTTGTGTGACGACAGCGCTTTTGCAGGAGCACAGAATAGTTCTGGAGCAAGGGAAGCCATCCTCRTGGTCAGCCTGGCAAGCAGTACCGGGTCTTTTCTAGTCAAATGTAGGTTATTTTGGTRGGAGGCAATGGAAAACAATGAAAGCCAAATGTTAGAAGGCTTAGCAAGAGCTATCAGATTTTGCCTTGCAGTGTCCTCCRTTTACCAACATGAGGAAAACAGAAATCCTCCTATCTTAAAATAGAAGAGCAGCTCATTCTGCAGATATGACGCATCCTCTGTTCTGTAGCAAGGYCACTGGGATGATTTGTGTGAAAGCCTTGCTGGATGTGTGTGTTTCTTTGTCTTCCCTCCTGCCACATCTGCTTTTGTTTCTTTGTTTCCTTGTGGCAGATACTTAAAAGACAGTAAGTGGAAAAGGTGACCCACAAAGCTGGTACTGGATGCCTTGTATCAGAAATTTATGTCAAGTTCTAGGAGTGCATGTGAAGGATGTGTGTGTATGTGTTGGTACAAACCTGCTCTTTTGCATCTCTTAAATGTGGAAATGCAACCCTCCTTTATGTGAAAGTGGGCCCAAAAGTGTGAAATTGGACAAGCTTGGAAATGTTAGTAGATAAAGGGAAGAATCTTCTTTGCATGTGCATTTTGTGTTAAGTCAGTTTAGCTGAATTAGTGTAACTTTTTAAGGAGGACACTTGCAGATGGATATATTTTTGCATCAATTTGGTTTCTACTGATTCCTTGTTCACACATGAACCTTGAGCAAGGTGATGGTATGAAAATGAGTGAGGTGTTCACCTTGAGCAAGGTGATGGTATGAAAATGAGTGAACCTCCTTGCTGGGAGGCTGTACTGCTTTCCCAGGTGTCTGAACCCAGGAGATGTTAGAGATGCTGCAGTGGGTGGTGAGCAGTATGTCTYGAACCCTTGTGTTCTCAGCGTTTTCTGCCTGAGCGTGCACAGAGATAGCATTTTACCAAGAGGGACCTTTGAGCTTTTTAGTTGGGGTTCAGTCCCTTTGGCATGAAGAAAGGGCTAAGCAGTTTATGTTGTGTAGACTGCCTGTGTTGGATGTTGAATAAAAGCATAGCCTTTATTCACGATTGTTCTTCAATGTTACAGGAGCCAGCTTGAAMTGGAGCTGAAGCGGGAAAGGGACAGATGGTCGCACAGTCACCCAAGTAGCCAAGAAAACAAAAAAGGCTGCCCAAAGAATCAGTCAAGAGCGGTAATACGAGCTTTAGTCATCTTTGCTTGTACTTAAGCATAGCTTAGTTATGCTTACTGTCTTTCCTTGGGTTTTATTAGGCAATGAGTATGTATTGTTTAAGAGCAACACCAAAATGAGCTTTGAAACCTTTTTCTCATACATACACTAAGTAGCCATTTTATCTGAGCCCTGCAAAAATATTTAAAGCACTGTAGGACATGSCTTTCTCTTCCCATGTGGGTAGCTCACGGCATCTTGGAAGTAACTGCATTTTTCTGTGGTTATTTAATAAAACTGTGCGTGGCATTACAGGAGAGATGCTGTGCTCATACCTGATGAGAAGTCAACTAGCATTTTTTTCCTTTAATGATCATGTTAAGGAGTCCTCTCCTGGAAGAGCTGAGCAGCAAAACTCCCCAGCAAGTCGTTATCTGTAGAGAGCACCACGGAGGATTTGCATTGTTCTTGTATTGCTGTGCATTGGTGAATTCAGTGGTTTTAAAGCATGAGGCAGTATTCATCTCAAGGCTGAAACTGATGGTCCTCAAGTGAAACTCYCTTTTTAGAAGTAAATTTGCCTTTGAAAGTGAAAATCTGCTTCTTTGGCTGYTCTTTGTAAAACTGAAACAGGTTCTTTTTGGTGAGAATTGGCTGTAAAACAGCTATTTCTGAGAGAGGAAAAAAGCACCTCATATTTATGAGAACAGCAAAACAGCAAGAAAAAGAAATACAGGTGGCTCCCAAAATTCGTGCTGGCACTGCTGCACTGATGGCTGACCTTCATGGGGAAGTTGCTTCAATTCTACAGCTTTCTGTGAGGTCCTTAAKAGCACATCCCAATTCACTGACCAAAAATACACTGTGTTTATTGCAGCAGAAGAGCCTAGGATTCAGCAGACACTGTTGGGGTATGTTGGGAACACAGCTGGCCAATAAAAATAAACCTCTGTAGTGGGATCTTCCAAGCAAACTGAAGCTGTTTTTGGAAAGCAGAACAGCTGCTTTATTTGCCTGTGTGCCAGCGGGTCCCTGGGTGTGAGAAGAGGTTGCTTCGTTGGGTTATCTGCCTTCCCTCAGCACGTGAGCACTGCAGTGAGATGGGGGCTTCTGGTAGCACCTAAAGTGCTAATAGGGAGGCAAGTGATTTTAGAAGGGATTTTTCTTCTGCCACAAAGTTGGTAGGTGAGTTTTGGTCCCAGGGTGTTTGCATTTGCAGAAATGTACAGATTTGATAAAGTTATAGCAATGCAGAGTGGTGCTTGCATGCATGGGTGGTTCTGACAGGGCTTACCCTGAAGGCAGAGCCCTAGTTTTGACAGTCAAGTTAGGTAGCAAGAGTTAGGTGTGTGTTTTGGGYCATGACCTAATTCTTATCAGGGAAGGAAGATTTGATTCCCTTTCTAGCTGAGAGGATTTGTTTCACGGGTCGCTTTTGAGAAGCCTGTAAAGCCAGTTCATCTTTCAATTTGCACTGGAGAAGGGAAGAAAAAGGAAGAAAAAACATGGCCATTAGGTTCCTCCTTCTCTAGCAAAAGGAGACCATAGGATATTTTTAAGTTTCCACCTGTAAAATGTGAAAGCAGCTTCTGTATGTCCCTCGGTAGTTTGGTTCCCAGCCAGAGGCAGGCAGGCAGGCAGCCTGCTCCTAGGCATGGATTATCGGAGGCTCTCGTGTGTCCCAATATGCTTCTGTGCCAAGGAGGGCTAAGGAAATGAATATTCCTTRATTATTGCTGTAGTGTGTGACTGTGAGCAGCGTGGCACAGAAGAAGTGGGAGTTTGTTCATAGAGTTTGGCTGACGGGTAAATATTTCCTTTGCTCAGGATGGGAAACTCAAAATCCAGGAGGAAAATGCTAAGCAGAAACATCTATCAAGAGTGGAGAACAGTGTCCTGCCACACAAGTATGAAAGAAATTATACTTTTTTTCCCCTTTTCTCTTGTTCAAAGTCCTGCTTGCCTTTTCTCTTAATTTCTTTGCTGATGGTTGAGAAGTTTGGAATAATGATTTTTTTTTTTTTTTTCTAAGAAAGATTTCCAGCTTTGTATGTATTCCTTAGGCCTCCTCACTCTTTGCTTTGTGTCTTCATAGCTCTCCAAAGGAAGAATCTTCTGGYTCTGCTGCTTGTCTTCAAGATTTCTGGAGCAGAAGAGTTCTGCCTTTTGATCTCTAAATTTGTTTTAATGGAAATTTAGGGGCTTTCCTATTTTTGCTTCTCTTAGGAAGAGTCTGTACAAGAACTAAAGGGAAGGAAGAGCTACCAAAAATAKCATCTCAAGAATGTGACTGTGTAAAAAAGCAGAGCTAATATTTCTATATTAGAGCAAATATCTAAACTGAATTTTACAGAAAATTATGTCTGTTAAGATTGTTTTAGATTTTGAAAGCTAAGTTTAAGATGGTTTTTAATGTGAGGAAATGTTTTTTGAAACTACAGAGAACAGCTCTGTCATTCAGMGAGGGTAAGGAGCAATTTAAGTAGTCTCTGAATGTCCCTAGGAAAAAAAATGCAGTGCTGTAACACAGCATGCTGAATGCCAATGTAAGGGTGATGAGARAAGTGTTGTCTTCAAAATAGCATAAGCTCAATTCAAATCTGCTTTAGCAGATATTAAACGCCTTGAAGGCCTCCCTGTTTCACCTTGACTGCAGAAGCATCATAGGTCTTTGGACAGAAGTCTATCTGGAAGGTTTCATAACTTAGTGTTATCCTCATCTTTTCACAGAACATCTAGGGGATAAATATTCAGTGGCAATTTTTTAAAGAAAAAAAAAATCTTAAGATGTATGCACTATCTAAATATTTTCCCCAGACTCTTATTTCCTTTTTGCCTCTTTTCTGCTCTCCTTTCACAATTGTTTATCTGCTTCTCCAGTTTAGCAATGCGTGCTGTGTGTCTGGGTGGGTTACATGGATTCTGTGGCATGCTACCTGGGCCTCTMCCCGCTCATGTCTGATGAGGGTTACGAAGGTTTCCTCTCCATCATGCAAGCTGTGCTGGTGGTGTAGTTTTGAGGAAATAAAACCAAAAATCAGTATGGGTAGGATTTAAAATATAGGCTGAGGGAGTCCTGATGCTGCAGAAGTGTATTTTTTGTTTGTTTTAATTTACAAATGTAGCTGTTTGGATGAGCGGTAACTCCAAGTGACAGTGGTGYTCTCTTGTAGGTTACAGAGTGCCTTGCAGGATGAGCAGGTGAGTGATGCGTTCCCTTGTTTTGAAGTGCTGATTTATGAGGGAGATTTTGGATTCCTGCAGCCCCTTCCTTGGCCCATGTGCCCTCAAGTTTATGCTCTGGGTTTTGCCWTTGGGAGTATTTGTCTGTAGAGCACATAGCAGCCATCGGTCCCCTGGAGGAAAGGCACTGCTTATTTCAGTATAAAAGCTTTGAGTTGGCAGTGCTCACCTACTCGAGGTCAGTTTGCACCCTGAGCACAACTGTTGCATTGACCCCGTGGGTTGCATGATGAGCCATCGRGGAAGAAGGATTGAAGATGAGAAACACAAGGATGAGAAGTGCCTGCCCTGCTGGGAGATGAGGATTGGCGGTAGGGCCCCATCGTAGGTGCCATGTAAAGCTCTCTTCTTCTTCTTCTCTGTCTTCTCTCCTTATCCTGGGTGTAGGAGCAGGTATTGGCACCAGGAAATGACCAGCTCTGCCAACTCTGCCAGGAAGAAAGCAGCCGAAGCAAGCAGAAGGTGAGTCTCGAGGCTGGTACCTTCAGCCGCGTGGTGAATGGACACGTTTCCCCTCGGTTTTCTTATGCAAAAGATGACAAGTAGATGGCACATCTGCTGGTGACTTGGGGCCAAGAAACTGCCCATCCTCTAACGCTCACTCTGCTGTTAAGACAAATGTGCTAAATATCAGAGATTTGAGGGTCCCCCGGCCTCCTGGGTGCTTGGCTTTTCCTTCCTCTTTCCAGTTTCCTCCTTGCTGTTTTTAAATTAGTGGTTTTTGCCTGGAGCGGATGAGAAGTGAGAACAGGGGGGGTGTTCAAGCCCGTTGTTTCTCCCCTGTAACTAATGGCTGCTTCTGACACGTGTCACRTTGAGTTTTGTGCCCCCTTGTGGAGGGACAAAACCCTTTGTGTTGGGTGGCTCTGCTGCCTTCGGGCGCTCCCCTCTGCTGACTCTGCCGAGGGGGAGGGATTTCCACAAAGACTCATTGGGAGCAGGAGCAGGGGGGGCAACTCCTCTGCTGCAGTAGGGCCATGCCCGGACAGAAGGGGGCTGCCCTTGCCTTAAGGCCTTAAGGCTCTTTACTTCTCTTCCCTCCGCTTCAGAACGTCTGCAAGAACTGCGGCGGTGTCTTCTGCGAMGCCTGTTCGGCCCACGAGCTGCCGCTCCCGTCCAGCATCAACCCCGAGTGCGTGTGCAACCCGTGCCACGGGCGCCTCATGCAGCAGTACTCGAGCAGCCCCTTGTAGGGCGCGTGCCGCGGGCACCGGCAGCTTCCCCGAGCCCTCGTGGGCCTTGGAAGCGCTCGGGGCAGCGTGAGGAGACGCCGCTGGCCCGGATGCTGCGGGTCACGGGGAGGCTGCTTGAAGTGTTGACAGTTTCTCGTGAGGAAAAACGGACAGCSTGAGCCTTGCTGCTGGGGCAAGCCGCCTGCTCTGGGGCCTCAGCACAGCTGGGGAGCGGCTCGGGGAGCTGCATGCGGGGTGGCCGGAGCCACAAGCACGGCCGCTGTGTGCACYGCCTGAGTGCAGGCCGGGGACTCCTCTTCCTCAGCTGTGCTGCTTGAAGACGTGCTGACTGGAGGCAGAATGGGCGGCTTCTTTAAACCGTCTGTGCGGCTGCACTGTGGAAATACTGTTTTCCTTTTCCCTGCCGCCTTGGACAATCCGGCTCAACCATGTTACTGCAGTGCCAGGCCTGAGAAGCCCAGGTAATACCAGCAAAGTGGAGCTCAATCCTCAGGCCATGGTTTTGCTATGCACATCCACATCAAAAAAGAAAAAACAAGCCCTCAAAGTGCTTCAGTGTTTTGRGGAATTGGGGGGTGGGGCTTAGAGTATTTTTTTTTGAGGCATGTGTGATGAGAAAACTGACCTGCACTGCTCCAATCCTCACAGCAGGCATGGAAGTGCCTTAGGGCACCTCTGGCCTTTCTACCGGAGACATTCACTGTGACTCGGCCACAGGATGGTGGCCAAACGCAAGGGCTGCAGCTCTGCTTTCTGTCCCGATGGAGTAACTGGASGAACTGGATTTCCACGTCCTCAGGTGCACAGTACTACTCCCTCACTACATGGGATGTTCAGGGCCACGTCTGGGCATGCTCCCCTTTGTGCACAAAGAGTGGTTGTAACGTAGCTGGTATTTCACTGTATTTTGTTAGATTAAGGTGAAGCTGGGATGAAGTCTGGATGCTTTCCACTTAATAGAAATTCTAACCTCAAATACAGTTTAAAGAGGCTTTACAGGTCATGCTGCATCATTGTTTGTTGCTGTTATCTTAAGGAATTGTTTTACTCCAAGAAGTGGTGGCTTCCTCATGAAGCATGTAGCAGGTGAGAGTTGATTTGCTGCTTGACACTGGAGAAGCCTCCTGGAGTCTTGACTAGTGCATAGCAAACTGATGGGATGTGATGGTTAGATTCACCCAGTGTTGTACAGGTTCTGTTAGAGGGCAGTGGTTTAATTGTTCAAAGGGGTTTTCCAGTCGATAGACTGGCTGGAGCTGCMTGGGAAAGCTTGTCAGAGTGCAGGGTGGTTACAGCAGGGGATGCTAGAGTTGGTAGCAGAAGCTGGTYTCTTCCAGTTCCCATTCTGCCACTCAAGTCCTTTCTGCCTCTTAGAGAGGGAGCGTTTCAGAGGAGAGGGCTTGTAATTCTTTACCATATTCAGTGCTTTTTCCCTTCGTGGTGGTAGTTACTGCCAGGTTTTTCTTGTTGCTGTCTCTTAAATTAGACTAGAAGCAGGAAATAGCTTGACAGACTAAAAAGCCTGGACTACAAGTGCAGGCAAGACAGTGATTTCAAGGGTGCGATAGGACAGACTGAGACGGTGCTGAATTCATTGGTAACAAGCAGTAGCTTGGTGTGCATATTGCACACATTTATGGGGATTTTAAACTCCTGTACCTGAAAACCAATGTGACTTCTCTCCCAAAGAAATGCTGACTCAAGCAGCTTGAGTGCTGGGAGATTGAACTGGAAACCCAGCCCCTCCATGTGGGTATGTGTGTGCGGTATCGCAGCTTGAATGCTGCAGGGTATCGGTGACCTGACTGCTGCAGCTCGCTGTCCACAGGGAGCAACTGCTGCTCCGCTTGCAAAGACTGGCTCTGTCTCCATTTAATGGAGCAGTGCAGGGGTTCAGCAGCTCCTTTTGAGTCACCTGGGATGGCTGGGAAGGAGCAGCCCTTCCAAGAGCTGCCSGAAGACCCTTGAGGACACAGCTCTGGCTGCTCTGATAGCAAGTGACATTTAGAAAGGTCAGAGCGGGATCTGTGTTGGCTGCCACRTGTCTGGGTCAGCGCCTGCCTCTACCCTCTGAGACCAGATGTCAGTGAAGGTCCCTCCTCTTCAGCAAGTGCTAGGTTTTACAGTGCTGCAAGTGTTGRAGGTGCATGGGTGCAGGTCCTGCTGGCAAAGCTACTTGGTGGAGTTGCACCTGGAATGCTTGGATGGGGRAGAGCAGAAGGCAGTTTTCTTGTGTTAATTCTGCTCCATGCAATAAATTTTCTCATGAGTATCTTGCATCCTGTGCACTCCTTCGTTTCTGCTGGGGCTGGATTATTGGGGATATCTTTCAAAACCTGTCACAGTTGCACAACTGCTTGTGCAGTATGAGAGCAGAGATGTAAGAGCTAAACCTTGCCCCCMTCAAATACAGTGCATTAGGATCCTGCACCACTTGGATTTAGCTTTATTGTCAATGCTCTTCTGTTGGTTATACTGTAACTCAACAACACTTAATTTGCAATTATGTGTCCTGCTTGGAGGACCCCATCTACTTCCAAAACATGTTCCAAAACATGTTAGTCTAACTGCCTTTTACCACATACACATGTGAGCAGCTCCAGGTACCATCTCCCATGTGGCCCCAACTCAAGGAAAGACTCGTCTTTCCGCTGAGACTTTTTCTACCTTATGAAATGGATGACGTATGCAGAATATATCAAGGCAATTTATTACATGCTCTTACACAAATYCAAACTAAGTTATTTTATACAGCTTATCCTTGCCACGGAGCAGCGACACTTGTATGGCCTCTTCATAATGATGACCACAGAATGTGCTGGCTTTGGCCTAAAACAAAAGGAGGGGGGAAAAAAATTAACTACTTAAACACAGCCTTCTTTTGTAGTTGCATTTTTTGAAATATACCATTGCCTTTTACTGTAAACACTTGTTTCCAATAATGGAACAGTAGAAAGTGGCAATAGTAAGAGCCCCCTAMCACCTTTGTAGGATTCTTACAGAGTTGGGGAGCAGAGGGAATAAAATAWAAAAAGAACTTGGACTGTCCCGCATGGTCAAGCTTGCCTGTAACACAGGCTGTAAGCAGCCTTTCCCCCTCACTGCATGAGCATTTACTGTCAGGGGTCACGTGTAGAAAACACTTCACCACTCTTTAACCCAAGCTTCCTTSCCAGGGCCCACGGTAACTTCAGAACCTTTGCACAAGCCAGAAGCCCAGAGCATTTTTAGAAACCAAACAGACCACAGCTGACTTGTGGGGTGCCAGGTCGTGAAGCCAGGGCTGAGGCAGCTGCATTGAGACCTCCTGTGCCAAGGGCATGCTCAGGCCAGAGCATCAGGCCCGATGTCCCCCTCTAAGGCACTAGGATGGTCAACGTGAGCTATTTTTATTTTTAAAGCATGCATCATAAAGGCTGTAATAAAAAAAAAGGATGCACTTACCAAATTGCTCTTGTTCCACTGTCACTAGCAGTCTTGTTTGACCTCTGGGTGCTTGTTCAGGAATAACTCAATGGAACTGCACTCTGGGGAATAATTTGGGAGAGGTCAGTTTGGGTTACTCATATATACTACATGCTCCTCTCTTTCTCCAGTTTAATGTACAGAGCAACTTGCCCTTCCCAGGTTAAAATGTTCCCTGGGGCACTGTGTTATCACAGGCTAGAGGAGAATGTGCTCTGKGGGAGGCGTGAGGCTCCCAGGCTTYGAGYCTGAACACCCTTTTCCCCTTCCTCTTACGTGTGTTTGACTCCTGCTTGGCCATGGCTGCAGCTGCCTCCTCGTGGCTCCCAAAATGGACATCTGCTTCTCCCGTGGCTTCTCCCTGGGAGTTGTATTCCACCAGGATCCTTGTGGGCTTTTGGGGAGCAAAAAACTGGAAGAGAGGAAAAAGAAAAATAAGAAAATGGAGGTCCCAAGAGCGTGAGGTGAGTGAGCAGACCTGCMCTTGATGCAACTACACAAACAGCAGACTCCAACTCTCAGGCCGTGTGCAGGACTGAAAACCAGTAACCGAGGGGATCCAGGGACACAGGGGGAACTTGGTTATTAGAGGGGGTATTTTTTACACTAACAGTGCGTGTGCAAGCTCAGTGCTCAGCACCAGAGCAGCACCCTGCCCCCTTCTGCAGCCCTATTGGGGTGAGGCTGCCACACAGGCCAAGCGCCCTGTCCTGTGCTGCACCGCAACAGCAGGGCCATGACAGCAACAACCATCCTCACCCAGCACCCACAGCTTGGGCAATAACCCGTGTTGGGGGCTGTACACGCTGCCGTTATGGGGCTCTGCAAGCATGAAAAGCAAGTCCATTTGATATTAAAAAGACTGTGAAATTGATTTTGTTTGTGATCAATTCTGAAAATTGTGAAATGTGTTTTGTTTATGGCTAATTCTGAAATCTCTCTGAAGTTGACAGCCAGGCTCAGCTGAGAGTAATGAATATTCCTGACACTCAGCAAGCTCCTCTCCATCCTTGTTTACAAAGGAGGGAAGTGCCACCCTGAGCCCTAGACACCCTGTGGGCTCCTGTCCCCAAGGGTTCAGGTGACGCGGGGAAGCTACTTCCTCTGTAAAGACTGATCAGTGAACGGTGGCTCTGACAGCCAGCACGGTTCAGCCTCCCACTGCTACTCACGTTGATCAGGTCCTGGGCACTCGCTTCGGTAGGAAAACCCCTCACGTGCACAAAATGCTGCGAGGCCGAGGCCTCCCCACCTTCTGACACGCGCCTGGACCTTTCTGTAACTTCTCCATGCGAACCTGTAGCAGAAGTTGCAAAAGCACCATGAGCGAGGGCCCCAGAAACACAGGGGGCACCTGCCCATGCCATGAGGGTGACAGGAAGGTGCCTCCGGGAGGGCAGGTAACTCACTGCTCTCTTGCTGGGCGCTGGAGCCTCCCGTGTAACTCAGTTCTCCCAGGACCGCGTCATGGTCCCTGCCGGCTCTGGCGTAGGGCGACGCGGGTGCGTCCTGCATCGCGTGCCTCCGCATGTGGTGCTTCCTGCCTCTGTACACCTCTATGTACCTAGGGGGGAAGGAGAGCGTCCTGTRGCGCGCGCGCAGCCTCCGCAGAGCGCTCCAGCTCTCAGGAAAGCCTCGGCACGCTCCGGGACACGCTCCCAGCTCCCGTCCCCCACGGGACGGGGAGAGAGTTACGGTGCCTTCTAACTGGCAAGGAACGGGTTTGAAAAATGAGGTTATTATTTAAATAAGTTATTTAGATTTATGAGTCCTTTTTAACATGAAATGACTCTCTTTTTTGGCTTGAAATGACAGCCATTTTTAAACCCGCACACATGGCCAGACCTCCTCCCAGTTTTGCCTGCGTGACGTTTAGAGTTCACAGCCTTTCAGAAAGCCCTTGTGGATGAATCACGACAAACCCACGCGACGTTTCCCTCCAGRAACGCAGGTCCTTGCCGAGGCCCCTCACACCGCGCAGAGCCCGGCGGAGGGGCAGGTTTAGGCGGAGCAGCGAATGCTCACACGGGGGGCCTTGCTGCCCACGTGAGGGGCTGGGCAGGGGCAGCGGAGGTGCCTGTGCATGGGACCCACGGAGCCCAGGGGCTGCGGCAAGGGGACGCGAGCCGGCGGGTCTGGTGCTTCAGAGCGGCTGCTGTCGGCCGTTCACGGGAGCGACGCACCCACCTGTTCCCGATGTATTCCTTGTGCCGCAAGAGGGCTTTGGCGGCCATGTCCGGAGCGGCAAACTGCACGTACGCCTCTCCCGTCCGTCTGTCTCCCCGGTTAACGAACACGATGTCAGTCACGCTCAAACCTTTAAGCAGCAGCAGGAGGAAGAAAAAGACTCTTATAAATAAGAGGAACCCGTGCCATAGCTCAAAAAGACACCCCTTCCCATCCCCATCCAACTTAAGACAACCCACAGGTCACCTAGCTCTGAATCAGCTGCTCATGCTGGCCCAAATACCGCTTTTTTTTTCCCCCCTAATTCTTTCTTTTTACTGTATTTTTATAAGTTCTAGTGTAAGCCTCAGCTACCGTAACAAATCCACGTGAGGTTTCCAACAAGCAAGGACTATAAGTTCTAGAGAACAACTAAATCCAAGGCACAAACACACTTCAACTGTGACTCTTCTCTTCTGGTGACTTTCTTCATTCTCCTCTTCAAACCTCAAGCCAAGTTCAGTTCACGGGCTGTTCCCCTCACACTGTCCTTCCCCCATGCAGTATCTTCCTGGTGTCCCCCTTCCTAGTGATGATGGAAACTCCTACCACTGGCAGCCTTCATTTACTGAAACCTCGAGATGCCTCCAGTTGCAACGGGATGGGGACGTCTCGCAACGCTCGTCGCCTCTCACGGTGCTTGCCGAGAGCCCGGCAAGACAGGCCACGGGGCGGGAAGCAAGCCGGAGCGGAAGCTCGTCCGACTCACCCGCAAAGAAATCYGCGATGTCGTCCTCGGTGCAGCTGTAGGGCAGCCCCCTGAGCATCACGACTCCGTCGTTAATGGCCTTGGACTCGTCGCGCAGGCTCTGCAACAAGCCCTCCACATCTTTGTCGTGTACTTCGAACACTGCAAGGGACAAGGCACGCGCCACGTTGTCCTTCCCCGTCCGCACGAGGTGGCGCCTGCGGGCGCTTCCTCCTCCGGCGGCACTTCCCCTGACACCTTCACCCCCAGTTGCCTCACGTGAGGGCACCGGGGGATACCCCGGAGCATCCCCACTGCTCCGGCTGCCTCCCCGTCCTGCTCATCCGAGCCCATGTGGCGCTGCCCCCGGCTCTCACCAGCCCGGGGGGGRCGTTTCTTCCCCTCTCATTCTGCCCCTTCGCACGCACCTTTCACGTAGCGCGGGCCCATGTACCGCAAGTGCTTTTCCAAGGCTCTCTGCACATCGGCCTTCGATTCCAGCTCAATCAAGGCGTCGCCCCTGCGCCTCCCATCCCTGTTTAAGAGGAAGTGTATGCCGTGCTCACCGTTTCGAATTCTACAGCCTGGAAATCAGGGAAGAGGTCACACACGGAATCAGAGGCAGCTGCAGCAAACACGGCCGAGAGGGGCTGCGCTACATCGACACCCCGCGTCGGGCCACGGCCCCCAGCGCTGTGAGACCGCGGCCCCAGCAACGGGCAGGCGGCTCCGCTTCCGMCCCCACGGCTGACACGAATCGCTCCTCACGGACAGGGGGCTGATGGGGCACCCACCGCCCCCCGGGGCCGCCTCGCGCTGCTCCGGGGAGGCCCCCACCACCCCGCGGGGCCGCGGGGCCGCCTCGCGCTGCCC
>PTEX01000036.1:3924229-3996562 GCA_003342815.1 Eudromia elegans | reverse complement strand
CTGACCCTCCTTGCAGCAGTGCCTGCAGCCCGGGAGGTGAGCGTTGCTGCAGAGAAGGAGCATCTGCAGGATGCATCTGCACCAGTGTGAACTGCCATCCRCTGCTGCAGGAAGATCAGCACCAGGCCATGCAACTTCTAGGGAGTTAAAACCTGTCAAGATCTTCCTGGCATCTCTGTGAGGCTGCCGAGGGCAATAAACTTATTTTTCTTAAAGTATTCAGGAGGAGCTTTTCTGAGGGAAGAGGCCAGTTGCAGTATCTCCTCCTGGAAGGAAATGCACTGGATTTGAAATTGAGTGGTCTCTACAGTTCCCTCCAAAGTTGGRGTCTGTTCTGAGTTGTCTAGAAAAGCTCTGGCTGAGCTTTTCTGGGTCAGATTAAAGCAGATCAAAAAGAAATARGCAAAAGGCTGTATTATTTTTGTATGTGTGTGTCCATATGTGTGTATATATATGTGTGTATTTATATATGTATGTATCTATATATGTATTTATAAATTCCCASAGCCAGTGTGACAGTTAGTCTGCATGTGAATATGCCACATTCCTTCCCAGGCCATTGCMTAGGGTGATACTTTGGGGAGGGATTCTCAGGGATAGGAACAAGACYCTTGGATGGGTTGTGTGGAGGAGCATGTGTCCATGGGTGTTTACTGATACATTTGCAGTGACTTCTTACCTTATAGTGCTCCCTTTGTAAACAAGACCAGACATTTTAGGCTATATAAACCTTACTGAATGTACACTTTCTGGGGCTGGATACCCGGAATACCAATTCTGTTCAGCATGCTAATTGTGCATCTCAGAATTGCTCTGCTGAATTCAGACTTTTGCTTCCCGCTTTGTATATATGCAACCYGAGTCAGAGGTTACTGCCTTGATGCAGGTGAGATAACAATTTTGTGTTAATAAAACAACAGCCTTCCACTGTGAATTCGTGAAGGTAAGAGGAGTTTTTCTTTGAAACTGCACTTGGAAACATTTAAAAGCCGYCACTTCTGGGGACTAGGAAGAAAATTCTTTTACTCTTGTATCTTTTAGGTCTTTCTTCATGAGAAAGCTGAGGATAACTCGCAACCTTTTGCTCCGTTTTGTCTTGTCCTTCAAAGCACAGACTTGCATTGCACAGATAAAACTTGCAAGTCGCRGGGATCCTTTTCTCGTTATTCTCTCGTCTCCCTTCCCCCTCTAAACCCAGTAACAACCGTAGCTTATTGTTCTGAGTTTCCTCCTGTTTTTCTGTGTGGAGACACTAACATCTTGTTCACCCTCTCTTCTCTCCTTTTTCCTCCTCCAGTTCGCAGCTGTTCCTTGGCTCGAATCCATTCCTTTTGTTATTCTGGTGTGTTGCCTGTGATCCTGTCCATAGTTTAGTTTAGTCTTGTTTCAAGTTCTACAGATTGCCCCTTTGCAGTAGTTTTTTTAAAGTTGCTTGTTGTTGTACATGGTTATTAAGTGTGAGACCTTAACTCCTGTGTTAATCACGTGTACCTTAGGGATGTGAGCACTTCTGAAGTACACAAACGTGCTCCTTTCCTTGGAGAACACGCATTGCAAATAACAGCTCCTAATGCACAAGTAYGTTGGCTTTACCCGAAGTCTATTTCCTTTCTTTCTGACAGAATAARTGAACTTAAGGTAGCTTTGATAAATTTTTGCTAAAAAATTGAGGTAAGCTCATTTTGGACATTAAAGGAGTTTGTGCCCAGAGTGTGATTGGGTGGGCTTTGTGTGTTAACCTTAATAAAGTAACTCATATTTGACTTGGTCGGTTTGAAGTTGGGAAAAATGCAATTAAAATACAGAAATAGTCTTGGCTTCACTTGACAGGAGTGATAGTTTTGGGAACTGGCTGAGCCTTCAGAATCCAGAAATGAAACTGGCACGTGGAGGTGTTTGAGAGCTGGGTCTTCCCAGTGAGRTCCTTTGCGGTGTAGAAGCAAACTTTCTAAAGACAGATGCAACGCACACGAGAAGGCGTGAAATATGGGGGATGTTYAAGAAATAGTTTGTGACGAGATAACGGAGGGTGTTTTTGGAAGGCCYTTCGCTTATTCATTACTGCTCACGTCCCTTTCTTCTTCCTGTGGTTCTTTGTATTATTTCTTGAGTCTAATGATCCTTCTGTTGTTTCCTGCAACCAGATGCCGTGGCACCTATTAATCARTGTGAAAATGTAATCTTTGCTCCTCCATGCTCTGAGGTTTCTGCAGGGAAATTGCAGTGTGTTTTACACTTGCAGTGTTGGGGTGTCGGCAGTCTGTTTTGTGTTGGGGGTGGCAATAAAAGAGCCTTTTTTAGTGTGTTGAAGTGACCCACTCTATTAAAATTGAGTTCGGTTTCTCTTTTTCTAATATTATTCCCCCCCCCACCCTGTGACATTAACAGCTCTTTTTTTTTTTTTTTTTCTTTTCTGTTTTAAAAAGGATTGAAGGCTGTCTAAAGCCATTTAGTCTTTAAAAAAATGATGCCCTGCTGTGATTTCATAGGTTGTATGACTGGATTTGCTTTAGTAATTCATAAAGCATTGGTTTTTAAAAGCCCTGATCAGCGTTTTGGGAAACCATCCATGTTCTGAGGCGCGTTCTCCGAGCACTATATTTGGTATCTAAGTAAGGAGCTAATTTGATTTTAGAGCCAAGCTTTTATTACCGTAATTCATCATCTTCAGCAGCCCCTAGATTGCATTCTGACCAATGGTGCTTCCCACCTTCTTCTTAAGTGGATTCAAAGGGTGTGACCTGTAAGACCAAATATTGTGTAGCCTGGGCTAGTAACGTCAGTAGGTGGAGAAAATGCAGCTGCGTGTCAGGAGACCTCTGTGACGCACAGAGCGGTTCGTGGTGCAATGCAGCCTATGCCTTTTGTAASGGGTGCCCTCGTCCTTGACCTGCTGTTCATCACCTGCCCTGTGGCTTTGAATCCCCCTTCCCGTGCGGTCCCCGCAGTGCTGAGAGGCTGGTGCTGCAAGAGGCTGCCCGTGGTGTAGCTCTCCACGGCGCTTAGTGATGCTCTCCGTGACTGCTCCCTGATGCCTCCTTGAGCAGTTTAGTTTCTCCCTTTGTTTTCTGCGGCCGGTGTCTTGTCTTTAAACAAAATCAGATGGGTTGCTAAAAGACAAACCCCTMGACTTTTGTTTTTCTTACGTTTCTTGTGGAATTGGCTTACTTGCATCTTCTGTAAAGGTGACTTAGAGTTTTAATTTCCGACCATCTGTGGATGCTCGTGTGTTTTGGGTGATTTGTGTCCCTCTCTTGTCGGCATTCACTTTGACTGCCAGGCCAGGGCTTGCATATTGTTGATTCTCTCTTAAGAAAAAAAAAAGGGGGGGGGGGGAAACCCCTTCTCTTTCCTTATGTCCTGCATGATGTTCACGTTCATCCTTCTGGTTTTCACGTTTCCATGTGTTTGTGTAGCATGTGCAGTATGGTCTTCACTCCCACATCTGTTAGCAGGCATCTTTCCCTCCAAATGACGGATTTTCTTCAGAACTGAACAGTTTGTTGGAAGCGTCTGACAGGCCGTTTCGGGGCGGATCTTCAAAGTAACACGATTTTGAGAACCTTGGCCTCTCCTTGCGTTTTGCTCGCAGTCAGTGTCTTCGTTGTACGGGTGTCAAGTTGGAGAYGTGCCCTCGAGGCGTTCAGGTTGCAAACTTTGCAGGGTGGAGTCTCTCTGCAGGCCTCCCGCAGCAGCCGGCTTCTTGGTGCACTCCGTTGACCTGTTGTATCATCCTCCGTCACGGGCATCTCGTCGGTTGATTCCGAGTGAGTTTGCCACTGGGCAGAGCTGCCTCCTGCTCCTTTATTTCTCATAAAGCAGCTCTTGCCACGGGGTGTGCACAGCATCCTTTTCAGCAACCTTTTGGCTCCTTCGATAGTCTGCTCTCTGCAGCTTTATGGGGTCCCCCTTCTCCCAAGGGAATTGTGCCATGCGTTCATGTCCAGCAGAAGTAAGAGTGGGGATAGCTTTTTAGTGCCGAGGCTTACGGATGGGAAAGGGTGGGCTTTACAAAAGAGTAGTTCTTTCTTCTAATGAATGCTTTACTTGGCGCATTAAGGGGCTGAGGTTTGAGCCTTAGTGGAAACGAAACTTCGAGGCATAACTGGATGAAGTTACAACTTTTGTTTGARTTTGTGCTGTGCCATTCCCTTTTAACCAGACTAATGCTAATTGACAGACATAAAGGTTTCTTGGGGGAGAAGGGGGAGAATAAGTGAGAAAATAGAACTATTTGGTTTGTGGAGAGCTTAATTAGTGACTGAAAGGGTAAAGATACCAAACTCCTCCTCTGCAGTTCTGAGGAAGAAATGAAACAGTYGGAGAGGAAGGAATAGCTCGTATTTGCCTCCTTCGAAATTGCAGTAGTCTGCTCTTTTAAAGGACGAGTGCATGAATATTAGGCGACTAGAATACAAGGGACATTTGGTTCTATCCTGCAGTTCCAAGGCATGCTCRTGCACCACACACATGTACGCACACTCAATATGAGGGTTAAAATAGTCAGGGAACCTGAGATTCAGCTAAAATGCCGAACAGACCAGCTAAGACCAGTCCTTGGTTTTGCTCATTGTGGCAAGCTAAATTCTGTGGGTGTGGACGCTTGTGTTGGTTTCGAGACGGCAGTGAACACCAAGGAGYGTGGAGTGAAACGTTCTGGATAATCCTCATGCCTTTCTTTTAACAGATTTCAAAGGCCTTAAGGAGGAAAGTGTGCGGAGAGACTTGGGTCTCCATGGAAAGCTTGAAACGAGGGAATGTGCTCTGTGAGAGAGCACAGCAACGTGACCATGATTCCTTGGCACAAGGGCTGCATGCAGTGGGGCCAGCAGTAGGGACCCCATTGCTGCCCACGAGCATGGCTGGGTTTTTGCCATKTGTGTTGTGACACGAGGCCTTCCTCACATGGGCAGGTACGTTCYGAGGATGCCGATGGAAAAAGAGGCCCGGAGAGACGCGGAGGAGCGCCGGCGTCCGGAACGGTCTGCGGCCACTCGTGTGGTTTTGAGCCTGAAGGGTGACGCTGCGGGGCCTGCGAGGGCAGGCGTCACAGGAAACGAATGACTCGGTCTCTGAGGGCCGAGCGCTCGGTCTGCTCATCCGTCATCCTCGCGCCTTCCCCCGGGRCAGGCTGCCGGTGAGGGCAGGCAGAAGCTGCGTCGTGGTGCCTCTAAGAGCACCCGCCTTCTGCCAGATGGATCCCGGGTTTGCTTCATTTCTCTGCCTCCAAAATGTGCTTAATTGGTTTCACGACGGACACTGCTTAGAAGAAGAAAAGGTCGATTAAGAAACGTGGGAGGAACAGGCCAACTGTGTGTGCCATGATAGTCTGCAGCACGGGGTGGTGAGGGCTGGGACTAGCAAAAGCATTCCTTAAGGCTACCCTAAAAAAACATTCCCTTCCTGGAAGTGAATCATCTGATAAACTCTGGTTCTSCTTTGAACATGTGGAGTCTTGTGCATACTGATGCGATACTTTATTTTTCTTTTTAAAGAAATATTGATAAGAGTATTTTAATCTGCCCCCTCTCATGCCATTCTGAAACATTAAGCTGTGAAGACAGACAGTTAATTTTCTAGAAAGGAGACAGGTTTTTGTTCCAGCCTTGATGAATATGAAATCAAAATTCTCACGCAAATACCTGTTTCACTGTCAATACTTTGGCAGAAGAAGGTGCTATTTCATATTAATGATAGAACTGAGGGTGACTACATGAGTTGAAGGCTCCTGARCCTGGGTTTGCGCTACAGGGGCTGAAAGCCTTTGTGTTACTTGGGCAAGATCTGATCTGTGTTCCTCATGATGCTTTGCAGAGCTTCCCTAGTTACAGTGCTGYGGAAGGAGCATGCTGCAGTCTGGGAGGGGGAAACCTGGCTCCTGCTCTTGCTGGTTTATAAAGCCCGAGGTCAGTCTCTTGGAGCCGTCACGGCAATAGGTACATTACAAGAAGGGGCAAAGGACATTTCTTATTAAAGAGGTGGCCTCCCAGTTACTGAATTTAGTGGTAGCTTTGGGCAGGGACATTTTGTAGCCCCTCTCTACACCGATTTCACCCTTTTTTGACCTTGATATTTGTAATTCCAGGTAGTACATCCAGGTGTAGCAGACAGTTAAGGTTAGTCATATGTCTCCTGTGAGTCACTCTGGGAAGCATCAGCACTGTGTCATAGATGAAAATCTTCAGGCCTTGCTTAGTACAAGAAAGTTGATAAAGTATAGATAACATATATTCTTTACCTATAGACCGTGTGTTCAAGAATGTGTTTTTTTCAACCCATTTGTCCTGTATTTAGAGGGGAAAATAATATGTAGTCCCAGAATTGCTTTCCAACCACTACCGTAGATTTCTGGGAGTGCGACTATGTTGTGTGAGGAGTTGGCAGGTCTTAGCTAAGCCCCAGCTTGTCTGCTTTGGTTTGCCTTGTGATCTTGGCAAAGCCTGTGCTTCCGGAGAGTGGTGCTTACTACGGCTTAACTGTTTGAAAAGTTTAAAAGTTAGTTTTGTTAGAGGGAAAAGCTCCCTAGAAGCATGGTGCTCTTGTTACTGGCCACAATAATACCGTGACGAAGAATGTTAAACACACGGACATTTTTCTGGGCGGGAGCTATGGACTTCTGCACTTGCCCTTGCTGTATTTATGCATGCGCTTGTTGGCTTTTAGCCCTTACTCTGTGTTGAACAGCCTTTCAGTATTTCATACTGTTGCTTGGTAAGCCGATAGTGTGTCGTGCTGGAGCACCTGCAGGCGTCCGAGCTGAGCTTGGCAGCAYGGCCAGCGCCGTAGCTCATGTGAAGCTGTTAACCTGCCCTCACGGTCACCTTGAGGGAAAGCAGCACTGGGGGCTAGAACTGCTTCCCAGAAATTGTCTACAGSTGTTGCACAGCTGGGCCCCTCATCCTGGGGCCCTCTCATCCTGCGGGTGCCCTCAGTCCCTGAGGGCTCAAAAACGGCAGAGGGGCTCAGAGCTCCGCTCTAACCTCTGGGAACAGGAGAGCGAACTTCGGTTCGGTCTCTTTTGTTTGCTTCTTTTTTCTTTCTTTTTTCCTTCTGTCTTCACAATAGAAATGTTGTGACTACTCGGTGTTATAAATGCTCAAGTTAAATCTTGTCAATGTGCCTTTGGAACATACACTGTTTAATTTTTCCTGCTGTCCTTTSGAAGCTTTGATTGCCATGGAGAAAAAGCTTTTAAGTGGTGAAGTATTGATTTCCGAAGAGTAGAAAAGCTTTATTTGTTTATTTTATGTTGATATTTTGGCTCTTACAAACAYGCATGGTCATACTGCAATATGTCTGTTCTTAGCAGGATTTAACTGGAAGCGCAGGAAAGTTGTGGCAAGGCCAGAAATGCCTGCTTTTCTGGTGCTTAGTTCTCAGAAGGTTTCTGTATATCAGGATCTAACAGACGGTACAGCAGGAGAAAGGAGACAAGGAGGTGAGGAACTGAAGTTTGAGGACATCTCTGATAAATTTACTTGTTGGTCTTTGCCAGTAAGTATCGTCTTCACTTCCCTGTGGGTTACAAGATGCTAATGATACCTACTTCAAAGGTACTTTGTAAGGATTAATTAATGCTCGTGAAGGCCTTTGAAGATGAGAAAGCAGGAGTTGAAATCCCAAAAGTTTTCATGCCGCAGGTCCATGTTTTGTGAACTGTCTTGAGTTCTTCTTTTTCAGAGTCTTTCAAGCACCTCCAAATGATGYTTTAAAAGCTAATTTGAGGAGCTTGCTTCGCTTGGGCCATGGTGGTGAACACATTGTACAGGCATCGAGTCATGTAGCCATGTGTGCCAAGTTAGCTATGTGGACGTTCAGCCCCCTGAGGAAAGAAAGATGCTATCCCACGGCCTTAATCAGAAGAATGTATGTAGCAGGCTCATCCTGAACAAGATGCCATTACAGCATGTTCTGTTTGCTCTTCCTCAGAAGGCAAGAAGCTTCTCTTCTGTGCTTGAGAAAACCATCCCCTCATGGGTGACGCCTGCTGTGATCCATAGGACTTGTAGCACAGTGCTCCTGAGCCCCAAAGAGATGGGAAGAGCAGTGCTCTCCACCTCCTGTGCAACTTAAATATATATATATATATATAAACTTAAAGTTATGCTTAAGAAAAACTGTATACTTAGAAAACTTAAATACCTGAGATATTTTAAGGGGAGGTATTTTGTCTTGTAAAACATGCCTGTTGTGTATGTGACGTGCATCCTCCTCTTTGCCTTCCTCCACGTCCCCAGCCATGCAGCAGGACGTTTTATAAGCATTGCTCTGGTCTGAGAAGCTCTGATGCGTTGTGCGTAAGCTGTGGAATAACCTGGTCTGGCCTTGGCACAAAGAGGCACTTTGGGGAAGCCACTGGAGTGCTGTGGAGATTGCGTTGGTTCAGGATGCGGCAGGCCTGGCTCGGCAGGCTCCCTAAGGGCAGTGCTTGGGCTCCGGCGCGCATCCCTGTGCTGCATTGCCAAGCACGCTGACTTCAGGGCCGGGGTTTTGCCTGGGCATACGAGCTGTGCTGTGCACAGCAGTGGGCGAGAGCTTGGGTCAAGTTTAGTTTCATTGTTTTTTAAAGGTTTGCCCGCACTGGATGTGAAGCTGGAGCGGGTTGCTGCAGGCAGCAAGAGGCTCCAGGAGGCCCTTTTCTCCGGGAGCTGCAAATCCACAACCCTAATGCGGGACGTGCATCATGAAAACCCTCTCCATCAGCAGTGGCTGCCCCACTGAGCCCGGGCCCTCGGCTCGGCCCGAGCACCCAGTCCGCCCCAGTGCAAGGTGCAGCCCAGCGGGYGCTCCCGCAACCCCGCTTCCCTGGAGAAACCGAAGGGCCCGCCCTGCCAGAAGTGGTTAGTGTGGGAGTGAAGGGAAATAAATGCCCTCGGCATTGCAGGAATTCTGCAGGGAGCCAATTCCTCTTGGAAGCCTAGGAATTCATTTTGACAAATTCTGAATGTTATGCCGTGGTTTTTGGGAGAAATGATCTGCAGGTATAGCTAATGATATTGTAAAATATATGTGAAAATCAAATATTGTCCTTGATGAAGACATGTGTTATGATATGACTTGAACAGCCACCAAACAGACTTCTTAAAAATGTGCGTCCTTCATTTTTGTGCCCAGGTGGTGGAGGAAATAGACCTGGAGCAATAAGACGTTCTAAATCCATTTCATACAAACTGACTTGGCATAATAATTCGGAAGTGATTTTTTCCCCCTTTTGTTTTTTTAGGAGGGGAATACCTTCTGCTCGCTGCTGGGAAGTGTAGTGTAAGAAAGTCAGGAAAAGACAGAGGCTGCTGTGTTCAGGATTGAGGGAGGAAGCAGGATTCCTTAATAACTGCAAGCTTTCAAGAGGGGTTCAAGTGATAGTACCACGAGGTAAATCAAAAAGGATGGTGTTGGTTAAGTAACAGGAGACCCTCTGAGCTAACAAGGTAGTTGAAACTGCATTTGTAGTGACTATTACAGCCAGAGCAAGAGCAAACTTGTCCTGGGAGGGCCTAGGCTTAGAGGAACTGGAATAGGTTCTTGCATCTTTGAGCTCTCCTAGTTGACATGCAGTCAACTCCTAGCCTGGCTACTTGCACCCATGCAGGGCGTTTTGATAACTTACTGCCAACACTGCAGATATTTCCATAGCGCATGGTGAATAGCAGCCTGGGTTTACCCTAGCTGCTTTTCTCTCTGAGTGCTTCACTGACCATCTCTTGCTCTTTAGGAACGACTGTGTTGGATTATGGAAGCAATGATCAGAAAGATAGTGCAGGCAAGCAGAGGCCTAGAAATAAGGGATGCGTACCATGGATTTACAGGCTTGGGGTTTTTTTCTTTCTTTTTTTTTTTTTCTGCTTCCCCCTTGGCTCAGTGACCTCCTTCGATGCCGCCAAAACGGGCCGCATGTTGGCTTAGCCACGGGACAAACTTTCTCTTGCTCTTGCTTTTGTGTGACGGGACCAGTCTCTACTCTTGCTGTGAATATGGTCGTGTGTCACTCCTCTCCCTGCAGATGTGCACCAGAGCAATTGCCAAATGTCGTAGGTTGTATTTTCACTCACCCCTTTTGGCATCTTGGCTATAAAATGTGTGTATGTGTGTGTACCTGGAGAGAAAAGTGATGCTTCTTTGGGCCAAAGGATGGTCAGAGCAGGACCAGGACCACTTAAATCTCTAACAGCACCTTTGTGGCATCTGCCTAGACTCAAGGATCCTCCTGTGAAGGAGATGTTACTTTACCACCCAAATTTGGGAAGCTTGTGGCTTGTCTCCAACAGCAGCACATTTTCTTCTTACCCTCCTCTTGTTCGGAGTTAAACAGAGTCTTAATGAACTGCAGATAGTTTTGTCACCGGCTTGTCGTACGGTGTGTTCTTCTGATCACCTCTCSTGTTTCGGGAAGAAGAGTGTTTTTGGTATTCTTTGGTGTGCACAGTGTCTGTGCTAGAGCTGTCAGCATTCAGGCTGTTCTGCCAGAGCGTTCAGGCTTTTACAAGTGAGCGGTTCTTCATTTCTGTTTTACAAAATTGTGGTGGTGAGGGGAAAAACAAAATGAAAAATACATTTCTCAGAGCACTTCTGTGTGACCGTGAGCAATAACATTGCTCCAAAGATCAGCTGCAACCCTTTTATGTTGGATTATGTAGCTTAAACACTATAGATGAGCTCCAGAGAGCACCCTTATCCTCTACTTTTACCCCCCAAATAAGGTTTTTTTGTTTATTTGGTTTGTACTACTAAAAATTCTGTTCAGGCCTCTAGAGAGCTGTTGAAAAACTGACCAATACTTGGTAACAAGAGTTGAGAATTGGGCAATGTTTATATGGAAGATGCTGTGGCCTGGGTTTCGCTACTTTCTGTGTATGTTGGAATTTAGAGTTTTGGGTTTTTTTTTCCCAAAGAAATGTTTGCTTTACACATACACTAAAAATTTGCCCATACTGACTTACCTGACACTTCTACAGATATTTGGAGTTTTGTGCATCTCATGTCTGGCATGCCAAGGGTTAATGTGCTATCTGGGTTTGCTGCCATCATTTAACATTCAAGTATCTAAACAGTTTTTTATAGCTCAATTCATATTTTTCAAAGAAATTTATAGTTGGGAAGATGTTCTTCAACTAAACTGTTTCCATATTTTTGAGCAAATGCAATTTAAAAACTAAATTTCCCAATAGCAGCAATTGCTTGAAAAAGGTACTATGTAAAGGGTACTTAAGCCTTCCCTTAAGTGTGTTTTTTTATACCAATTTTTGGTCTGATACACTGCTGGTGAGTTGAAGTAGCTAAGATAGTGTTCTGCATTAGGCAGGAGTCCMAAGGGTTGCAGCTGCCTGTTCTCAAGTTAATGAATAGTAGTAACCTTAATGCAGTGTATCTGATCTGAAATGAGAAGGGTCTGGACCTGCTGGCCTTACCCCGAGTTTTCTTCTGTGTTTGTGGTGACATTTTGTGTCCCCTGAAGGCAAACATTGGAAAGGACGTGGGGTTTTTGGTTATTGGGTGTCCTGTGTTGTGGTCAAAAAACTCCGGGATGGTTGACGCTGAAAAGCGATTTAATGGCTTCAAACAAAAAGCAAATTAAAGCATCTGCCCACCCCTGCCATCGCCTGCCAATTGTGTTCAATTCTCCTTTTCTACATGAGAATTGGGGAGCRGGAGAAACGTCCCCTCCCCTCATCTTGTGCTTGTCCATCCCTTCCCGCGTGCTCTCCCTTCTCGTCTGTAGGCTGAGCACTTGCTCTCTCTTTCGCAGCGGCAGCCGCTCTTCTAAAACCTTCAAGCCAAAGAAGAACATCCCGGAGGGCTCCCACCAGTACGAGCTGCTCAAGCACGCCGAAGCCACGCTGGGCAGCGGCAACCTCCGCATGGCCGTCATGCTGCCCGAGGGCGAAGACCTGAACGAGTGGGTCGCCGTGAACAGTAAGTTGGCCAGCCTGGCTTGTGCGAGGGGCACGCTGACTGCCCCACCAGCCCTTTTGGGTGCCTTTCCTCCTCCTTCCTCTCCCTCCCATCGTCCTGTGTGGRCTGTGAAGGATTTGGGCTGCCCCAAGCCCTGGGCCCTATCCGGTTGTTTTCAAGTCKTCTGTGTACAATCAGTAAAGCCAGTTGCTAAGGTGCAACCTTCTGTTTTCTTTACTTTTAGTGGATCTCCCATTCCCTGTCATTTGTTTCCTGTGTGGCAGCAGCCTTTTTACCTTCCCAAACAGTTAGACTGCCAAATTAGCTGGGTGGCAAAAGGCAGTGAAGCACTTGACAAGAAAAAAAAAAGGGGGGGGGACATTGCCATGTGGTCACAGCCATGTTCTSTAATGAAATGGCTCTTCCATGCCTTACTGCAGCAAAGCAATGAGTGGTTTTTACTTTTTTTTCCTCCAAAGTGAATAACTAGCCTGGGTAGCTGCTTGCTTGACTGACAGCATCTCTCTAATACTGCTGTACCAGCGAATGGTGGCCCTGAGCCTCCTCCTTTGAGTGAGATGTCTGCATAGGAAATGAAAGCGTTACTTACTCTGGCTGGTTTTGCCCTCTGTGTGCTGAGAGCACAGGCACGGGTGTACTTTTATAATTTTTGCTCAACCTTTAACCCTGGACTGAGCTATGGGTCATGCTGGTAATGGATTGGCTACATATGGATTTTTCAAGTATATGCTTTCAAGCAAACAAAAAATCTGAGATGAGAAATGTGTCATCCATTTCTTCTTAGTTTCATTTGAAATCCCCTGGATTTTAAAAGTATCAAAAACAGTTTGAGAAATACAGCATCCCTATTGCTTTATAATTGATCAAAATGAAAAAGTGCCTTCAAAACCGCCTTGTTCAGGGATAGTAACAGTCGTATTGCTTAAATACACCACGGTGCACTACTTGAAGCAGAGAGGCACTTAGAACAAAAACATCAGGTAACCCCTATAAGCTTGAGAACCACGAGCAAGCAGAGGTGAGGAGGAGGTGGGTTGTTGGGATGTGCTGGCCTGGAGGCAAACGTCAGGCTGCGGTGGCTTTTGGGAGGGGGGAATGGGAGCTTAATGAGCAGTTCTTCTGTTCCCCCAGGAAATAAGGGCAGCGTATAAGGGCTTCTGGCTGTGTGTGCAATGTTAAGTGCCTTCTCTCCCTGCCCAGATAAGCTTTAGCAGGCCTCATCCTCTGCTACTTGTCAATCCTTCTCTGTTTTGTTTGCTGTTTGCTGCTGCTGCAGGGAGTAGAAAAAAGCCTGTGGCTGGAGATGGATGCATGCCCTACCAGTTGTTCTTTGCTTCCCTTTTTTGGTACCTAGGAACCAATATGACACAGCTGTGTCTCGCATTCTGCATGTGTGGTGGTTTGCTGCCGTGATGTGCTTGTAGGCTTTAATGTTTCCGCTCTGGAAACGTCAGAGAACAGAGCTAAGATATTTATCCCTTTCTTTTCATCGGTCCTGCTCCTCTCATCGTGCATGCTATCTGTGGGTGTTGAAATTCCGGATGTCAGCATCCTTTTCATTAGAGGATATGTAATTCTCTGTAGATTGGAGGACACGAATTCAGATTGGCTACCAAGGAACACTGGGCAGTTTGCCGTCCTGGCTTTCCTATCGCTCAGCACCAGGTCTACAAGAGCRTGTTGCTGCTCTTAGTTCCACCACGTCCCTCAGACGGGTCGAATGGGAACGTGCCCTGTCACGAGCTCGGATGGACAGTGCGCCCCTTCCTCCACTGCACGRGCAGATGTGACTGCCAAATGAGCTGCAAGGCTCCCATTGTCCCGTCTGCAGGCCTGATGCTCTTAAGGGCCAGAGGCAACGTGCCGTGAACTGGGCATGAGGACATTAACCTCATTTTTACATTGCATATAGCCCTTTTCAGCTTAAGGGCTTGTTGGGGTAGTAGTTGAATTTATAAAGCACTGTGGGTGAATAGGAGGAGTTGGGTTCCCCAGCGTTTGATCTGGGTTTGTGTGACTGCTGAACAAACAAAGACACTAAAGTCAATCCCACCAGACTTAAGTTCGTGTCTGTTTATATCACTTGGGTACATGCAGAAGCAGAAGTTAGAGCAGCTGTTTATTTTAGGAGAAAGGAATAAGAATATTTAGTGCAGCTATTAGTGTGGAATCATGTCCTGCATTTACTTAGTGGTAAGAATTTAACCCTGCCGAGTTGAAATTTTACTTCCTAATGCTTCCCATTGGTCSCTTTTAAATGTCACCTGTGACAATCAGTGTTTGACAGACGTTTTGAAGTGCTGACGCCTCTATATTGATACCCTGGTAGTTCTCTGTGCTTCCCAGCAATTGAAAAAAGCTCAAAACCAAGGCTCAAAGGATAGTTCATAATATTTCCTTATTTATAAACTAACCACTGGTTTGTGGTAATGAATCGATAACTACTAACTTGAGGAGCATAATTCACTTCACTAACCTGTCTTGCCTTCTGTACATCCTTCCCCTCTCTGTGTGCGAGGTGTTTTCATGTTTTTCAGGATTGTCTTTAGGGGCTATGAGGCCTGAGAGGCATGGGTTTCGGCTCCTCAGCAAGAGTTTTCTCTACTTGGGTAGTTTACGCTTGAAAATGTTTGTTTTATTACAAACTAAATCTGTTAGAATTCTAGAATTCCAGGCATTTGGAAGAGGAAATAACTCTGCTTTCTCTTCCTTTCTGAAATGAACATTTTGCTACAGTGAGAAGTGCAATAGCTCTTGCCAGAGACTATTTGAAAAATGATTTGATGGTCACGTTCCACATTTCCTTTATACTRTATCTTATAAAAATCAATAGCAAAGAGGTTTTATCATAAAAACATACATACATACATACATTGCAGCCCTCTCCTCCGCGCTGTGTGTTTTGCAGTTGACGCTGCAGGAAGCTTGCACTGCTGTTGCCCTGCCGAGTGGTAATCCTGTTTTCAATGCTTTGCAGCTGTCGACTTCTTCAACCAGATCAATATGCTGTATGGAACCATCACGGACTTCTGCACAGAGGAGAGCTGCCCCGTGATGTCTGCTGGCCCGAAGTAAGAYTGTTGTTTACACGTCGCTGAGAGTGAACAGTTTGTGAGATTAGTCGGCGTGTGGAAGCGGGAGGCCAGCTCAGTTCTTGGAATGCTGAATATAAGTGGGGGCGGAAAGGATATCTCCTCTTGTTATCTAAGGAAGGAGAAAAGCTGGAGCTTTGTAAGAAAGTGAGGARAAGAAGGGTTCTCTCTATTTATTTATTTTTATTTAGCTTGGGAAATAGCACTATCAAAATTGTTCTTCTGGGGGAGGTTCAGATTTGTGACTGAGAACTTCCTAATACAAATGCAAGTTTGAAGCTTTTATCTTCAAGCATGCAATTAGAGTGATCAGAAGCCTTTCCTTGAGATGTTACCCTTAAGCTTTGTAGAAAGAAACTTAGCTACAGTTTTGAGCTGTTCAGATATCCTCCTACCCYGTCACTCCGTTAAGTTTCACTTCCTTGATTTGTGTTGATGCTTTTGTACAGACTTTGAACGTTTGTAGTGCTGCCTGCTCTCCAGCTGCTTTGTATTTTCCAAAATGGAAAATACCTGCATTTCTGACTTGGTGGAGAGGACCCTGCTTCCTTTTAAACTACCTGAGAATCAGAAATAAGCAATAAAGAAAGGAAAAATATTCTTCTTCTCCAGTTCTTCCCCCTTGTAATGAAATTTGTTGCTATTGTCTCAAGTGAGACTTAGCAGCGGGTGAGATGTGCAGCCCGGGAAGGGCAGTGGGAGCATGAGCTCTGCCAGGTCAAAGCAGCCAGACAGATGAAGAAGAAAAGCTTTGGCACCACATTCCTTAGCTAACAAGGGGCACTGCTGAGTGCCCAAACCAGTGTGGGCAGGCAGAACTGCTGCTGCAAACCAGGCAAGGGCCGAAATGTTAAACAAATACAAATTTACTATTATATTAAAAAAAAAAAGAAGAAACTTTGGGAAAAGCTTGTGCAATCACACAGCCGGTGGCCTGCTCTGCRCTTCAGAATGCGGAACAGACTTGTACTTATTAAGAAAGATCATGAAAATATTTGTTTGCTTTCTTGTCTGAGGAGAAGCAGCTACTTGGGGGCTGAGGTTAATTAGCGGCTCAGCCATCTGCTTGCCAATCTAAACAATTTATGTCTCTCCAAAGAGACCACTTGACAAAAATGTGTCTAGTACTCAGTAATTCTGAAGTAGGTAGAAAGGAGACTCTGCGGTCCAGGAAACGAGTCCTGCAGAGCTCGTGGTTAGGTGACATCATGCCACGCGTTTGCAGAACGTCACTTAAACCCTGTGGTTTCCACCAGGTGACCCGGGAGACCAACCATGACTGGCAGCAGAGTGTGGACCGTGTGCTCAGTTTGGGTGAACTTGGCTGTTCCTCAGGTTAAAGCAGACCTGCAAAATTTTCTTTAAAAGAAGGAAAAAAAAAAAAAAAAAAAGGAAGTGGGGATATTTGCAGAACTCTTCTGGCTCTTATCCTTCTTTCCTGCGCTCTTCTGTCTCTAGCTGCATCAGTGGAGGAGACATTGATTCGTAGGTGCTCTCTATTGCTTCTAGGCAGAAGGCTGCTGTCTCTTCTGCAGCCCGAGCTGCTGCAGTTACTGTGTCCTCATCTATTGCAAAGAGAGGGGGGTGATGTAGCTGGACCCAGCAGCTAGGTTATTTTGACTGGCAACAAGTCAGGCAGCTCTAACATTGGTAGCTGGGGAGGACTGACAGCAGCAAGCCCTCTTGCTGTAAAGTATGATTGGATTTTTTTTCTTCCTGTGCAATTCAAGTCCTGTAAAGTTGCCCACGTCTAATATAACTTTGTCCACACTTGGGCTTTTCTTTTTATTTGAGTAGTTCAGTGTTTGGGGGTACCTAAAGCAAACTTACAGTTCTGCTTGAATTCATAGTCTAGTGATACACATTTCCACTGGAAGAATGCTTGTGGTTCATGTATTGAAAAAGGGTTATAAGCTGCTGATGTGCACGTAGTGGTCTGATACCCACTAGGGCACAGTCCCAACTTGTGACGAACTTGTAGCAATCTATGGGAAAATCAAGACAGACTGCTTGTGTGGGAGGGTAACCAGAGCTTACGCCTGGTATTTCCTGTATCCACTGCCTGGTACTGGTGTTCAGCCCTCAAAAGCGATTTAAAAGAATAAATTAACCTTTTGGCAATGAATAGGCTGTCCCTCCTTTGTGCATGGGTGTTCTCTGTTAGTTTTGGACCCAGGGAGAGTTGCCTTTAAAGGGCTGCCTTTAGGAATCAGAGGGTGTGCGGGGCTCTGTGCTGCTGCTGCTCCCCAGCTCTTTCATTAGCGACCTTGGAAAGAAGGGTCTAACTGAGCAGGTGGCTGCCTGGCCTGGATGGGAGATGGAGTACTGAACATGGCTTGTTAAACAGGAGAAAATAATAATAATAATAATAATATAAAAAAAGGCACCGTCTTGGCCTTACTGCCAACATGCATGCGGTAGCCTCAGTTAGATTTCTGCTGGACCAGTCCCTGTTGGAAGAATTGCTGCATTAGCCTTTAAGAAGGTGCTAGTGGCTGAGTTAGTTAATGATTGACATGCAGTTCAAGAGCAGAGCTCTCTCCTGCTGCACAGCTCCGTTGTCTTAACAACCAAAGGAAATACAACGAAGCCAAATCCTTAGTGTGTTGCTCCAGACTCGCTTTCTGGTGGTTTTGTTCCCTTCCCTCAGCACAGACACATCGTTTTTAGCCGAATTAGTTGGCTACCACTTTTCACTATCTCCTCACAGTTGTAGCACCACCATCAGTGGAACAGGCATGATAAAAGCCTAACGCCCCGCTTAAAAATAATATACTCTTTGACTAACAAGGTGGGGAGAGAATTTTCTCAATTTTTCTCCTTSCTTATCCAGCTGTCCCAAGCTGGATGTCTGAACTGGGACCCCGAAGCCCAAATGTAGGTGTTTGTGTGAGTAAATGCACGTCCTGTGTCGGCGAGGCCCCTTTGGACCTGCATGAGGTTCGTTGGTCCTCAGTCATCTGCRCTTAGGTGCTTGAGTAAGAAGAGCTTCACGCTCGGAAGCGGACAGCTCCCAGAAATCCAGGCTTTCCATTGGAAGGCTTTACTGAGCCACSGACTTTCATTACTGTTGGGCGAAGTAACGGCTCTAATTCTAAGCTGTTTTTCTTCAGGCCACGTGCATTGCATTGCCAAGATCTGGTCCTACGATCGTTTATACTTGGGGATGCTTTCTAGTGTCAGAAAGGCAGAGYCGTGGTTTCTGTTTATAGATGGTGAGTGACTTAGGTTTGTTAGTACTGCAGAATTCTACCGGTCTCATTAGGCATTCCTCGCTTTGTCCTCTGCTTGTTAATGTATCATTGCTGGATACTGTTTTGTATACAATTTTGAGAGGTATYTAATTTGATACTGTTATAAAAATGGTATTTAATGCCATTGTTAGCAGCACACAAAAGTTAGCATCACTTGCTTTTTGCAAAAATGTTCTCCCATTTATTGTTCTGGCAACACAACTGAATATTTTGAACAAAATTTTAAGATAGATTTCATCAGAACTAGTTCAAATGACTGATGTCAAATGTCTGTACAAACTTTACAATAGGAGGCCTTCACAAATGTCCTCGTACTGTGATTTGCAGTTAGCAAGGGAGAGCTCAAGCTACGGCACTCACTGCCCAAAGTTCATGCCATTCTACTGTGTGCTAAGACATAAAAATCAAACAGAGCAAGCTGTCCCCCACGGAAAGAACAAATATTAACTGTCGATAACATCTCTTTGAATTCTCTTGAAGAGAATTTAGGCAGAGCTTGCAGATTAGGTGGGCATGTTTGCTGTGAGAGCTGACGGTGCCGGCGCTGCTTTGGCGGGGAGTTTTGCTGCGGCACTGAGTTTGTCTGGGAGGACTGCAGAGCTCAGCAGTCCGTCTGGCCTCTGGCTTGGCCGCCCGCAGGCTCCTTCCTCAGCAATGTTCCCTGGCTGGTGAGCGGAGCGAGGCCGGCTCATCTCCAGCACGCGTGGGAAATGMTGCTGTGACCGAGTCGTAGCGCTGGCCCAATGAGGAGGAACTGCCCACCAGTGAAGGACTGGCAAGGAGCGTGAAGATCTGTGCGTTTGTGCTTGGCGAAAAATAGAAACGCCGGTTCACGTGAAAGCTGATACTCRGACTCGGGATGTTAAATGTGATTCTTTTTAAATTGTTTTAAAGCTACTTGTTCTCAAGTTTAGCCGTCTTTTTTGTGCCTTGAGGTAGGTGGAATTGCTATCTCCAYGCCAGTAAATAAATCTGTTCCATTTTCATTTCATAAAGACTTTTTCTGTGTGATTGCACGTGTAAGTGGATGGTGCTTTATGTGGTTTTTCCATGGCTCTTAAAATTCCTGATAAAGTGTGCTATATAAAAGATGTTAATGCTATTAGCTATATAAATAGAAAAGAATAAAACCAGCGCCCRTGTTATTGATGTGGCTGTTGGGCACTGCCACTTGCTTTGCAGTTCTCTGCAATGGGAGTCAAAGAAACCCCGTTGCTGGGGCTGACTCAGTGAACCGAGGGTCCTGACGGAGTCCAGGCCTGGGCCAGCTCAAGCTGCAAATCCACCCGATGCATCCACTGATTCGAGCCTTTGAGCTAAGCTTTTATTTGTATATGGGAATTTAAGGCCACTTCCTGATGTTTCAATTCAGCAGGTATCATTATTAAAAAGAAAGAAAGAAAAAAGAAAAGCTTTAAGTAGTAGGTAGTAGCAGCCTTTTGCAAGGCAAAGCGCTTTGTGCGAGTGTTGGAGGCCTGATGCTACAGGACCTTTCTGACGTGCTGTGGTGTTTTGATTGCAGGTTGYCACGTGTATTTGGTCAGGTGTTGGGTGGTTCTTGTGCCTGTAAGGGAGGCCTTCACTCCCTCCAAAGCAGGGGCTGGCTCGAGTCAGCRTGTGGTGGGGAGAAGGGCAGGGGCAGGTGGCTCGACAACACGAGGACCTTGGTGTCAAGGAAGAGCTGTGGGAGTGCGTGRGAATAAGGGAAATGGAGCGGGAAGGGGAACCTTCTAGGCCTCTGTAACGTGATTCACTTGTGCTAAGAAGTGTTTTGTTGTTGTCGCCCCAAACTAGATACGAGTACCACTGGGCAGACGGGACAAACATAAAGAAACCGATTAAGTGCTCCGCACCAAAGTACATTGATTACCTGATGACTTGGGTCCAGGATCAGCTGGATGATGAAACATTATTTCCGTCTAAAATAGGTAAAGTAAATAAGTAAATGAGAGCAATGTATTGGGATTGCAGTGGTTCAGAAATACTTAAGTCCTGTAGTGTTGAAAGTTCTCCTAAGTCTCTGATTAGAGTAGGACAGCTGTGAAAGGTTATAAATTTTAGAAGTGACATGTTACCCTTGAAATAGATAGGAGGTTATCAACGCCTTGTAAACAGCAGATTTGTGCAAAATTCACTCTTTTTTTTTTTTAATGCAGAAAAGATGTTGGTTCTTGTAAGACACTTCTCTTGCATCTTAYCTTCCAGGAAGCAGAATTGTGTCTTTGATCCTAAATGTCTGTTTTTTCGTTCTTTCAAATGAAATGAAGGATGTGTATTTTGAAGGAGATTTGCTTCCTCAGTGAGGAAAGCAACAAACCTCCCCCAGTTGTGAAATGACACCAAGAGGAAAATTCCTGCTTCTAGAGGCATGAAGAACTATTTGTTCTAAAGCTCCTAGCTGGCAGTTTTCCAGTACACTGCTACTACTCCTAGGCCTATGATCCATTACGGGGAGAAAAAAAAGGAGATTTCTTGATTGCTTTTGTTTTGTGAATAGTTTCTGAAGCATTTGACAGATCTTGAGTAAACCTACTCAGAGAAACAAGGCCGCCTGTCAGGATCAAATGGCATTTGTTTTTGCTTGGAGTAAACAGAGATGCAGGGGAGGCTGGTTTGTTTGCAAAGAAGTGACAAAAATGTAAGTCTTTGCTGCTCAGTGAGTGTCATATCCGCTCACAATGTGACAGTCATTGTAGTGGTTCAGTGTAGTGTTTGGARCTAAGGTAGACATTTGCTACCTTGCTATCAGGAATAACACAAACTGTCCCAGTTCAGGATTAAAGTTGTGCCCAAAAGACTGTCAGGACTTGATCTTCTATTGCAGCTTGTACTTCTGTACAGGTATTTTTTCCTCTTTCTTAGGATGATGTGTGTGATGTATTTATGAAAGGCAGTGATTCAGAAAGGGATATAAAGGTCGATAATTATATTAGTATTAGCTGTCCCTGTGGGACAGTAATGAAGGAGATATGATGTACATGCAACCATAGTAAACTTATATGGGAGTGTGGAAATTTTATTTTTTTAAAAAAACATTAATGACAACATGACAAAGCATCCAGCTTAGGCCCCTGGCCTGCACACAGGACTTGAGCAATTGGAAAAGCTGTGAAAGAGCTTAGCTGTGTGTGAAACCTGCTTCCTCCAGGGAAGCAGAAAAGGTGCAGTCTGTTTAGATGGTTGGTGCACGTTCATTTTTAGCTTGTGCCTTTGCCTGTTAGAGAACATTGCTCCCAGTGGCTGGCTGCTCTTCCCTCCACAGTGCTTTTTTTAAAATAAATACATAAAAACCTCATGCACGAGCAAACTGATTGAACCTGATCTTAGCTGCCCTGGGTCATTTTCAGTAAAGTAACCCGAAGGGGCACGTGGAAGTATTTGAGCAGACGGATAAGAAAGCGTCTGGCTGAGGGTTGGTGATGAGCAGAAGAGAAAAGAAATACCTGTTTCTTCAGTGTGTGCARGACAGCTGAAAGGGAGCGTGGTTTGTGCTTGAGGTGACTCTCAGTGACCTTCACAGAAGSCCCTGAGGTGCCTTTGCTACCTGGGGCGCTGCGGAGCACTCGCAGCAGAGGTGGGAGCGGGCATTGGCACCTGGAGGCCAGGCACTGCTGAGGGCATCGCTGATGGCACTAGGTGCCTGCATTGGGGCATCCCAGCCCTACTGCTAGAGGCCGTGGGAGAAGAAGATTCTTGATCAGAGAGGGCTCTGCAGGGAAGTGTAATRAGACATAATGAGATGCAGTAGCTGGAAGCTGAAGCCGGGTGGGTTCAACATAGAAATGTGATCAAATTCAGCAGGCCCTGGACTGCAGGAGGGAGGGCAGACGCCTCTCCGTGTGCTTGGGTCTGTGTTGTRCAAGCAGCTCAACCGTTGGGTGGAGCAAAGCAGCCCTTGCGCAAGAGTCAGGCTTGGGTTGGGATACCTTTCAAAATCAATGAATGCGCCACTTGTGTTTAAGAAGGGGCATTTTTTTATTTTATTTTTTGTTTCTAGGTGTCCCTTTCCCAAAGAATTTCATGTCAGTGGCAAAGACTATTTTAAAGCGTCTCTTCAGAGTTTATGCTCACATTTATCACCAGCACTTTGATCCAGTGATCCAGCTACAGGAAGAAGCACATCTTAACACTTCTTTCAAGCACTTTATATTTTTTGTTCAGGTAAGTTTGGCAGGAGCAATAAGRTTTTGATTCTGTCATGGAGGAAGTAACATATCAAAATACAATTCCCATTAAGTTCCTTAACTGCTGATGAGTTTCTGTGACTGTGGACGGCTCATTAACACCCAAATGTGTCCTTTTCTGTTTATTTACTGCTGGGGCATTCTTGTTGCTGAAGAGYTGGTTCCAACAAAATGTATGTACTCACTCCCAAATAATTAAATATAACAGTAATTTGTAACAGGGAGGGGGGAGAGCATCAGAAACCATGTTGAAAAGAGTCTGTTTYTTCAAAAGCTACGTTCCCCTTCTTGCTGCCTCAGCAAAGAGCGTCTCCCTTGGGTGCACTCGGGGAGCGCTGCCCTTGGCTTGAGGCAGTGTGAATTGGGCCATGCAGGTGATAGCAGGCAGACAGGGACTGCTCCAGTGGCTGAGCCTGCACTTGAAGAGCTGAGTGCCGGGTGACTTCTACCCAAATACGACTCCTCAGGTGAATTGCACAGGTAAAACACTCTGCGAACGTATGGCTTTCTCTTCATCCTTGTTACAGGAATTCAACCTTATCGATAGAAGAGAACTTGCACCCCTTCAAGAACTGATTGAAAAACTCACCTCTAAGGACAGATAAAAGGAAGAGGATTTCTTCAAGCCACGTGTTTCTTTAGGCCAGCGTGTGGTATTTGTTTTTTGTTCGTTTGTTTTTTTTTWAAAAAAAACAAGAGAAACAAAACCTTGTGCTGTTCTTCCTGACAGCCAAGCTCTACTTTCTGTGCTTTTATTAGGGGAAATCTTTGGTCTGTTAGTGACACGCAGTAAATAGCCTATTTTTTTTTTTTTTTCTTTTTTTTGGATTGTTGTTATTCATTGTGGATTTTTAGCAGGTGCTGAGTGTTTGTAAAGGAAACGTGCTTTGTTGGGGGATTGATTCTGCTGGTAGATGGGTTCTGTATTGTGTCAATGGTAGCCCATTCTCATGAAGTCCCAAAAAAGACTTGCTTACATTCTCTAAGTGCCTTGGCAGACTCGCTTCTGAGGTGCAAAGCACATACAATACTGAACATTGCTGGAAACACAAAATATGAACTTAACACCCAGGACACTTACTGATACTTATTTTAAAAATGTTTCTATATGCTTACACTAAAAAAAAAAAAGCCATAACTTACTTAAATCAATGATCTCCAGCTTTTAATACAAATACTTGTCTTATTTTTTTAGAGAGATTAATATAGACTATTTCAAAGCTAGTTACTTCGTAAGGAGAAAAGCAATGGTGAAGTTCTAGTCACCAGATCCAAATGATGAAGGTGGCATCAAAATTACAGAGCGCCTGGGCTTAGCAAGTGGTTATTTGCCTGTTGCACTGGTTTKGGCATCTTACAGTTGCRAATATATATATAAATAAATATATATATATTTAAGAGGTAAGCATCAAGTGGGATCAGTCACTTTTGTGAAGTTTCCTAGCATTTGCCAAATGAACCTTCAGTTTGCACAAATACGGTTAGGGAAAATATTCAGTGTCAAAACTGCATTGGAGTAATCCTTAGATCTGGCTTGAAAAATAGCTAATGAGATGGTGATTGTAAGGTAGGAATAACGAGCTCAGCTCTGTCGTGGAGCTCCGGTGCTCTCTGTGGTGGGGAATCTTGTCRTGGAGGGAAGGTGATTTCATGGACCACTTAGGTTTTACGTGAGGACAGTAACTTTCTCTCTCATTTAAAACTGCAGCCCATCTCCAAGGCAGCTACAGCAGGGAAMATCAGCAGGATCACACAGGTGAATTTTTAGTGGTTTGTCACTTGGTAAGTGCATCTTTGATTTCTGAGCAAACATAGTCCAAATAGGGCCTTCCTTCGCCTCAGGCAGTCTCTTTGCCTCTCTGGTGCTGTGTTTTCTCAAACCAGAATTGAAATGGAAGCCTGTAACAAGTTAATTTCTCTATGATGACAGACTGTGGCTTGGAAGTCTTTCCTGCAACYGTGTAGAAATACGGCTTCTCTTTGCCAAAACCCCTCTGACTCTGTCTTGTGCGTTTATGGATCTTGCCACAGCTGCTGTATTTTGGATTCAAAGAAACCTGCGTTAGGTTTCGTAATGTGCTATCCGGTGGTCTCGCCCATTGCCCAGTCACGGTGCAGAAGGTGATGAGTGGTGCCACGTTTTATTGGAGCAAGGTGACCGTTTTTAGGTGTCTGTGATACGAAGATATAAACTGATGGATGTACACAAGATTTGACTCTTGACCCCCCCAAAAAATTACAGTTGAAACAGAGGTTAACATGTGACAGAACAGTTGAACTTACATTTTGTGGACCTCTGCTTGACTGAAAATGTTAAGATTGGRTAAAAACTAAAATACTGTGCAAATAGCCTGCAAAACTTGCAGGCGACCCTTGATAAAGCCAGCTAATTGGTATAGAAGTCCAATGATAAAGATAGGCTACTTTTGGAGACTAAAATCACTATTTGGAATGAAAATATTTTATTTCAAAATAATCTGTACCTTATTTTTAAGAACAATATTATTCTTCAATTGATTTAAGTCTGGATTAAGTGAATCCATTCTTGAACTGGAGAGTGGTCCACAGTCCACATGAGAAGGACCAGGTGGGTCGAACGTGTGGAGCAAAGACCACCTTCCCACAGATGTTGTAGCAAACTCCCAGTGTTACGAAGCCAGAGTCAGGTCTTGTCTTCACCTGGAGAGCATCTGGATGCTCCCTCGCCCTTGCACATGTGGGAGGAAAAGCAGGGAGATGCCCAGTAGCTGTGATCCCTTGAGGGAGATCGGAGTGGAAAAAGTGTGCAGATCATAAGTAGACTAAAGGCAAAAGCAAATAAGAGGCATAAACACRTTTTTGTTTCTTTGGCCAGTCGGTCACCCAAGACTTTGGGTCTCGCCCTATAACTTCTGTCATCCCGCGGTTTGGAGGACACACGTTCCCTGTCCTGCTGGCAGTTCTGCTGGCCAGTGGAGTCGGTCGGCAGTGTGCATGCTGCTGCCAACCCTCCAGTGCTACGGTGAAAAGGAAGAGACCGGCCCCCATGAGCAGAATGGGGTTCCCGTGTGGGGTTGAGCAAGGGCTGTCCCTGTCCTGCGTGACGGCTGGAGAAGGAGCTGCCCTGGCACACAGCACCCTCCCGCCGTGCTGTGTCACCACACAGCACAGACGTTGGCCGCGGCAGCTGGGAGGGCAGTAGCTGCAGGGACAGGCTCTGTGCGTGGTTCGTCATTGGTTTGCAAGTGCAGGGCTGCAAGGCAGCGGGCCTGCTGGCCGGTCTGGACGGGACCAGGTAAGCCTSGTTTAGTGGCTGTAGAGAGGTGATGCTTGCTGTGGGCACAGAGCTGGAGGACACTCGGAGTTCAGGGCTGAGTCATGTGCGAGACGAACGTCATTTCAGAATGGCAGGAGCAGTAACATCCGTCTGACTATGCAAAAGCAGCTTGGYTCCTGAATTTGGGCTGCGCTGTTTTGGACAGACCTCAGCTAGGCAGGAAGCCGACGTTAAGCTAACCTGGCCTTGCACAGCCGAGCTCTTAGGCCCGTTTCACACCTGGGGAACGTCAGATAAGCTTCTGGTTGGAGAGGCGCAGTCGTGCCGCAGAGGCGGTTGAGTGTTAAAAACGCCGGTACCGTTCATATCCCAGGAAAACTCCTTTGCTGCGTTGGTTGGGCGCTGCTCGGGGGCCGCGGGCGCCGCTGCGGGCGCTTGGCGGCGAGGCCGGTTTCCCCACGGCAGAGCTAGCGCATCCCACGCAGCCAGGCGTGAGCGAGAGCGGCCCGGGTGTGCGCCCCGGTGCTCCAGAGCAGACACCTCCACCGGAGTCCGCRCTCGGCGCCGTTCGGTGCCGTGTAAACGCTCCGAAGAGGAGGTGSGAAGGGAGGGTTTGCCGTGGGATCCGTGCATTGGCTGCTCTTTTGCCTCTGCTCTGTCCCTTACGTTTCTTACAGCCAGCTCTAGAAAGTCCGAGGCATCTGCTGCAGTTCAGACTGAGAATGTATTCTGTAGAAACRTAGTCCTACGTGGCTGGGGAATTCTGGTTTGTGTGTGCGTTTAGAATCCCGGGAATCTAAAACATTTTTACCAAATAGTTTCTAGGCCTGTAATAAAAGCTGGGAGATCGTGATTTGCCTGACAGCTGTATGAACACGTTGTTTAACTGTACACTTGAAAACAACAACATGAGAGATACATATGCAGTGTTTGGGATTCGGTATCCCTGTGCTCTTTATATTCGCAGCTTTTAAGAGTTTTTCCTTCGGAAGATGTGGGACCAGAAGCTCGCGTGTGTTCACACTTGTGAAGTAAGGGCACGTGGAAGAAGGAAACAGAAGGTGCTGTGGGGCCTGGGGCACGCTCCTGGGGCTGGAACGCGTGGGGAGGCCCTGCAGGTCCTCCCTGGATGAACCCCAGAGGAACACCCGGGCAGACGGACGCCCCGTGGCATGGGACGAGCTCCGCGATGCCGGAGCCGGCGGGAGCGCCGGGGCCTCGCGGTGCAATGGGGTCTCCAGGCTCTGCGCGTCGGGGTGTTTCCCGGCTCCCTGCTGAATCGCTCAGCTCTGCCCTCCGTGCCGGCGCCGTGTGGGGTGCACGGGGAAGTTGCAGCCGGTTTTAGAGCAGTTCTCTCCCGGTCAGGGCTCCCAGGGGACTGTGCCGGCGGGGAGGGGAGAGCAGAGCAGAGCCCGGGGGCAGGTCCCGCTGTCGCGGGCGGCCGGCGAGGCCGRGGGGCGGGAGCACCCGCGTCTCACGGCACTCAGGGCCCCCTTTCCCCTCCTGCTTACTATGCAACGTAGCGCTTGGACCTTTGCTGCGACTTCAGGGTGCCGGCTGGACAGGCGATGCCTATACTCAGTATTGCGGAGCTGCTCGCTCTCCCCACCTCCCGGGCACCCCTTTAGCAGGGGAATACCGATTTGCTGCTATTGACCTTACCTACCGTTCGCGCCGCCTCTCCTCCTTCCCGGCCCAGCCCTYTTGGATCCCTGCACACGCTTTTCTTAGGAAAAAACCCACATCCTTTCGGGTAGYTTTTGTTTTCCTTCCGGCCTCTCCCTACCCACCAGAGGTCACGTATTTAAGTACATTAGTGTAACCCTGGCAGGGTTTCCTAGCCGCGCTGCTCGAGCCGCTGTCCCCCCCTTCCCCTGCCTCCTCTCCCCCGTCGGATGAGGCCAACGCTGGTCGCTCCAAGCGTTAAACCTCGTTTTGTTTCATTTTTCCTGCTTGCCTCATAATAATTTCCTCTTGGCAGGAGGCAGCGTAAGTAAATATCGGATGACATTTTTTTGGTTTTGTTTTAGGAACAAACTCCCTAAAATTGTTCATAGAGTATTGTATTTTTAGGGGAAATTAATTTTTATAGCCACTAAACTATACTCGTTATTTTTGTACATTTGCAACTTCTGACGTTTWTTCAGAGACATGTCGCGGAGGGAACCCTTGTTTTCGCCGCTGTTTGACTGCTGCTGGGTGCTGGGACCGGGTTGCTCAGTATTGCAGAAGCCCATGCCTTGCCGTGCAGCAACAGCGAGTGAGGTTTGACTAAAAGGCCATCCCTAAATGCAAGAAGAAATGCTCTAAAAGCAACACTAACCTGTGCTCCTCCTCTAGAATCTTGAAACAGATGGGAAAATAAGGTGCGAAATGCAAGATGAGAGCCCTTGCTCTAAGCTAACGGTGCCAATATTGCTTCGGTTTGTGGTCACGGAGCGGCGGCATTTGAGTTTCAAATCAAAACAGCTTTGGATTTTAAAAAAAGAAAAAAAACCCAAGTTGAATGTCTGAAAATCTGCAACATGTTTATTTGAGAGATGTAAATAATGTATACAGATTGTTGTATGTGATGGGGCAAAATATTTAAATTCTGGGGTGGTGTTTTTTTTTTTTTTTCAATAAAAGACTGAAGGCTGTTTATAAGGAAGAAAAATAAATAGCTATGTTTGACCACGGCTGTCGTCGGCGTTCGTTTGTTTCTGGAACCTGTTTCTGCGTTCTCTTCCACGGGGAGAGGGGGTTTTATTTTCCTATATCCTGTACACGTGTGAATGTGACACCTCATGCCCTGCCTGGACTGGTGGCTCTTTGTGTTGCAGGCAGACCCAGCAGCCCTTTTACTGCCTCGCTGGATGCCCTGAGTTTACAGCATCCCCCTGGGCAGGGGGGCAGAGAGGTAGTTGCGGGGCCCGGCTGCCCGTGGGGCCCCTTCCGCGCTGAGGACGGCGAAACTCGTCGCACAAGTAGCGCAGGCGGCGCCCTGCGCCCTCGGTGATCGATGCGCTTCGCGCGCCGCTACTCTCCCCTGGATCCCTAGCGCCGCAATCGGCCGCGCGCCCTTTTCGCCTCTCGCCCGCGGCCCGAGCGGCTCAGGCGCCCGCTCTCCGGCCAGGGCCCCGTGCAGGGACTTTCTGGCCCTCGCGGCCACCCGTACGAGCCGTCGCGGGCCGGGCGCCGCTGGTGACGTCAGCGCTCCCCCCGCGCGCCAAATTCGAACGCGGCGGCGGGGCGCGCGCGCGCGGCGGCGGCGGAAGGGGCGGCCGTTATTTCCGTTGGGGCCGTTATTTCCGTTGGGGTCGCGGGCGCCTCGCGCTCCCCCTCGCTCGGCACCGCCATGGCCACCCCTCCCAAGCGCGGCAGGCGGGAGGGCGCCATCAAGAAGATCGCCGTGGAGGGCAACATCGGTGAGCGGCGCCCCCGCCTCGTCGGGCTCCCGGCAGGCGAGCAGGGCCCTTCCCCTGCGCCGTGGGTGGGTGTGAGAGAGGCGCGGGTGGACGGTAGGGCAGGGCCGCGCGGACTCGCCACGGGAGGAGATACCGGCTGGGCAGGCCGGTTGTGCGGCACAAACAAGGCGGGAAGCCGCGGGAGGGACGTGACCCCAAAGCTGGAGAATAGACGTGGAAATGCCAGTTTGCTCACGGTTTCCCAGGACACACTTAGTTATCACATAAGGCCTCTCCCACAGTTTTACTTACTGYGAATGCCTATGTTAAGTGCAACACAGAATCATAGAATACTTAAGGTTGGAAGGGACCTCCATAGGTCATCTAGTGCAACTCCCCTGGACACGCAGGGTCTCCTAGAGCATCACTCCAAGTTGTGATATTCACTGCTCAGTAACAAAGAGGGGCCTGTCTAGCTGCTGTGAAGGGCAGGGCAATTCATAATGAGCTATATGTTTAATCAGCAGGCTCCTCATAAAAATTGAGGACAGGCATTGCAAAGAGTTTCTGCTTCTCCACTGATAAGGTCGTAATTAACTGAGGAGCCTCCCTTGGCTTGAAATCTCTCTCGATTTCCTGWGCAGTTTCAGCTGGTGGCTGATGCTTCTCCCCAGTGCCGTGGGAAGTGAACTGGTAGTGCAAGTCTAGGTCTTCATTTCTTTTATGTCTTGTAACTGCTCTTTTGTCTGCACTAATGCATTGAGAGTAGAACAACTTTTGTGACTGAGACTGGACCGCTAAGTGTATGTAAAACACTAAGACTGGGTGTTCTAATTGCAAAAGTACATTTCTAGAATTTACATAACTGTTGTGGGCTGAGTCTCACTGTCACTTTGGACTTCTGTTAAATTTAAAGTTGGCATGGTACTTTAAAAAACAAAAACAAAAACAACTTGTTTTATTCCTTGATCTGGGATGAACTATGCTCTCTGAATTAAACCTTGCTAAGTTACTTTGCTAAGAGTGAGTTACAGGTCCTGAAAACAATCTGTAATAGAGGGACGGAATCGGTGTTTTTTTGATTGTTATTCTTGCGTATTTTTGTGCAGCGGCTGGGAAGTCAACCTTTGTGAATATTCTCAAACAAGCTGATGAAGAATGGGAAGTTGTTCCTGAGCCTGTAGCCAGATGGTGCAATGTTCAACAAAATGATGAAGAGGACAGCGAGGTATGATTAGAAAAAAAAAACCCAAACAACTAAAGTGAAACATTTTTAACTGGTTAGATACTCTTCTAATTTCATAAGACTGATATATGTCATAAAGCAAGGATCTTAAAACATATATTTGCTTGCCACCAGGTCATTGATTCTTATTATGTTACTGGATTTCCCATTGTATTTGCAAATAATGATTTTTGATTAGGCTGGCTTATGATGTTCCAGTGGTTTATTGTCAGACTATCTAGCCTAAGAAATGTATTATAGAATAAACATCGTTAAATTTTATGCAGAAGCTACTTTCAGTGCATGTGAACTGACCAGGTGAAAACAGGGGCTTGTCTAGCTGTCCTGGAAGGTGGCCTCAAAAATACTTAGGGAATCGTGAATATACTGCTAGGCTGTTTATAGTATCTTCTTCTCAGTTAACCTTATTCTGAGTTAGAGAGTTCTAGTAGGTGCTTTGCTTTGCTTGCTTGTGTTTTTTGGGGGAGTGGCAGGGAGTCGGAATAGTGAAGCAAATGGATTACAAAACCAGATGAAGATCTGTTAAGGAAGTAACTGACAAGCTAGGCACTTAAAGTTCAAGTCTCTTAAAAATTATGTGATTTAGGTATAATTGTACATCACTCGCAATAGTATCTGACACTGGACCTACTAAACTTCTGTTTTCTCCAGTGCTTTGTTTGGTGTGCAGAATTATGGCAGTAYACATGATTCTTAAAATTTGTTAGAAACAGCAAAACCAAGGTTCCTCTAGTAAAGACAGTGCATTGTTTGTGCCTGTGTCCACACAGTCTATCTCACAGTAGTGCTTGCGCTGTCAATAGCTGAAAAGGTCTTGATGGCTGGTTTTTTATGTAGCTTCATACCACAAGATGTAGTTTCACCTTTTCATTTTTATTAAAATTTGTTGTCTCTTCATTGTGCTACCACATAAAAGAAATCCATTCAAAATTTACCTTTGTGTATGTGCTTACAAAATGACATGTCACTTACTTTTTTGGTTTTCTTTATTAGTTGTAATGAAAGTTGAGCCTTCAGCTTTAACCTGAAATACTTAAATGACTTAATATCAGGCTTTTCACTATAGCGTTAATCAATGATGTTGATGTGCTTTCTGGAGGATGAGTTTATATTTTTTGAGTGATGACGTATAGATACACAGAGGGACTTATGAAATGTCACTGAAGCTACATCTCTTCAGACTGATCAGAGAGTGCCTGTGGAAATGTGGACAGGGTGCTAGGCCACACATCTGCTGTTAAACTCTTTGCCATGTGCCATTAGCACTCTGCCAAGCAGCAGTTTTGGCATAGCTGAGGCAGCAGGGCAGCCTAGGAGTATACGCCACATGTGTCCAAACACGGCCATTTCCCTTTGGAAGAAAGGAGAGTTTGATGATGTGGATGTGGGCTCCTGGGTGTGAGCTGCCATGGGGTTTGGCAGTACCAGGTAAGACAGAGTAGTGAGTTGTTTTCAAAAAATGTCGAGGCAGAAGCAGCAGTCTTTGAYAGCTGTGTTTTCTAGTAAAACTGAGGCACATGGCCTGTCCCTGCTAAGTGCATAAAATGCTTCTCTGGAAGTTAGGTTCTCTTGGCGCTATCACAACTACCTGAGGTTTCAAACAGCACTTTGTGGGCTGGAGGAGGTCTTTGGCTTGGAATGCTTTCTTACCCTACTAGGCAAGATGAGAGCATAATGATCACAGTGTTATATATATAATTGAGAGAAGTACTAAACTAGCCTATRTACAAAGTTAGGCTCACCTTTGTTAAAGGAGCATGAATTGGCCAACGTGCTCTTGGTTTCTTGTTTTGAAAGCATATCATTCTTTTATTTAAATTTGCATGTAGCTATTGAAGTTTTTTGATTCTTCCTGAGCATTTCAAACCCCACAGACTCAAAATAGTTGTGTTTATTCAACTCRGGACTGTAGCAGGAATTGAATGCTTGCATTTCTGTCTTGTATTATAGATAGGTTTGAAGGCAAATGACACAACCGTAAACCTGAAATAAAGGCTGAACAGCGTCCGTGCAGTAGAGCAGTTTTACCATAGTCTAATATCCTACGTACGCAGAGGGTAGGATACCCTACCACTCTGTTCGTTTAAAAGCAGGAGCTGACCACGTCTCAGAGAAGTGGTGGCAACGTGCTGCGGATGATGTACGAGAAGCCGGAGCGRTGGTCCTTCACCTTCCAGACGTACGCCTGCCTCAGCAGGATCCGCGCCCAGCTCCGGTCCCTCGACGGGAAACTGCGAGAGGCAGAGAACCCTGTCGTCTTCTTCGAGCGGTCTGTCTACAGCGACAGGTATGCTGGGCCTGCGCTCACTGCGGTGAAAAGGAGAACTCTCTCAAATAAAACACATGAAGAAATCAAAAGGAGGTTGGGCATGTTTTTTTTATGACTTCTTTGGTTATAGTTTTGATAGTGGTGAGTCACCAGAGTATCAATAAATGGCTTAAGTTTTTGCTGAGGTGTTGACGGGGAACTAATTTTTACTGGCTTGAGGATTTAGAAATTTGGTATATGAGCTTGATTAAGTGTCTTTTTTGTGAGTGGGTTTCTTGTGTTTTGTGTATTCCTGCTACCCTCTAAAGAAAAGAGGGGAAGCAGGCCTTGCGAGGAACAATCTCTTAATCTGCCATTTATTCTTGTTTTCTTTTATGCTCTTTGAAACAATTCTAGCTATTTCATATTGCCACCTCTTTCAGGTTCTGGTTTCATAAGCTCAGACTTAAACATTGAATCCAGAAACAATTTTGGAGGACTTCTTGTTTTCCAATGTATTGTAAGTAAGTTATTCCTGTATTTCAGTGCTGAGCTAAACAGTCTAAGTGGCCTGTGGACTTTTCCTGCACAGGTACCTGAGCTGCTCTTTGCAGACAACTCTATGGACAACTACAATAGAAATAGTTACAGGATAAAGATGCCAACTTTTCCAATGCAAACATACCTCAAAGAAGTCCCAAAATGACTGTACTCGCTGATATTCTTACCTCTTGCTGAGTACTTGATGCACACAAAGTGATAACCTTTTTCAAGCTTTTCTTTGCTCACAGAAGTATTTCACATTCCACAGGTACATATTTGCAGCCAACTTATATGAGTCTGATTGTATGAATGAGACTGAATGGACTATTTACCAAGACTGGCACGACTGGATGAACAAGCAGTTTGGTCAAAGTCTACTGCTGGACGGGATCATTTATCTCAGAGCTACTCCTGAGGTGAGGAATAAAAATTTATTATCTCATAGAGAATGGGAGTATGTGCTCTATATGTTGCCTATAAAGAAGAGCTTTTGTGTACATTCCCACAGTATTGTTTCTAAAAAGAAAACAAACAAAATTTCTAGCTGTACTTGTCGGCCCTTTTTATGAGGAAGGAATACTATGCCTGTAAGCCTTGCTAATAAGGTCACAGTTCTCTTAGGTTCAGCAGGAAACGTTTGCATTTGAAATTGCTGCTACTACTTAACCACAGTTGTGATGAACTGTCTTTTTCCTTCTTTCAACAGCAATGGAGAGAAGGGTGAGTCAGGAGAGTTTTTTGAAAAAAAAAGTCTTGCTGATAGGCTTGTGAGGGAGTCGTTGAGGCCGGATGCTAATATATGATGATGCATTGGTGTGACTGCTTTCTGTGAGACCCAGTAAATGGCCTGTAGCTGAGCTCTGTCACCTGTCTGTACAGCATTTTACCCATCTAACCCATTTCTGGGTTCTGGGAAGGGGTTAGCTTTAGTACTATGAGAGGCTGCTTTTCTCCCATTAGTAGATTATCTATGTTTGAGATTGTTTTCATGGTCTGGAATGGGCCGGGAAGCAATTGAGACAGTATCYTTGAAGTTAACCTAAAAGTTGAAATAAACTCTAGGCACATTTATTTTCAAAACCTTGAGTTAGCCTCGTCTCTCATCATAACAGTCCTATTGTTTAGAGTTCAATTCAGACTGTAATATTCCTCTGAAGATTATATTGCTTGAATTAATAGTAACACCATTTGGAAACACTTAGTATAAGAACATTCTTCACAAGTGTTACAGCCTGTGTTGTTGTACATATATACTTTTTGTTGTTATTGACCGTACAGTTTGCCAATCAGAGCTACAATATCCCAGACCTGTTTGCCATATAGTTGTGTTTAAGTTAGTCTTGTTGGGTATTTTTGTCCTAGCAACACATGATATATTTGTGTTCATTAGGAAAATGTGGTAATGGTTTCCAGATTATAAAAGCATCATGTTTAAATGATGAAACAAAACAGAAAATAGCATTGGTAGTAAAAGCGAGTGACAAGTATAAGTTGCCACAGGAGCATTACTGTGATAAATATAATATTTTATAGTTCRTGCCACAGGCAACTGGCAGGGGAAGAAAGCCCTTTCATGTGGGACAAGTGAGCTAAGGCAGGTGAATGCACTTGCTATATGTGATGCTTTAGCACAATCCTTTGATCTTTCAGTACCTAATGTTTTTTTAGGAACATATCAACTTARTATGTCTCTTGAGGATGGAACTTAAAGGCCCAAGAGGGAAAAGTTAAGATTTTGAGTTATAGTAACTAAAAGGTCACTTCCATACTTACCTACTTCTGTTATTTCTTCAGTTATTGTTATAGACAACTCCCTAATGTCACGTGCTGGAGTTGCTGGGAGGACTTCTTGAGTAGACTCTGTTGTGCGTCATCTGCCTCCGCCTCTCACCTTGAAGTCAAGAATACCTATCTAAATTGCAAAACAAAACAGTTTAGATTGCCTTGTTATTAAGGCTTTTGATCTGTTCAGGCTTGCAGTGAATAACTGCATTCTAAAACTGGGTTTCTGAAAACCGGAAATACCAAACRAGATTTTGAAATGCCTGCCTGTCATGTCATACCCATATTATATTACTGTACTCTTTCTGGTCTTCCTTTTATTTAAAGCTTATTTRAGACCCTTTCTTGAAGTGGGAGACTTYTGTTTGKTTTTGTTTTTTTGTTGTTTTTTTTAATTTGTCCTTTTCTTTTGGTAGGAAAGATGTAGTCAGTAGGTTAGGTCAGCTGCACATGGAATAAGGTTCCCCCTCTCCTAAAATTAGTTAGCRATTTGCATATTCATCTTAGGCAGAGTGGCATGTTTAGCCTGGTAGGAAGACGTTGGCAAAAACAGCCTTGGCAGATTAGGCGGCTTCTTTCTTCTGCAAACACAACCCATCTACATGCACATATTCATATAGATTTATATTTTGTCTCTAGAAATGCTTAAATAGGATTTACTTGCGTGGAAGAGACGAAGAACAAGAAATTCCCATTGAATATCTGGAGAAGCTTCACTACAAGCAYGAAAGTTGGCTTCAGCATAGAACAYTGCGGTAGGATTTKTTTAGTGATYGCTATAAAATTAGTCAGTCTTTGTAGGGATGTTTCCTAATACTTTTTCGAGCTACTGAARCTTGAGCTTTCCTTCTGAAATGCCCAGTTAAACTGCAAGAAGGTGTCTGCACTTCTGTAGTAGTTCTGGGTAATGGGTTTGTTAAATATTTCTAGGACTTGCAATGTGATTGATCTCTTTTCATTTAGAACTCTAATTTCCAGATTATTTAATTAAAAATATTTTTGAATATTCAGTTGAGTTTAACGTCAGCTGCTGGGGGAACTGCATGCTCAAGAATCAATAGTTTATCCTAGAAGCTTCACTGCACATCTAGGCTTCTTTGATTCCTATATTCACAATTCATGGTTGTATTTATAAACACTTCTCATGGAAATTTTAAAGATGAGTACTCTGATAGAAACTCTCACAATGTCTGCCTATTTGCCATTAGTAATGTTTCTTTTTTTGCCCCCATTACAATACAGAACTGATTTTGAATACCTCCAGGAAATACCTATTTTAACGTTAGATGTTAATGAAGACTTCAAAGGCAAAAAGGACAGATATGATCACATGACTGAAAAGGTAAACCTTGACAAGCAGAACAAATTGATCGTGATGGTTAATTGCCAGCTTGTTGAATGAATACAGCATCCTTGTGYCTCAGCTTGTTGTGGTGCTTGAAGTTTGGCTGATCTTTGAACCTGTGTATCCATGTCATTTCCTATGGAGAGGGTTTTTTTCAATTGAAAATGGGCCAATGGGAGAGAATTTTCACTCTTGTCTCTGTCTGCAAAACACAATGACTACTTTTAGATAATCCTCAGTGCTTTAAAAGAGCTGTTACTTGCTAAGTCCTGCTTCTGAGACTGTGGAAACGTGTTGGGAGTCTGAGAAAAAGGAGCTGTTGAGGCAGAGAAAGAAGAATGCAGATGTAAGTTAGGTATTTTGGGAAGAATGTGTGAAAATGCAGTGCCAAACCACAACAAGAAATTACAGGATAACTTCACTAAACCTGTAGCTGAGCTTTAACTCAAAGAAGCAAGCCCATGAAAAACTGTTCTGGGTTTTGCAGACTTTTCTAGCTAAGTAAAAGAGTAAGGGATTAATCCTCCTAGCTCTTGGTAAGTCTGTATTTTGTTTTTATTATTTGTTTGCTTTTATTATTACAACTAAACAATTAATGCAAAAAGAAATCATTTGTCTTAAAAATAATAGGCTTCACTGTGTAATCATTCTTCTAAAATATTTAAACCATGGACTTATGTGACTACTTATTATGTGAATTTAACYTGCTACAGTACTGCTAAGTTAGGGGCTTTTTGATATTAGCTTGGCAGTACTATCAAAACAACAAAAATTTCTGTTTACAGAATATGAGTTAATTTTTAGTTAGCACGAAATGGTGCTTTATATATTTATTTTATAAAGATATGTATTTTTTTTTTTAAAGTTAGGCCTGAACCAGCAAGACCTCCAATATACTAACTGCTTAGGTTTCTGGTTTTTGAATCATGAGGAGATTCAGCTGAGGCCAAGGTGATTTTTTTGAATCCTTGCAGTAAGGTTCAGAGTGTAGCAATGATATTGTGCTTTTACTTCCCCCCTCTTCAGCATAACTTTTCTTCCTTTGGGGAAAAGCTACTATGTCTTTTGATTTAAAGCAGATTTCATAATATTTCTTCTTAAAAGCTTGTTAACTGATGGAACAACTAGATATCCCAGTTGCAAAGTGAATATGCTTTCAATCTGCCCCATGAGAATAAAGCCAACCTAAGGCACCTAAATGGCATTTTTGGAGGAGCCTGACACCTGCGTGACTGTCACCTAATTTGGGAAGAGCTGAAGCCCAGGGCTGGCCTTATTTTTATTATTTCCTAAGTGGAGGCCCTGGACTTCCGCAGTCTTCATAAGCGTGAGTGCTTCAGCCTCTAGAGTGTGCTTTTGTCCTCTGGGGACCAGAAAACTGTTTCCTGCTTATCTCTGACGTGCTAAGTTCCAAAGACCAGTTCTGAAATGATCTAATGTAAATCAATGCAATAGGCTTCAGGTGAAGCTTTTAAAAAAAGGGAATGGCTTTATTTTGATATGCTTGTAATTAGAATATTTGCATAGTTCTATGTTCCTTCTCCATGGGAAGGGATTTCACACTTCTTTTTTTCCCCCTCATCTTGAGTCCTGAAGTAGGAAAGGAAAGCTTAACATTTCAGAATGTGATTCAAGGTTTGTTTCTATTTCACAGCACTAATTTGGACAAGATGCTTGGACGAATTACTTGTAGATGTGGGTTTATGTATGCCAGCCTTTGCCAATAGCATGACAGGATATTCTGCTGTGAGCTGTTGGTTTCTTTCTACACCGCAGTCTAAATTGAGCAAATAGAGTAGAAGTGCTCCCAGCTCTGACTGGACTTCTAGCTGCTTAGAATGTAACTGCTAGGTGGTTCCTCAGTGTGAGAGGAGTTGCACTGCTAGTCACAATCTTCCTTGGCTCCTGTAACTGCTCAGTTGTTATATGCTAGAAGGAAGGTTGTTTGGCCCTCTCTGCCATTGCACCTTCCTGTGCTGCTTTAAAAAGAGGCAGAGGTGACTGCTACATGCTTGGCTGGGGAGGGGGCGGAGGAAAGAAGTTATGCATACCTGTGGGAAGAAGGGAACTCCAAGCCCAGTACCTTCCCACAATTTGGGATATGACAGTTTGGGACTTGAACTTAAGAGGTTGTTGTGTGTAGTAGCTGCACCTTAAAGTTTGTACCTGTCACCTGCTTGGCATGCTGTCTGTCTTGGGTCTTGCTTGCACTGCAGTCATAAGACTCGTTTGAGGTGCTGTGTTGGGTCTCTGTAGGATCACAGACCTTTGATTCAAGGCTCTAGATACTGCTGCATGGTTCAGAACTTCAGCACGAGTTTTTAGTCCCTGTAGCCATTCAATCTGTTGTTAAAATATTGGAAATGGTGTTCAACTGAAATACCTTTAGCACTGTCCTTCAGTATCCAATCTAAGTGCTAGGCTCTTGCTAGGGATTGTTTTCTTTCTTTTCCAGGCTCTCGTTCTGAGGAATGTACTAACTAGATACATTGGACAGTTCATTAACACAGGACATTAACAGCATCACGACTGGGTGTAACCTAGTATCTTATAAACTGTACAGCCTTTGACATAATCATTATCTTGCTTGGGTTTAGACTAGCCTGGCCCTTAAATTAATGCACTCGTGTAGGGCTGTACTTTGGCAGCCCTGGGGAAACAAGCATCAGTGCAATGCGTAGCTCTGTGTGCCTGCTAAGTACAGCTGTCAGGGCTGTGCAGGTGCTTAGCAGACAAGAAACTGCGTAGCCAGACCTGGTTTAGTCTAATTGCTGTGTCTTGTAATGCAGCATAAAAAATTGGGGACATAAACGTAGTTGCTGTGTGTTTGTCCTGATAAATACTTAATTTGATTGACAATATTTGTTTCTTTTTGCAGGTCAAAGAATTTTTGAGCACGCTATAATCCTCTTTGAAGCATAGGCAGAATCAAACTGTTCCAAACATCTGTGAGATCAAAGTCTGAAGTACAGCTTCTGCTTTCACAGAGGGCCTCTGGAGAGGCAGGACTCAACCCTGTTAATTAATTGTGAGGAACAAACCAACTTTCTGTATAGAGAAATTATTAAATAAACCTACGTCTGCTCAGTGTTATATAAGATAACACACAAAAAAAGTATTGAAGGGGCTAGAATCTAGAGTGTCCAGATACTATGTGTCTTCAGGAATGTTTTATTTCTTAATTTATTTTGCTCCCAGTATCTACTTAATTTCCAGCAAGGTAGTGGTTTCTCTAGAACTGTTGTTAACTTCTTTAGTGGGTGTGATTTGCTACTGATGACTTAGCATTCCAAAGAAGAAAAAGTACAAACATTTCTGCTAGTGAGGTATTAGTGTAGTTTTGTATTTCCAAGTTAAAAAAAATCTGACAATTTTGATAGGTGAAGCGCTTCTCAGAATACATGGAATTGAAACAAAAAGCCTAACTGCTTAAATTTGGAAGCTGTTATATAAGATTTTTGTTTCTGTTGTCGTGGTGCACTGTGAACTAGGATACTGAGAGGTTTTTTTAGCATGTTGCTTTTGGGTTTTGTTTAGCTTTTTTTTTTTTAAAAACCTTTTATGATATGAGTCATTTTGGGTAGTTCAGGTTGTCCTTTTCTGTAGATGAATATGTTTGCTTGATGGATATTGCAAAGAGAAGAAGCAAATTYTGCAAATGGTCTTCATTGCTAAATGACACGTCCCTAAACATACTTAACTGCTTTTTGGATATCAGAGGGGGTTTCCTGCTTTCATTCCAACTTCTCCATTTGTGAACGGGGACCTCTGGGTGTTTATAGGGGACTCTGCAGTGTGCAGAGCAGGCCCTCCTTCATGGTCATGTTGCCTTAGGAAGGGGACAGCATTGTAGCATAGATGCTCTTTTAGTGCACTGCTTTTATTTTATTTGTGACTGTCACCTTTGTTTCAGGTGCAGAAATAATATAAATTTTACAGGATATGCATCTTTCAAGCATTGTTTTGTGTACTRTTCTGCTTTAAACCTCTCTGAATGATTACACAATTGGCTTTCTGAATGCAATTTTGAATTGTAAAGCATTTTATTGTCTCTGTGGTGCCTGTGATATCTGCTAATTTGAGATGAAATTTCTTCCGTTGTGGTTGGARTTGTGCTGGCATCTAACTATTGACTGAAAAATAAAAGTGGATAGAAAACTTGGCTGATGCTTAATATTCTTAGCACCTTCATGTCGTGTGGCAARTAATCTGTAGATTGCCATTACATACACTAGTACAATGGGCAAGTTCGAGCTGAGGAGTGCTCAGGTATTTCTTGTACAAGGTTACTGACATGTCTGAAGCAGTATAACTGGCTTCAGACTTTGCYGTGTGTGGAAAATGTGCTTGGACAGAGGCATAGGATCATAGTAAATAGGATGTGTATAATTKGATAATAAAGCTGCTGTGTATAGTAATTATGTTACAGGAAAAGTTTGTGTTATTGGTATTATGGTAAAAATGCTTGCTTTGGCCTTCCAGATTGTCTGATAAAAGGAGYGCTTTTTGAGATCTTGGCTGTAGACATGAAGTGAGATGATGAAGATTCAGTTCAAATAAAATTAAAACAAATGGCAGGAATTTTTACAGTATTCTTGGCAACAGCCTGAAAGGTARCAGCTTATTTTGACTAAAATTGCAGTATTTCCTATGGTTTCAGCTGTCAAAATCATGAATTTAATTAGAGGAATTGGGGTGACAAGGCTCACTTGGAGTAAGCAGGTCTGAGGTCTAATGAAGACTTTTTTTTTTTCCCAAACTCATCACCGTGCGCACACAAATTCWGTGGCACATTATCTGCATCCCGCTCCAGAGCGCTTGACAAAATCTCTGAGTGCCAAGTTTGGATTCAAAGGAGCAACCAATTATTAGAATGGTTTTAATTGCTGYGCACAAAATAAAACGTTTCAGGGCTTTGATAATAGCTGGACTGAAGCACAAGTAGCTCCAGTTATTTGTATGTAGGACAGATGCCGCCTAACTGGAAGCGGAGAGGACCTTGCACTGTTCTGTCTGGGGGCTTCAGCTTGAACCTCGCAGCTCCRGCAGCGCCTCCGATTTAAAAATCTGTCGGTATTCTTTGCTTTTCCTAAACCTATTTCCAGGCTAGCCTAAATATGATTGTTGTGTTTGTGCATCAGAGAATAYGAAAAGTTTCTGAATTCATATCTGCTCTGTGGAGGTGATGCTGGTTGTTTTTTCCCTTTTTTCCTTTCTTTTCAATCTTTGAGTGCTGTACCCCTTTCTCTTCCCTTGAGTAGGATATCTATGAAACTGCCTAGAAATGTTATATCTCATTGAGTGCYATCATGATTGGGAAACAACCAGTGTGCAGGTTTCAGTATATTTTTTTCTGGTTAGGATACAGATTTGAATATGAGTGGGTAGCATAGGTAGTATTTTACTTGCTGTGCAAGCATGCATATAAGATGTTTGCTAGCAGTAGACCTAGTATTAGTTCATTGYTTTTTCACTCCTTATAGTTACTTCTGTTCTCTATAGTCTCTATAGTGGATTTTAACTGCTCTTAATGCTGCTTAGAACAGCAGTTATTTTTCTTACTGCGTGTGAGCTATTTCTGTTCTATGTTTATTTAAGCCAACTCGATGACATTATGATTGTGTATAAAATGTGGTTATGTTGAGATTTTTCTATTTCCAGCAATTGAAGACTTCAGAAATGCGATTCTTAAGCAACATAGGACTGTGCCATGAACTCTTAAGTGCAGAATGAGGGAAAATGTATGTAGTAATAATGAAGTGAGAACTTRGGAAAACTTGTGGAATGGCCAGTGCCCAAAGGTGGTGGCGCAGYTGGGCGTATGGGCTCCAAGGTTGTTTTCCCAGCTCCTGTTTATATTCAGTGTGTGACCTTGAGCAAATCAGTCTCCCCTTCAGGCTTTTGGTCTCTAAAATATTGATATCTCCCTCTCTCTCTAGAAGGCTGGAGGATTAGTTAGTTAATATTTATGTGCTGCTTTGTAGGTCTAAAGTGCTCTATTAAATAATTGAGAAGAAAAAAACAAGGCAGTGTTTGTAGGTTCTTCACTACCATTTTTGGATGCCCTGATGATTTATTTGTCAGAAATCGGATTAAAAGCCATCAGCAAAATATGGCTTGTGTTTAAGCTTTCTCCTTTAAAAGCTGCGCCTCTGAAAACCRGCCCGAATGTGGAGCAGAGGAAACTGCTCATGCCAATTGCGTGCGGTGGATGGCAGGAGCGGCGCCGCAGTCCTTGCGGTGCGAGGCCCCAGGGATGCCATGTGGGGTCATGAACGGGATTTGCCACGCGAGGTCATCGTATCCTCAGCTGCTGCTTGCTGAGCTGGCTGCAGGCAGAGCTTCGGGGCCAGGGAATGGCTCGGGAAGGGTGCAGAGGGAAGAGGTCAGTGCCTTGGTTTGCCAGAGCAAAAACATTAAACTGATGAATAAATACTCTACTGAAGGAGATAAATTTTGATCGGCGGGAGGAGTGCAATAAAGCAATCCTCCCTCCAATGGGTGAGGGAAAAATAAGCAATTGGGAATTTGACTCRGGGAAACCATGCATAGTGCTTAATATATATGATGTGCAGAGGATAAACTATTGGCTGTTGCACACCAATGATTTTTTTTTTGGCTGGTAGGTCAAGGTTTCAATCCATGGATGGAGATAATATGACAGATGGATAAATAAGAACATAGTTTGTGCTGTTATCACCCATTTTTTGGATTTCTGTAAGCTGCCTCTGCCAGATGGGAGGTACGTGACACATCTGTGCATCTTCAGAAGGTCAAGTAAGTCCACCTTGAGCTGCTGAACTGTTTCATATAAGTTTGCTGGCTAATAGTCCCGGCAGCCTTGGGAACCTGCAGCTGRTTCTCAACAGCCCCTTTGCAGAGGGGCCTGCGGCTCTGCCTGACCACTTCCCTGTCCTGTCTCCAGAATTCCCCTCCTGTGAGTTAGGCTACTTCTGTCTCCAGCTCCATATAAGATGCCGAAACTTGTCTTCAAGTACCTAGTAGCAGCATTACCTTGCATACATTTATAAGACTTGCTAAAGCCAAAATCCTATTAGTGTACAGCTGAACTGTGGATGTGGGATCTGCTGTTTCACTTGAGTATCTTGTGTTGCTTAGTTCTCAGTTCTGAGCAGTTCTCCTTTTCTGAGTGTTGTTCCTAATAGGGAACTTCATTGCCTCCTTTTGCTTTTTTTCTTGGGCTCTTTTCTGCTGGTCTTCATTATTCCTTGGGTGTGTTTTTCTTCTGTATCAGCCCAGCTGATAGCTGCATTTCTTGTGCCTTCTTCCTGGCTTCGGTGCTCTATGTCCACTGGTAACGAGCTCTTTCTTTGGATACCTTTGGATTTGCCTTCCCCGCTCTCTGAAAATCGTAGCTGCTGCTCTCTGGCAAGTTTTCCCTGCGCCTCTGGTGTTGTCCTCTTTGTGGGGCTACTCCGGGCCTCAAGCGACCTTCTCGGCTGGGTACAGTGGCCCAGGGTCAGTGACTGCTTTGTTGCAGCAAGCAGTGCTGGGCTGCCTGCCTGCCTGCGCGCTGGGCACGCTGCACCGCCAAGCCAAGCCTTGCTGCCACAGAGAGCAGCAGCACCTGCCTGCGAGGCATTCCTCCTGATCTCCACAGCTTGGTTTGGGACAGTTGATTGCAATGGTCCAGCATTGCTGGGTAGGTGTTTCGTGTTAATTTTTTTCTTTTTGTTTTTCCTTGTCAGTGATTTCTTTCCTGTCTCTGCCTTGCTGTTGTCTAGTGAGGACAGCATGTCTGCTCATTTCCAACTCCTTTTAAACGGGGTTTCTGTTGCAGGGTGCTGTGGCCACAGCCTGCTAGGATGCCATAGCTTTCATGGTGTGCCCTCACTATGATTCTTTATGGACTGTGCTTGAAATACTCATCTTATAAGTGATAGATTACTGTCTACAGTGAGAAAGAAATATGTCCCTTCCACAGAAGGGGCAGTTTTATGTCTCATTATTTACTGAGCTTCCAGGAGGCTTCAAATACTCCTGCTCTTGAACAGTCTCTGTTTTTAACAGGCCTCATGCCCCTGTGTGTACGCAGAGCATCAGGTTCTCATGAGTGCTCTGCTGTGCTTACGCGTTGAGGTTTGGAGTATGTACTCATCCCCCAGCTGGAGCTCTTGCCTGCTGTGATGTGCTCTTGGTCCTCTTGGCTTGCTCTTGTTTTTGGCTGCTTGTGGCATCCCATCCCGTGCAGCGCTGCAGCATGGACAGGACCCACCAGGGGTGCTGCCCAAGTGCATGTTATGCTTCAGAAGTTATTCTTATTGTGCCTGCCAAGCCTTACTGGTAACCTCTCGATGAGTAAAWACCCATATTTGTGTGATAGAGCTAGCACCTTGATCAGATTTGTAGTTTAGATGATGGAAGTAATGGCTTCTTACGATATCCTTTAATTGCGTGCAGTCAGAGAATGCATTCAGTGGGGCTGCTGCTATTTGTCTGGGCTGGAGATGAGTCACTAACTCCGTTTGAAAAGCTCCTTTTCTCCCAGGTTTGTTCACCCATGATAGACTCTAAGTGATAATGCATCTTAGTTTTATGTTTTATTGACAGGCTGTGCTTGCCCATTGCTCTCYGATAAGGACATCTCCAGCACTGGGTTGCACTTCAGGCTTTAATTCTTGCTGTTAGCGTTGCTTCTGGGATTGCCTTGACAATCCAGCCGGAATCACGTTGGCAGTAGGTCAGAAAGCACTGTGGAAAACGTAGCAGTTGCCTCAGCCCTCTGTGGTGTGTGGACTGAAGGTCTCTGGATCTGATCGAGTCACTCTGCGGACCTGCCTTTTTATTGCTTTTTGTGAGGAATTTTCTCCATCTCTGCATTCGTTGCAGAGTTTTTATGGTTTTGCTTGCTTTTCTTCTATGATTATCTCCTAATTTTGTGGTATAACCTCATTTTCTTTCCATTTATGTCATGCTGCTGCCTATGGGCTGAACCCACTGCATTTCACTTACTCCTAGCATATCCCCCGGATGGCGATACCTGCGCTGCTCTGTCTCACTTAACCTCCCAAGCTCCTGCGGTTGAGCCTGTGTACTCAACACTGAACTACTTGTTACTCCATACTGATWCTTTTCTTGGATAATTGTAGCTGGTTTAGCTTTTGAAAGAGACTTCTGCAGGTGATGAGATCTGCTCCAGCAAGATTTCTTGCTAGCTCAAAGAATGTGCCTATGGCATGATCTTTTTTTGCACTAGAAAATCCTTAAGGTCTTGAAATCACCCTTAAAAACGAGAACTGTCAGTCTCTTAATGTAAGTAYTGGTTTCTACTTCTGCTTCTTGTGGGTTGTTTGTTTTGTTTTCTCTGAATCTTTATGCTCTGTCTCTAAGCAAGCACTATTTTTAATAAAAAAAAAGTATTTCAAGCATTATTCCATACAAAAGTATTGCCTTCAATAWTTTTTCTCCTTTTATTTGTAGTGGAAGGCTTGAATTCTTCGATTGGATCCCCTGTGGTCAATTTAATATATAAATTCCAGACTTGGAACTCGATGTTCCTAGCAGTGTTTGCTAATATCCTGCCTTTACGATACAGTTTCATAAACTGGTTGCTGTGAATCCCACTAACTTGATGATGAGCCAGTTTGTTATGCATCATGCACTGAATAACATGAAAGGACTTGGTATAACAAYAAATTCCTTAAGATCTGTTCTTTTAACCTTTCAATTGCAATATGAATGGCCAGGGAGGATCGGAAGAGCTGCGGAGCAGTTAGTAGCTGCTCCTTAAAAATGGAGAGAGAGTTGAGATGGATTCTGAGGGAAATAAATCTTAGGCATCTTAAAATGGATGCATAGATATACCTGAAATGTAGGAGGTAAAGAGTTAGGGAGTAGGAAGAGTGCCACTTCTTACCCAACYGAGATATGATGCTTGCGGGAGCCAAGATCTAATAAAACAGGTATCTGGGAAATACAGAAGGTGGAAATAGTGTTTTAGGAGTTGAGGCATGATGTGGGAAAAGGGAACTGCACTTAGTCACAATTAATAGGATTTCTGCAAGCTTCTGAACGGTAGAATATCCAGATAAATCAGCMAGTCTGTCTGCTTAGCTCAAGTTAAATAAGTGAACGTGAGGATTTGGTGGTGGAWCTGATTTGGTCCTTCAGTGGCTACAGTGAAGGTGCTTGTCTCTYTTGAGAGGCTCGTGACTGCTAGTGCAGTTGGGATTTGTGGCCTACCATTTTTTAAGATGTTCAGTGGCATCACAYAAGACATTTTCAGGAGTGATATTATGCTTAAATAGAGTGAATTAGTCCTTGGACCTCCACGGTCTGCAGCCCACAGACTGTTGTAGTTAACTATGACTATGCTGGATGGATGTTTTGTTTATTCGTTTGGAAAAGTTTTGCAGGAAGTGGGGGCATTACTTGATAGATATACTGTGTGTTTTGGATATTAGGTGATCTTTTCACCAGAAATTAAGCAAGTTAATAATGTAGAAGCTAATAAGTTAATAGTGTATTTTCATGTCTGCGGTGTGCCCTCAGGTAGCACTGGGAGGTATGCTCTGAGCAAGTCTTGTGCAGCCTCTGCATTTTGCCTATCTAAATTACCACTGCAATTTGTGTTATAATTATGCTAATCTGGAAGGAGCTCACATGTTTGTATGAGGTTACAGGGGAGCTTGCTGTTTTATTGCAGTGACAAAGCTGAACTTGAAAAATGCTTTGAAAATGAGGTCAAGGTGTGGAGGGTTTTTTTTAAACCTACGTCAAAGAGCTATTGGGTAACACTGTCATCTGCTAATGTGAAAATAAGTGACATAAAAGTAGTAATGTTCCCCTTTTCAGACACAGCTGAATTGAGACAGAGCGCATGGAGTAGATGATCCACTGTACGACCTTGGGTGTCGGAGAGGAGAACAAAATCTGCTCCTGGCTTGGATGATTGCGCTGGAATATACTGTGCCCTTTGGTGAGGGCGCTTGGCAAGGTGGGGAGAGGGGGAAACCATGAGGGCTGCTTTATTGTTGTTATTCCCAAAAAGGAGGATGGAAATTCCTGTGTGTAGAAAGCCACTATACAAATACATTGGGAGTGCTGCTTAGTGGYGTGCTGTTGAGAGCTGTTGCAATCTATGGGGTTTACGTCCTGTGCCTCTTCAGGAGTAAACAGGGACAGGCTGCAGTTTAAGGTGGACCCGGTCCCGTGAGAGCCGGGGTGCTCTGGGCCGCTGGCTCGGGTCACCTTGAGCAGCCGCCGCCGGCTGCATCGAGTGCCGGCACTGCCCGCGATGCAGCAAAAACTGTTGGGCTCCTTCGGGCTCCAGCCAGCTGAGGCAGCACCGCTGAGAGGAAGGTAACTCAAAGGGAGCTTAAGTGCCTCAGGAATTTCAACATCCTTATGCCCTGTTTCACTTAGCCRGTGCAAGTGGCTGTGTTCTCCTACACATAGAAGGAGGTTAGCTTGCTGAGTAAGGTGCTAGCTGAGGCCCCAGGAGCGTGGTGCAGGGCTCCTGTGACAGCAGAGGGGACGGYGCAGCGCTGCCRTGGCYRGCTAAYGTGGTTAGGAATAAGCCCAGCTTTRAAGAGGTTGGRAGGAGGGTTGGGGCATTCCCASTCCTGAWGAAGGCAGCGGGTAAGAGCTGCTTTGGAGAAGGCCTGCTGGTAGTTTCCCTTGGCCAAATCAATGCGGGTCAAAGACTCAAGAGGCAGAGGCTGCCATGCCCTTTTGTCTTATGTCTTCTGCTGGCAAAGGTTTTAATCGAGCTTTAGTAGCTTGACTGCTCCCACTTTGGGAGAATGTGCTCAGAAAGAACTTGGGCAACAGTAATTTTCAGTCCTGAACTTGACAGCAGCTTTAAGCGTCCSTCTCATCTCCTTCATTTCCTTTATTTGGTGCAGGGGGAAAGTGATCTCCCCTCTACCTAAACAACTCAGACTCCAAACTTGGGTTTGTTTGCTTGAGATTCAGCTATGCGGACCAGCTCTGTAAATGTTTAATGAAACGGTCACAGTGGGGTTGTCTTCTGACACTCGTTCAATTTTAAGCACTTAAAATTGTTGGTTGGCTRTGAGTTGGCGTCCCTCCTTCTCCCTTTGCTCTTATGCTGATATTTTGGCCCTACTGGGCTTGAGAATAAATGTTTTGGGTTTAAGTCACTAATTGCWGATGGAGAAATGAACTGCTTAACACAGGGTTTTGAAGAGACTGTCTAAACTTCCATTTTGTTGATTTTTTCCAAAACAGGAGTAATCTGACCCTGCTCCAACAGCAATGATGTCACTGGGGGCAGGGTTGGGCTGACTCTCCCTGCTTTACAAACCTTACTCAAGGAACGTAAACCCAGTGTTTTGAGATACCAAGATGAAAAATAGACTGCAAATTAGATAATATGRGGAGGAATTGCCTTTGCTTCTGAAACTTGCATTGTTTCCCCTGCCCAAACACACACATTTGGCATTTGTTTCTTATCCCCACAGCTGTTACAAATTGCTTAGCCCAGCAATGTGCTCAGAACCTCTGGCATAAGGTTGTACAACCCCCCTCCCCAGTGATTTGCAGCAAAAATATCCTTAAATTGTTTATCAGGGTGCTGTGCGAGCTGGATAAATGTCTTTCAAGTGGCTGAAAGAAAAAGTTAAGGGCAGCAGGAAGTCATTAGATGTCTATTTAAGAAGTGAGAAGTAGCCTTGCTCTCTAGGGGAATGCGTTTTGYGATCAAAAGGCCTCCATTAAAAATAATCACTGACAGGAAAGGAGAGTTCCCGCTGCTGGACTGGGAGTATCCATSTTTGGAACCTATACTGTATGTAGGAAGGTGTGGATTGCAGAGGGCAACTGATTTAGCACTGGAATATTCTGAATTGCCTTGTGAATTGCCTTGCCTTATTTTTTCTGTTAGCTCAGATTTTTCTTGTCTTGTTGCATGTTCAGTACAAAGACAGCTTGCAGTCTTCATAGTCTTTTCCAGCAGCTGCCTTCTCCTCCTAGATCCTTCAGCACTTTGGTGTTTCTTGGATTTCACTTGTTCAATGTCGTCKTGGAATTTGGCTGCCTGGAATTGAAGTGTTTACGTCTAAATACTCGGTGGTYTCAAGGGGGATCTCTGCCAACAGAGACTTTTGCTGAGCCTCTTCTAGCACAAGGTTTTTCATSTTTTTGCTCACCACAGACAAATGAYAGAATCATAACCTGGGTAATTCCCCATCGGCCCTACTAGATAAGTAGGATCTGCTATGGGTAATGAAAGTGGCTTCCCTTTTACACTAGGTTCTCATCAAATTTTTCCTGTTATTTGAGGTTTGTTGGAGACCTCGTTCATTTTATATGCCTGGTTGTTGTTTCTCTTAATGAATTTGAGCAAGCTGGTTATTTTGTCCTCCCAATGCAGGAAGAGTTACTCATCTATTCCCATCATTGCAGCAGCTGGTCTGAGATGAGCAAAGCTTTCAGAGCTTGGAGGAGCCTGTTGAGAGCCCTCTAGCCCTCTGCTTGTCTGTCATGGAAGGAAAACGCAGCCTGTATCAAGATGTTGGTTCATTTTTTATGTTGTTTCTGACTCCACCTCATCTAGTACTAAGATAGTTCTAGACTAAGACTAGATAGACTAGATAGACTAGACTAAGATAGTTCTTTTAGTCCTTTCAAGCATAGTGTGCTGTTTGTCTTAACTCCCCGTTACCCCAAGGTCAGAGGACGTCACCTGATTCACTTGATACCTCTCTRCTCAGACTCTGGCTCGGTTGTGGAGGTGACACTTGGATTTCCAAGTGAACGCAGCTTCTGTGTGAGCCCATGAGCWGAAGTTGCCCTGGGCTTTCAAAAATGCTCCCTCTTCAGCTGTGCTTGGTGTGTCACTTGAAAATGTGGGGTGTATTAAGGAAGCTACTAAGTGCTGACACTTTTTTTGAGGGGAGGAAATGCGTTGTAGCCTCTAGGCAGACCGAGTTTGTAGTCAATCAGTGACTTCAAGCATGAATTCCTGATGTGTAACCACACACAGCAGAGGTTAGTACTCGGTAATCACAGCAGCTAATTATGGTTTTGGCTTGTGCTGTCTCATGGTTGCCTTTCCTGTAATCTCTTAGTACGTGGGGGTTTGGTTTTTGGTTTTCTCTTGTACAGAGAATCTCTGAGCATATCCAAAATGCCTCCATCCTGGACTGCAGAGAAGCAGTGCGTGTCGTGGTACGCGGCCGGGTGCCTYGGCGTGGTAGCTGAAAATGCCTCACTTGGTGCCCTTTTGGCCTCTCTGCAGGCTGCTCTTGGTGCTCAGCTCCTGGATTTTCCAGACGTGCCTGCAGGCTGAACAGTTTTGTAAGGTGATARGGTTTCTTGTAGGAGGAGTTGGCTACTGCAGTATTAAAGCTGGTCCAGCCTATTTTCCCCTTTTTCCACTGCCTGTGGCTGCCCAAATGATCTTGGTCTCCCTGGTCCGTGCTGAAGGTGAGCGGCACAGGCCTCACCTGATGGCACGGATGGCCTTGGGAGTCCGTTGCCCCTTTCCTGCTGCTGGAGAAAGGGGGTGTTTGCTGCACAGGAGGGAGGAGACACCCGCCGCTTGCGATGGAGCAGTCGTCTAACCACCTTCATCAAGTCCCCAGCCGCCTGCGTTGACCACAGAAAAAAGCAGCAGCTTTTTGCTCCGTGACGAGCTGGCCTGGTGTCCTGACAGGAAACCACCCGCAGCAGAGCCTGCGGGCACCTAAATGAGCACAGCTTTAAGCWGAAGTTGGGCTCGGCCAGGCTGCTGACACCTCAGCTGCCAACCGACGGTCCTTTCTCTGCAGTTTGGCCCACGGCCATTTCGGGGGGCCCCTGGGCCCAAGATAAATAATCTGTTTCGTTTGTCCTAGGCGCTTGCACAGCTCCTGGCCTGGCTGGCAGTATGTGAGGCTCTTGCACCCTTCCAACGTATGCTGCCCTGAAGGTGAAAGGTGGCTTGATTGCAGTTGTACAGAGAGCGGGCGGAAATGCGTCAAAGGTAAAGGATCAAATCCATGGAGGCCACGGCCGTTGCTTTCTGTGTGATCTGTACCCAGCGTATGCTTCGGCCACGCTCTTAACTTGRATGTTTTCTCTTTCTGGCTGGGCACTTTCAGCTTGTGCTTATGTGATGGGGAGAAGAAACACACGCTGGTTCTGTAGCGTCAGGGTCAATAGACGGATTTTGGTGTGTTGGGCGTGTTTGCTGTGTGCTGAGGAAGGGTGCCCTAGGTTGCAGGCTGCTGGGAAAAGGTGTTACGGGAAGAACCTGAGCAGCCCGGTGAGCCTGAAGAAAAGTAGGATTAGGCTGCCGGGTTGTGTCTTGCAGGAGTAGTAATACAGGAGAACAGGAACTCTGTAATACAGGAGAACAGGAACTCTGTAATACAGGAGAACAGGAACTCTGTAATACAGGAGAACAGGAACTCTGTAATACAGGAGGACAGGAGTGGGACAGGAGTTAGCAGTGGGACACATTGTTTATGCTACTGTTACAAGAGGGTTTAGCTTGGAGGCCTGTCAGCATTTAATTATCGTCGACTTTCTGAAGAGTTTTTCTGTAGGTAAATGAATATTTCATTATTAAATCTACACTTATATTCACCGATGTGGGAATTTTGAGTGCTTCAATTGCTTGCAGAGGCCGTGAAGCGCATAATCCTTTTCGAGATGAGCTCGTGCTTTATTTTTCCATAACTGTCGCTTTTTAATTATTTTAAAAAATTTGTTGATTGAAATACAGCTAGTAATAAACGTATCTTGCTTGATTGCTGCAGCACTGAGTGTTGCCTTGTAGTTAAAAGGCACCTGGGAGGATTTTAGTCCGACGGTGATCCTCCTTTGATGTGTTACATCACCCATAAAGAGATCAGAGAGATAACCCTTTGCCCTAAGTGAATTATAGAAAGTAGAGCAGCATAAGAAAGCTTGGGTTGCTGTCGTGCTAAAAGAGTGTGTGGATTCATGGGTGAAAGAACTGGATGACCTCAAAGGAAATTTAACTCTTGGGGAGGGATCATGTCCCACTGATCAAGTCCAGGCCTTGAAACTGAAATCTCATCAGAAACTCAGGCTGGTTCCACTTACGCAACGGTGGCTTCCTGAGACCACGGAATGAGGCTGAAACACTAACAGTGCTAAAAGTCTCTCCRCTGTTTGTGTCCCTTGGGACTCTGGTTTTGAGTAGCATCCAAGACTTACTAGGATTGGTGTGATCTAGGCTAGGTGTGATCTAAGCAGCACTTGGATTGGGACTTCTCACRTGGCTTTTTGATGTAAATGTCTAACAAAGTTTACAATTCTATTTTCATGCTAATCCTTCCCCAGACTTGTTGTCTCGGGGGAATGAACCTGCATCACTGAAACAGTGGCAGCTCCAGCACCTTATTGCTTCCGAGAAAAATCCCTCCAAGCAAACCTCGCAAGGTGCGTGCCCAGTGAGGGCCGAGGTCCTCGGATTTCATAGCYCTGCTCAATATTTCCTGATGCCACTGGGTGGAGCTGTTGCCGTATGACTGGCCTRCATTTAAATACTGGTATTTGGGAGACCGGTATTTGAGAGGAGTATAAGATTTAGAAATTTCTGTATTTTAGAAAAAAGATCCAAAATATTAAGGAAATGCAATAGAAAAGAATAATGCTTTTATGAGAAAATAGACCTGTAATTGAAGATTGACAGGAAAAGTAGTGATATGCAATAACATAATAAGCAGGCTTTTATTTGAAAATACGTCACCTGGACAAGAGGGTGACGTTCAAGTAGCCTGGGCTAGTCACATTTCCATAGTCAGCCATAGTAATAAAGGCCATGGAAGAGTGGGCAACAAGAAAGAGCACAACTAAGCTGGATGAGCAGCCCAAATTAGAAAGGTAAGCACTTGTTCTAAACAGCAGCCTTAGTCTGCTTAGTTGTAGGTTTTATTTGGGGAAAGGTCCATATCTGGAGACAGAAGAATGAGTGAACAACCTCTCGCTTCTTCCTTTTCTAAAGGAAGATGGGTGGTCACAGAGCACGGGTGAGCATGTGTGTGTGTGCACTGTGGGAGGGAGTCTATGGACAACACGCTTGTCCAGAGGTAAGGAGTARGTAGGTCTGAAAGAAAAGCTCTGCACGCATGTAGAGTTTATGTAGGTATGAAGGCAGAAGCGTTTCAGAGCAATATGGTGCTGTGCTCTGTGAAGGCCTGTYTGGTCAGGCTTTATTTGTGTTTTTGCCCTGAAGGAGCAGAATTGCAGCRTTTGCACCTCAGCAATGCTGAGGCCAACACCGTTAGCTGTAGGGATTGCCAGGAGTCAGGACTCAAAGTGAGAAGATAATGTGGTGGTATTTGGCTCTAGGTGATGGTCTGAAGCTTTTGTCATGGAGGAAAGTGCTTTTGAGTTGAAAGTTTCCAAAATTTAGTTTGCTCCAGCACTGAGACAAACTATTGATCAAGACTCCTGGTGCTATCAGACACGCCATCTGAGATGTTTTCAACGGTCTGATTTAGTCATTAATAGAAATGAAGACATACTGTCTTCAAAGCCTATTGATTTTAGACATTCTTTAAAAAAAAATTAAATAAAAAGTAGTGCAGCTATGGAGTGTGCAACTTGACCTTGCCTTTGGGCTTTGTTGAGCTTAGACACGCCACACGACCTCAGTGGGTCTGCCTCTCTCAGGCCRTTAAAACGGGACCTTTGCTACTTGTCTGCCTGCCGGGGAGGCTGAAAGCACAAGCTGATTAATGTTGGTGATCTAACATATAAGTTTGAGACATCGGCTTCTATTGGAGGTGGCGAATAGAACTGGACTGCTTTCAAGGCCAGTTTTAATAAACTGTGTGCAGCTTCACAGAGGGGCAGTTTCTTCTTTGTTGTTGTTGTTGTTATATAAAAGCGTGCGCCTGTGTATACTTGCACACGTACAGGTGTGTGCATGTTTCAGCAGCACTTTTTGTTAGGATACGAACAAGACGACCTCTGGTTTATGAACCCAAAGTGTACAATGAGTTGGTTTAACAATCTGCTTGCCCAGTTTAAAGCTTTTTCTCCCCTATTTGCACGTGGCTGGTATCCAGATAGTGTTTTTGAATCTCGAGAATACYGAGAGCTAAGGGTTCAGAGCATGGAGGAGCCGGCTGCCTGATGCAGAGTGCGTCAGACGCAGCCCGCCCTCCACTGCTGTGTTTGCTCTGCCAAAGCTGTCCAGGATGTTTGTGCTAACTCTGCCTTTTCAGCTCGTGCTTCTGGCTTTCGTCTTGATAAATTCCTGACTTGGATTACGTGAAGCTTTCCTCGTTGCTGTCTGCACAAGTTTCAGAAAGCTCTTAGGTGCTAACAATAGCCAGAGGGCTCATAGTTTACCTGAAACTAAATGATTAGCTGGTGAGAGCGTTTTAGAGGGAGCTGCCAGCTACTTGGCCTGCTTGGTAGTGTTTGGGAGCAAACATGGCTTATTCCGCTGCTTAAAAAAGGGAATGTTTGTTGATGTGAGCGGTGTTGTTGTCTTATTTACTGACTGTTTTGGAGCGTTCCCTTCTCCSAGGAGAAACCTTGGCTGCCCGTGTTCCTGTCACCACGCCTGTGTGACCCTGCAGATGAAGTCAGCGTCTCAAGCTACAGGAGAGCACCGTTAAAGGGGCTGTGGGAGCAGGATTTCATTTTGGTGGGTTCGGAGCGGCAATGGGATAATAAAGCTAGTGCTCAGCGGAGCAGGAATGGCCATTTCCCTTCAGGATGAGATGGGCCCTTTGCGATGAGCTCACCGGAGCTTCCAGTGACAGAACCTCGAGCCGTCTCACGTCTGGCTAGGTTTGAGCTCAGTGCCTGAAGGACAGCCCGCAGGCAGCTTCCCAAAGCTGCTGGGATCGCTCCCTTGCTCGACAGAGCTGCGTGGGTGAGGATGTGCTGCTGGTGGAGGTGAGGAACTGAAAGGGGATGTGGGTCACGCTATTTATTTTTGAGGGAGKACGTTCTTGAACACGTATGGGTTACAGAGCAATACCCCTACCAAAATAGACGGCCCTTCAGGTTTAGTCATGACCTGTGCTTATTTTAGCCCTGTTATGGGATTCCAACAGCCTGCCAAGCGCGAGTGCCTATCATTAGGTAGTCACGTCATCAGCACAGCGTCCGCCTCACAGGGGGGACGGGCAACCGAGCTCTCACGGAGCCACTGGCTCGGGAGGAGCTGGTGTGCGGGCGGACGACGTGCTTGGCTGGAGCGACAAGGTGGTGTGATGCCAACCGTGCAGGGGTCCCTGCGTCTGGTGCCAATGTAGGACATGCTCTGCTTCTCCAAGTGCTGAACTTGCTCTCCCCAACCTCTCAGCTCGTGAGCAAAGCGTGGACAGAAATGATGCCACTGGGAAGCCTGTTCTGCTAAGCCCGGGCGTTTGTGAGGGTCGTCATCGCAGACTCTCTGCACTGGAAGCTGCCTGCAGGAACTTGCTTGCGGAGCTCGACTGCAGGATCAGCTAATGTTTCAGGGAAAGAGCTGCAAAGCTCACCAGGGAATTAGCACGAGCATGGGCTAGGAAGGCCCAAGCACCATGCAGGAGGTGGCTCTGCTTTTCAGAAATGAGTGTCTTCTAACGTGGACGTGCAAAACACATCATGGAGGCAGAATATAAAAATGCAGTGGCCAAATTGACTTTCAATGCTAATGGCTAGTTTTGCTTTCTACTTTTGACTAGGTCCAGAGTTAACTTTGAATGTGTGTATGCAGTGAAGACATAACTGCTCTTGGGAATAAGATGGGACTTGTGCATAAATACAGGATTAACACTCTTTATGTGGGCATCATGTGCAGTTTTCTCACCAAACCTGTAGCACTGTGAGAGTTTCCTGGCAATTATGTTAGTTGGTTCACAGCGATATGTGTTGAGGAATGCCCTCTTTCTAAAGTATSCTTAGTCTGGTTTTTAGTTCTGTGGTTCAAGTAAATAAACTTCCAAACTGTGCAACATGCACAATAATCTAAGCTCTCATTGAAACTGAAAGAAGCCTAAAACTTAATGTGATKATTTTGATTTATTAACTTGACTAGTCATAATTCTTCCCATGTTGATAGCGTTTGTCATTAAACAGTGAACTGTTGACATATACATATGAAAGGCTTAGGAGCTGTAATATGAATTTATTCCGAGGTTTGTAAATATCACAGGCATGTTAAATGCCTTTCAACCTTTAGTAGGCTTAGACTAAACTGCAAACAAGTGCAGGGAAACACCATGACTTAAAACTCTTARGATGAGGGACACCRTCCTGCTGTTACCGTGCATGTTAACAAGAGTGATCACAAGTTAGAGTGCTTTTAGTCTTGGTTTACAGCCATCTCCTTGGCACGGGAGGGCCTCCCTGGCATGGGCACAGCCTTAACTCTGCCCYTGGGGCCCTGCCAGGCGCTGGCCGTGGTGCTGAAGGGGAGAGGTGCCACCATGGCAGCCCCCGGCTGTCCCCAGGGACAGCTGCCATCCCCCCCGCACCAACTGGGCCTGCTGAGTGTTTGGGGTGTCGCTATGGCCTCTGGTGGCTTGTTCCTGGTCCTAGAGCTGTGCTGGGATTGCCCTTCCCTTCTGCCTGGAGCGTCTCTGCCAAGGAGGATGGTGGCTCCTTGTGCAGAGCTTTCCCGTGGAGCGGAGTCTGGCAGAACACGCTGCGTCCATGGTGGGCCTCGTTTTAAGCCTGCTGAAGGTTTTGACCATACTTGCTATTTATCCTTACGGTGTAGGCAAAGCAGGTATCAAAAAGGTCATTTGTACAGGTTGCTCACTTGAAAATATGCCTCCTCTCAGAGCTGCTTTTGGACTTCAGAGTCAGTCTCCTGGTAAGGAGGCCGATGTAGCCAGCATATCCTTGGCAATGGAATTGGATTTCTTTGCTAGCTTTTTCCTGTGTGCAGTGGAGAAGAAAACTCTTTATTCTGTGTGCATTTGGATCAAAGGGCTGAATCTCTTTCCCTTCTTGCCCCCAGTAAGAGTAACTGAGAGGGGTTGTTTTTCTTGGTGGGAGACCAAATGGAAGGCCCAATAAATATTTGTATGTGCTCCTTGAGAGAGCAACTTGAAGACTTATTAGGAATTAAATGGTAAATGTTGTTGGGTTTAAATATTGTTTGGGTAAGAAATTGCATATTATAAAACGTTTACGTCCAATGCATCATCATAGCAACATCTTCAGCATTACTCATGACTGGAAGCAGAAGCTTCATGTTTTGGTGCTGCTAGTAGAGGCAGATAATGTAGGTGTGGTTGTGAGCAAATAGCATCTTGTTTGAAGTATCTGGTGTCCATGTTACCTGTTCACTGAGAAAAGTCATATGGACTTTTAAAGGAATCACTATAGGAAGGAATAGTCAAGTGGGGAAATATATATATATATTTCTGCCATATGTTATACTGCCAAATATATCTATCAACATTTCTGCTAGGATGCCACAGCAGAGAAAGCAGAGTGTGCTTTCTCACATCCCAAGTTGGGTTTTGACCTGATTTCTGACCCTGTGAGCAGCACTCAAAGCGGGTGTGTAAATGACAGCARAAGCTTCTAAGTGGTGAGTTAGAGAGGAGAAGTTGCAGCCTGTTAGGGTTGGAAAACTGTCATTGTCTTCCTGTTTCCTTCATTAAGTCACTGTTGGTGCATGGAAAGTGGGGGCAATATGTTGTTCCCTGGCAAGAGGATAAGGTGATCAGATGCTGCCTGTCACTGCAAGTTTATGCATCAGAGCCAAGGTCAGTTGTTTTAGCACTTCCTGGAATGCTTGGTCACAAAGCTGCTCTGGTTAGAAAAGTCAGAAATTTCTGCTTGCCCCTAGAATGCAGCCTGTTCTGAGGAGATGCATGCTGTGTCAGCAGCTAGAACTGCAGCCACCTGGGACTCAGCTGGAGGAACTGATACAGCTGCAATGCAGGCATCTGTAGAGGATTGAGAGTCCAAGGTTATGCCATGGCAATGGGGATAAGACCTATGCAGTCTCCTTTCCTGAAGTCCTCGGGAGCTGGGTTCAGTGCTATTTCTTGATAGAGCCCCTTGAGCTACACAGGAAGAGCCAGTTTCAGTGGTGAACAAAACTGCTTTTGGAGAAGGGTAGCTGCTTGATGGGTGTAGCCAGACTGAGTTAGTTCATGCTTGTGACATTGGATGATGGCAATGGGCATGATCAGACTGCCTCAAAAGAGCAAGGTGCYCCCATCATAAACCGTGCCTCCTGATTTTGCAGAGGGTTTTGAGAGATCATCTCAGATTTAGCTAAAAACCTACTTGTCTTCTAAAGTCTGTCTGATACTTAGTGCAATACACAAAATAGATATGCAGGGGGATGACAGGAATGAAAGGACACTTGCCTAGATTTTCTTTTCCTTTTCAGAAGACCTCTGAATAGTTCCGGATGGCTTCAGGACAAGTGGGAGAGGTTATCTATGGGCTGCCACCTCTGCAGCATGTGGGGTTGCTGTTGAGAGATCATAGCGTGGTTGCGGTGCTGCTGCTGCTCTTGTAGAGTGCAGCAGTATGACAGAGATGAAGMAAGAATCATCCCGTCCTTCCCCAGCAAACTTCCTTTGGTTATTTAACGGCCACTTTTTGTGATTATAAAACTTTGCTAATATTCAGAGTTAATTGTGTTACACTTTATAATAACAATTTTTGGCAGCTTATGAGAGGGCCTGACTTCTTCAGTGATGCTGAAACACAAAAGCTTAGTAATTTGCCTGTAGTTATCAATCTCGGTGCAAAGTCTGAATATAGGTGGTAGTGATGCAGTTTTTCTTGAATTATTTAGGGACAGCGCAGATTATTCAGGGTGGGTTTTTTTGGTAGTCTGTTTGAACATACTTTCCCTAACGTCTCTGTACACTCAGAAGTTCTGCTGGATCCTAGTCTAAAGCTTTTGGTTATAAAGTGAATATACAACCATATTGCAAATATATTTACACAAAGGAATGTGACAAATATTGTACCATTGTCTTTTTTGCGTTCTCAATGGCCTGATTTGCAAATATGAGTGTGTCAGGATCATAGATAAAATTATATATGTTGCAATGGTGGTAATTCATTCTTGCTAGTATTCAGTAAAAATGGCAATCTTAAAGGATGATTTTTTTTAAAAAAGGGCTACGTCAGGTGTTTCAGCAGTGATGCTTGTCCGAATTAGCTAGAAGCCTCTCGGGTGAGAGATTATTGGGAGAAGTGCATTGCCCTGCTGCACTGGGTGCCAGCTCAGGCTCAAAGATAATACTTAGTAACCTGAGTAAAAAATCACTGCTTTACAAGGCAAGAAAGGGGGAGAAAGGCCCTGTTGAAAGACCTCTAGGGTCCACTTTGGAKTTCTTGGTTTTGGTGGCCTTTCAGCAATGCTCAGCCAGACTGAGCGTAGCATCGGTGAGGTTTCTTGGCTTTAGAAAAATGAAACCTATTTTYGGCATCTGGGCTATTTCAACCAGAGGTATTTGTGGCACATAACAGCATTTTAATGGCAATTCCACAAATAAATGTGACAACTGGGTATCAGCTCAGAAAAGAARCAGCCTTTTCATGTCTCTGCGTCACAGATAAATTCCCTCGTGTTTGGAGTGTTAGCATCGTTAGTTGATTGCTCAAGTATGAGAAGAAATACTACASATCTAACTGTAGTAATAGTTAATACATGACCCTGTGAGTGTTCTGCTGATTTTTTTGGGGAATATGGCTTTGGCTTATGAAGCAGGAATTTCTACCTGCATTTCTGACYGCGCARGAGTATGAAGCATCTCCCACAGCCWTGTTGGTTCCTGAGTGTGAAATAAGCCTTAAAGGCCTGTTATACAAAGAGATGTCTCGACGTTTTTTGCTTAAATTGTGTGTTCTTATCTGTCTTTTGTAGCATGGGCAACAGGAGTGAATAGTGTGTTATCATGTGTAATATAGGCTTTGGATACTATGTGTTGTATATGGGTAGCTGTAGGTCTCCTACATCTCTTTTATGGGCAGGACTCTGGAATTTGGCACATAGGAAAGTTTAAAAAACTAGACCGGGAGTTAGGGCAAATGAGTGGCATGTCCGTGACCACTGAGCAAATTGCTGGTCCTCTGGGTAAAACGAGGGAAGGGGGCAAGTTCCTGCACTTCCCTTCTATCAATAATCCCCAGAAGCGAATTCCTCTCTTCTGTGCTTCCCCGAGGACTTCGTGCAAAGGGTTCAGAGCCTTTGTGCTGCTGTTGCAGACCAGGAGGCCGAGGCCGGGGGCAGCGCCAGGCGCCGGAGCGGGCGGCCGGCAGCACCGCGGTATCGCGCTCACCGGGCAGCGTCGTGTGCGGGGTGCGTCGCGCTGCGCTGCCCGCCTGTAACCTGAGGTAATGGAAGCACGGCCGGGCAGGGCCTGCAACATAATACAAGAGCCGGGGCGCTGAGGACGACACCCGTCTATAAATACAAGCCACAGGTGCCTGCGGGGAACTGGAGCAGTCCCTCCAGGGAGCAGGGCTTGTGTCCGAGGGGATGGGGCTGGTACCCTGTTCCTCTTGTGCCCGTTTCCTTGAAAACCCTTTCCCCCTCCTTTGCTGGGCAGTATTAGTTCAGAGGTGTAAGGGATTCGCCTCCCTGCTTTCTCTCCTCCCCTATGGCCAACTTTGGCCTAACTCGGCGCCCTCCGAGGTCATCGGAGCCGTTCCTGACCCAGCAGGAGCAGCATCCAGGTCCTTAGGAGAGCTCTTGATGATCCCTTCCCTTAAAGGGAAAGTTTGATGATTAAACCGTYCTAGAAACCGCATGGTAAAAATAGTCATTCTAGACAGGGCGTATATAAATTACTGTAAAGCATATGGATTTAGTGGTGCATCTAAAGCAATTCTTAGTGCTACCTCCACAACTGTTACAAGTGGGAAAGAGGGGAGGTGTATCTATTTTTTTGAAAACTTTCTTTAGAAATGGGGGAATTGAATAGGGAGGAAAAAAAAAAAAAGAGTGCTTGGGGTTGAAGTGGGRTATCTCCAGGAGAGCTCCTCCTCGTGTTCCAGGTAGGGGTTTAGCGTGCAGTACTGACATGCAGCAGAGGCTGCAAAGATGGGCCGGAGAGCCTCGAGCGGTGCTCCAGCTCTGCCCTGTCACCTGCGTGAGCAAGGCTGGACAGCCCCTGGCAGGGCCTGGGGGCTGCCAAGGAGGAGCTGTGCACAGAGCTCCCTGCCCTCTTCCCAACGAGGGCCTGGGAGGCAGGAGCCTGGAGGTGGGCACAGCGCCGGGCTAGAGGCTGCATGGACCTCCAGGTAGCAGCAACCAGGCACTGTCTCCAGCAGTTCTGGTGCTGCAATTGAGGCATTTCTTGCTAAAACATCTTGGTAAAAGAGAACCTGGGACCTCTTCTCTTGCTGGTGCTTGCAGGTACAGCAGAGGGGCTGGTAACAAGGTCTAGAAGGTGCCAGAGAGGAGAACAGCTGGGCAGGCAGGTCTGCTGGCTTTCAAACACACCTCTTCCTGACCGACCATCTCCTCCTGTGCGTGTCCTCCTACCTTGGCCTCATGCCTACCTGCTGGCCCTTGTGGATTCCCAGCCTCCGCAGGGGCAGGATTTGAGTGTCCTGCGCTACAAAAGGGTTCATGGGAGAAGGATTTGGCTTTGACTTGGTCTTTGTGCCTCTGTGATCTGTCTTTGAAGATACGTCCTCTGTGTTGTCTACCACGGTGCTCCACTATACTCTGTATCTTGCTTCTGTTCCAGCAGTAGTAGGCAGAAATGTGCAGTTTAATACGAAGTTAAAAATAGCTTTGTTTTAAAGCACCCTCCCCTACCTGGTATTAATTTCCATGGAGTCAAAGCATTACAAATTCTCCAGGTTTCTGCAACGGCTGCAGACCGAACGGCTGCAGACCGAATTGGGAATATCACTTGTTCCAAGCAGAGTTTTAATGATATCAACAAGTAAGTTATTTTTTTTGAACTTACCTAAATCATTCCAATCTCTTCTGTCTTAAAGGAGAGATAACAATTGGGTTTTGACCTGCATTCTTTGAACATACTTTCTCTCTCCTTTTTCCCTCCCCAACTTTTGCATTTGAATTGAGCAGTTCTTTATGAGAGAGTTCTTGGAACGGGTAACAGTATTGCTTTGGCTTCCCTCCAACGTAGAAGTTAACTTAAGGGGGCCATTGCAGCTTTCCAAATAATAGTAATGAAAAATGAGTAACCTGCCAGACTCGGAATCGGGCCGTGGTTACACGTTCAGGTGTATCGGATCTGTATGTTAACAGGTAATYTGGCAGTCCCAGCTTCATTTGGATAGAGTGTGAAAACACAGGCGTGTTTCTGTTTGGTGAAGCAGACTATCCTGGAGCACGTGGTATCTGAGCTGGCTGCAGGAGGATAGATGATATCAATGCAGCCGTAAACACGGATCCATAGAACACTGAACGCGGCGCGGCGGCGGAGAGAGCTGCGTAGTCTGCATCCCGTCTGGTGTGGAGCTCTTGTTTTGCTAGAGCTCTCCCGTAACACCAGGCCGGCGCCAGGGCTCGTGTTCCCCACCTATTGCTATGGTGGTAAGTTGGACGGGTTCCTTGGAGAGCTTGGAGTTGGCTCGTGGTAGTTGSTTGTGTAGCGATGGGCCTGGGAGAAGCCTTGTTGAAGGCCGTGCRTGTTAAGAGCTGCCTTAGGTTGGAGGTAGCTGCCTGTTAAACTGCACTGTGTACCCAGGCTTTGAGACGTAAGACGGAGGCTGGAAGGGGCCTGGAAAGGCTCAGAGGACGTGCAGACCACAGAAAGGGGAGCATGGAGACTGTCACCTCTAGGTGAGACARACACGCTTGGAGATGCAGCGTGGGCCCTGTGATGGAGAGAAGGAGCTTTTCCCCATCCGCTGCTACCTCGTGGACACAAAAGCCACCTCCTCCTCCTGCTGCTGGTGAGCAGGGGAAACGGTGTGTTGCGTGGCTCYGAGTAAAAGGGCCCGTATCCCTACRTTTGAACCAGTAAAACTTCTCCCTTCCTGTAGAAACTACTCATAACCACTGGTTAACTGCAGGGGTCAGAAAACAGGAAATGTTTTCTGCATTACACAGCTAATGTGCYGCTGCTGTGAATGTTATTTCCATGAGTTTTTACCATTCTTTATATTGAGGCTTTTTGGATATTACAGCTTGTTCTCCTTTCCCAAAACTTCCAGGAAAAAATTGCAAGAAGTTCTCATAAGTGTTATGAGAAGTTAATTACGGAAGAGAACTCTCTTCTAACTGGAAGATAATAAAGAGTTTCTGTTGCTGGAACCTAAGGTTTATGTATTGGAGAGGAACCGGGGTAAGGCACGGAAGTGGGACTAAAGCTGGTGCCATTCAGTCCTTGCTATAGCTGAAAAGTTAATAACTTAATTCTTCTTTGTCCTTTCATCTATAAAGGATGTTTTTGTTGCACCTGGTCTACGTGGGTACTAAACATGATGGAGCAGACGCTGTCTGTGCCCCTGTCTCTGCACAGCGCTGCGGGTTTTGCTCAGAGCCACGTGCTGGCAAACTCCGTGCAACCATATCCAAGTGCTGGAGTTCTCACCCCGGCTCCCCTCGCTTACAGCAGCTCTAAACCAAGCAGTAGGACTTGTCAACTCGTCAGGCGTTGTCGGGGTTGATTCTCGCTGCAGGTGAGCGGTTTCCAGAAGGGCTTTCCTCGCTTTGTGTTGGATCTCCTYGCTCGTGCTGTGAGGGGAAGCCGCCGTGCTTTGGTCCCTTGYGTGCCCAGAGGAGCCTTGGCTGAGCACAGCAGGTGATGGGCTCTGGTGGAGGTGGCTCTGAGCCATACCCGCCTCCTGCTGGAGGTGGCCGTGGGGAATCGGTGTCCTTGGAAAGCCCCGTGGTAGGGTCCGTCACACACGTCTTGTGTGGGGCACCCCCACAGCACGTTCTGCCAAGTAGTTAAGCCGGCTGAATGCCGATAGCGTCGTGAATAGCAGCGTCGTCTTTGCCAAGGAGGGAAGAGCACGGTGTAGGTCACGGGTGAACCCCGCGAGGGCAGAGAGCTTCCCTGCTCCGTAAATCACGGAGGTGGGGCGGGCTCTCGGCGGCCCCTTGCATGCGAGGCCCCTTTCCGCCCGTCCCCAGCACGCAGACGTGCCCGTGAAGGGCCGTCCGTAGCCGCGCACGTCGCCTCGCGCGGCCGGCGAGGTGCTCGCCTGCCGGCGCAATGGCCCCCGCGCAGCCTCTCCCTTCCCTGGGAGCCTCTGCCTCTTCGGAGGGGCCCAGCCTCGACTGCTCGCGCCTGTTGGCGCCAGGGCGGGTGCTGCGAAGGGCTTAGGGGGCAATAAATCTAGCGGCCTCGCTGAGGGAAGGTGTTGCGCAGAGCGCTACATGAGCAGAGGGTAAGCGAGGTGAGCGCGGGGCAGGCTGCCGTGCTTGGCCGCAGGCTCCCGGCGGCAGCAGGGGCGGCCGGCGTGGCCGGGGCGGGATGCTTGGAGCGCGGACAGCTCGCCGCCTCGGCTTGGGTGTCAGCGAGCGCGGGGCTCAGCTTACGCGCGCGGCCGACGCGAGCACGGCGGAGCAGCGGGCGCCGCTCTGTGCCGCCGCGGCCCCCCGCCCTCCTGGCGGGCAGCGCGAGGCCCCGCTCTGCGGGACGGAGCCCCTACCTCGCCCTCGCCCGGTGCTGTGCCGCGGTGCTGCCCTGGCGGCCCCGCGAGCCGCTTGCGAGGGGACGCTGCCGCCGCTGGTGCTCAAATGGAGCAAAATGTCACAGAGGGAGACTATTTTCATCCCTTTGGCTGGGGGGAGGGCGGCAAGGGGAGGGGAGATGGGGCCAGAATAAATGTCATAACAGACCTGAAGTTAAAAAGTGTCCCTGCGAGCTTGGGCTGCGCTTGCTGGGCTCGGGCGCGCGGAGCTGGAGCGAATGTGGAAGGTGAGCTGTGGCGAGCCGCCGCTTCCCCTCCCGCTGCGAGGACTGCATGGAGGAGCTGGTGCTCTCGAGGGACTGGAGGTAGGTCTGTCCCRCGCTGCCGGGGGCCGGCGTGTCTGCGCACAGGGATGCAGCGGCTTCAGGGCAGCGCGGCCAACTGCCCCGCTGCCCTCCCACTGCTCCCTGTTGGTGGAGGGCGCCTCCYGTGCAAGAGGGGTTCAGGTTCTGCTAGCTGAGCGCAGGAGAGCTTCCAGGCAGCCCTACAAGCTGGGGAATCCTCTGGATGCCATGGTCTTCATGAGTGACTGATGTCCTGTGCTTTACAACACACGTGAAGGAGCACGAGCATCCAGTGGAAACCTGTCCATCTCGTCTTGTGCTACTGGTTGCTTTACAGGTGCTGTGTGCACGATGAGGGAGTGATTTCATGAAGGTTCCTTTTTATCCTGTGTGCGATCTGTCTAGCCCATGCTAGCCTATTACAGTTACTCCTTGGATAACATCGGTGTTGTGGTTTGTTGTCGGTGGCAAATGGTGTAGCTGAGCCAACTTTGTGATCTGTTAAAATCATTAAGATTAGTAGCATAACATCTCCCTGGAACACTGCGATAGCAAGATAAGCTCTGTGCTCGGCATGAGGAGAAGGGGTTTATATCCATCTGCATTGCTGAGAAACTGGTGAATTTTTATTTTTTTTAGGCCTTGATCTGCAGCCACAACTACGTGACTGTAACCTGCAATTATTAATTGGGAGCAGGGCCAATAAACACTGCAGAGCTGGAGCTGATATTCCGGGCATTATGCGGGACCACGCTGGGGAGCGGAGCAGCGAGGGGCRTGCTCTGAGCTAACTGCATACCCGAGCAGCGTGTGGGAGGCAGGGAAAGCGGGTAAAGGGGCTCAGTAGATGTCAGAGAGACCTAGACAGAAAAATGCAGGGTAAATATGTCTTRGAGTCTTCTGCTTTTGCCTATTTGAAAGCCTTCTAAACGTGTCATCACCCTTCATCTGCATRCTGAAGATGAGCACTTGGATAAAGTCTGATTGATTGTGCTGAGTGTGACAGTAATAGAGGGCATGTCTAAACATACAGTAAATATTTTCCTTCTCCTGTGGAAAATGTTTACACGTGAAGACAGGATTTAGCTTTTGTCAGCCAAAGAAMTAGTTGGTGACACCAGAAGTAGAACCCTCTAGTAAGGTTGATCTCTGGCAATAAATAAATAAATAGCTGATTAGTGCTAGCTTAAGGTTAGGAGGAAAGATGCAGGGTGCATTTATTTATATCCCTACCAAAGGAAGGCCATAGGTTAGGGTAAGAAGGTGAAAGGGCCTTTCCAGAAGGTGAACCAGTGAGCAGGGGGGCTCCCGTGTCCTGAAGTCAGCAGGCTGACTTGTGTTGGGCTCTCCCTTTCTGTGCTGGTTGAATGCTGGGGTCTTAGACCCCTGCTTGGGAAAGGGCAAGGGGGGCAGGGGGATCCGAGGGAGAGCTCTGGACATGGAGCCGGCTGCTCCAGGGAAGGGGAGGCACGGGCAGCGCGTGCTGGTGCTGAGGCTCCCTAGCTCCGCTCCGCCTTTCCCCCTTGTTCCAGCGGCCTCCGGCGGGATGCACGGGCACGAGGGCACTGGCATTGGCCACAAGGCACCGCATTAAGGCCGAGTTGCCTCTTTGCTGACACCCTTGGAAAGAACTTGTTGGGAGAGGGCACGCGGCCGCCCTGAGCCGCGAGCAGAGGTGAGGAGGCAGGGAACGTAACGCTGGCCCGAGGCGTGGGGATGTAGTAATTGTGTTTCGACCCAGTTTCCAAATTCACTGTCCCTTAGTCACTGGGAARAAAAATGGTTGAGGAGGGGGAAGAGAGAAGAATTAAGAATGAAAAATAGCCCTTAGCCAGTGCCAGCGGGGCGGGAATGCTGGAAGTATGTGCTAGCGGATCTGTAGGACAGCTGCTACTATGTGGCTTTATGGGAAACCAAAATACTGAAGTTTTGGATGTTGGATCTGTGATACGCAAACCTGTTAAGGCTTGGAGCTCAAGTGGACTTCAGATAGAGCACTCCGAGGCCAGATGCCTCTGTAAAGAGCCTGGCTTTTCAGAACTTGGCTGGAGATGTCATGGCAGCCGTTCTGGTGGTTATTCCCGGCAGCTGCGGCTGCCAGCTGGAACGTGGGGCGACAGATATGTGTGGAAGTGGAAAGGAATGGGTGTGAGGGCTGGTGCGCATAGGAGCCTTTTAATAGAAGCAGGCTTGCCTTGAGATTTGGCTTCTGAGACGAGCAAAGATTTGGGGAGCAGATGTAAGTACGAGATCCACAACCGCTTCCTCCTTCCGGCTGTGAATATAGGAGGCTAAAACCCATCCTTTGAAGTGTTTTCCAGCAACAGTTAATGTTGCTTTTAATCTCACCATCAGCCCTGCAAGAAGGCTCCATGTGATGAGGAAGTYGGAATTTAACCTCGGGAAGTAAGAGGAGAAGAGGGAGAGGGAGCTGGGGAGATTTGGCTCTGAGAGATGAGCGCACAGCCCTCCGAGGACTCGTGCTCTGCGTGCCCTTGGTGTGTGTTACCCGGGCTTGGCCATCACCGGGCTGTCCTGGGTGGCTGTTGGGTCCCTCAGGTGGCAGCAGGGACCAGACCGTGAGGAGCCCATGCGGGCAAAGCGTGCCCAGGAGGACGAGACCGTGGCTCCGCTGCAGGCGTCTCCGGAGAGGGCTGCCGAGGGGCCTGGCACGCGTCCTTGCCGTGGTAGGAAGGAGTGCAGGTGTAAGACAGGGACCGTGGGGTGGGGGGACATGCAGGCAGAGAGTTCAGGGCTCTGAGAGGGAGATAATCCTCGTGTGTTTGCGTTGATAAAATGATGTGTGGGAGTCTCAAAGGAAATATTTTATTCAGGTGTTTTGTAAGCATAAASTGCCCGCTTCCCCTTTGACAGGGTTTTGTTAGGAAGCTCCASCGGAACAGGCTGTCCCTCCGTGTCCGTCGATACCGCGTCGTGCACTGGCTCCCTTCCAATACAAGAAATGTCGTCTTGGGACGTGGGTCTCCTCTTGCTGCATAAATGCTGAGGMGAAGCCTAAAGCTCACTAGTTTCTACTGCAGAAGACGCTGCTTTGGCACACCTCCGCTCCACATCCGAGCAGTTCTTGCGAATCCCAGGGTTGGAGATGCTCCATATGGAGGCGCTGCTGGCGACCCTTGGGGCTGGCTGGGCACCGGGTGACACGTGTCGGGGAGCCCACCGTGGTGGTGCTGCCTCCTGCCCCTGCCCGGCCCCGCTGGAGCGTCCTGAGCGAGGGCTGCTGGAGGCAGGAGGCGTCGCAGGAGGCGGTTGCAGCAATAGCTCCTGTGGGCAGGTTTCTCCTGCGAGAGCAGTTGCGTGGAATTTGCTGGCGGTGCCTAGGAGCAACTCGGATATTGATCTTCTCGGGCTTGGGAGCAATGGGCACGACGCGTGTGGGGCTGGCCGGGGTGCGGTAGGGCTTTATCTCAAGGCGTTTAGTGGGAGGGACTGTAATCTGCCAAGGTGTGTTGCTTTCGGTGGCCTTCAGCTGGGCTCTCCCTCCCTGGCCTTGTGAGGAGCCCCTGCGATTTGGGGCTGAACCCTACAGAGCCTCCCCCCTCTCCTCAGCTCCCTGAGCTGGGGGCAGCTCCTGGGCTGGGGAGGGTGGGCAAGGAGCAGCCGCCTCGGTGACGCTCTTTATGCTGGACCTTATTTATTTTTGACCTTGGTTTGGATTGGACTTTGCGAATTTATCTAGTTTTGGTTTTGCTCTGCCCTGTTCCTAGGAGACTTTGCACTTGATATTCCCTTGAAGTGGCAAGGACCTTTCGGAGGTGCCTGGGCTGCTGGGAAACAGTTGTTTGCTTTAAAATAGTCTGTTTYCCTTGGAATTGCCAAACAAAATACTTAAAAATCATTATGTCTTCAAAACTTGACTTATGAAACATACATTTCTGCATAGATTTGACTTGGCAGTTTCCTTCAGGTGTTTGTTTAGGATACATTTATATGAAAGGATGAGAAACATGGAAGTCCAAAATAGTAAATGATCGTGCTGTTATTTAATCCTTTGAAAGGGGGAAGCAAATTGTTATAGTAGCCCAGAATAGATGAGTGTGACAGATATAGGTTAGTCCCAAAGCAAAATAAACTTTGGTAYGCGATATTCAGTTGTATACTGCATAAAATAATCCAGAATTTAGAAATGAAATGATAGAAGGGGGAATATGATTGGGTTGCTCTGGATGTTAGTTTGATGGAACTTATCAGTGTTCCTGCTTAGCCTTTTTGTAGGTATCAGAAGAGGGCACCAATTAAGAGAGAAGCAGCACGTGAAAGGCTAATCCAAGGAAGCACTGCTGTTTCCTGGGAATCAGGACGGTGCAGTGTCCATCGCAATGGTGTTTACGCTATAAATATTCAGGCTGTAGTCTCTTCTCCCGGAGAGGGTGTATTTGGGTGGCCCCATTGGCAGCCTGGTGGCCCTGGACGTGTGACCCCATGCAGAGTGCTCCCCATGGAGCGGGGCTCCCCAGGGAAGCTGCTTGGCTGCCCGTGTGGCACTCGAGGACGGGCCCCACTAGCGCAAGGGAGACAAGAGAGCAGCAGGAAGCGTTGCTCTTGCTTGGGTCTACTCTTCCCTGGCACTCCCTGTGACCATCTGCTTGTGGGGGGGTTTCTTCAGCCAGGGGGATTTTGCTTGCTCCGGACTGCATCTTGCAGTAGTGTGTGTGTGTATATACATATATATATATGTATGTACATGTGTACGTGTGTGTCCTGTTGGTGGCCCTGCTCCACACTGGGAGTGGGTGAGTAGCTCCAAGCTGCTCCCATGGCGGTCAAGCCCTGGTCACTGCCTCGCTGTGCACACAGGGCCCTGCTTGGAGCCGCGTGAGCCCTTGCGACGCCGTTCCCCTTTTTCCCACCGTTCCCCCTTTTCCCGCTCCCGCAGCCCTGGGTGCCGGCCGGGCCGCGGCTCCAGCAGAGGGCTCCCGAGCAGCGCCGCTGGCCCCATGGCGGCTCCCGCGGGGGCCTCTTGGGAGGCCGCGGCAGGTACCAGGTACCGGGTGGGCAGGTCTTGCTCACCAACCCGTGCCTCGCACCGGGCGCTGCGGCGGCTCCTCCTGTCTTTGGGCTCCAGGCGTTCGAGCCTGGCACGCCGGGCAGCTCTGCGTCCCGTTCCGGTTCACCTCAGCGGGCTGTCTCTGCGTCTTGCACGCGTCCCGTTTCTGCCTCCTCCAGCTGCAACACGCGCAGGGGAGGTCAGCAGGAGCGCGGCGGCTTCGGCCCCACAGGCGCTGCCAGCGTGGGCAGGCTGGGCTCCGTTTGTGGAGGTCCTGTGCGAAGGCAGCTGCCTGTTAGCAGCAAACCCCAGCAGTTAACCTAGGCGGGAATATGGGGRCACGCAGAACCTGCTGGTCTTGTTTGAAAGGCCAGTAAGTGTCAGTTGGCTTGCAGTACACTCCTTGTAACCAGGCAGCGAGGTAACGCTGTGCTGGGACTTTGCTCTGTTTAGATTTCCCAGGAAGGCAGTGAAAAGGASAGAAAAACTCCTGTGTTTTGGGGAGTTGACCACCAGCAGAGAACGCAAATGTGGGAGCAAGTGATTGCTTTGCATGGGTGGTGGTCAGGAGTTGGTGCCGTTGGACTAACTCGGCTCTTTTACTGAGCTCTCTGTGCAGTGGAGGAATTTGCTTCAGCAACGAGAGCGAAGGACGTACCTGTCTGCCTGCAACCAAACAAACAGGGCAAAGCAACGCCGTCCCGCGGAATGGTTTTGCTCGGGGTCGAGAAGGTGCACCGCTGGTTTGGTTACTGCAAAGGAGATTGCTGGGAGGCGTGAGAGCTTCTGGGGTTGAGCCCACGTTTGGGAAGGTTGGCTTGGCATCGACTGTTTTGCCAACCAAGTAAAATGATGCAAAATCCTTCTCAGTCTCTCCGCACCGAGTTCTTTTTGTTGAAATGCTTATATGCTTCTTCCTGGCTCCTTCCTGACCGAAACTGTATTGTTTTGGATGTAATCTAACACTAATACTTGCAGGCTGCGCTGCCCCAGTCTCGYGTACAAGGTTTGCTCTGGTGGCGGCCTGGCCTAAACAAGGCTGCTGAGGACGCCTTGCAAGGACACCRGGCAGGAGACCCTGCAAAGGGACCAGCAATAGGCAACAGAACAGCTTCCCTTTGGCTGCGAGTTGCCAGACAGAGTCTTTATTGGGGGGAATACCCACAGTGCAGCGTGCAGTCACGTCAAAATGGACCTGTGCAAGGCAGTGTCGTGCACATGGGGTCTGGCTGATGGGGTGTCTAGCGTGGTTGGTCCCCACGATGGGCAGAACGATGCCGTCCCACCCGTGTGTTTCTGTGTACACAGGATGCACTCGCTGGAAGCGCTCGCTGAGACAACCGGCCTGGCTCCTCTTCGGAGGATTCCCGGGCACACGCTTTTTGCTCCGGGGTTTTGGGTCGCCGCGTGTAGTGATGGTGTAGCTCAAGACTGACTTGAAGCCTTGGGGTTTTGATGCCAGAACAACTCGTAGCTAAACAGTAAACGCACAGGTTTGAGCTGATAGGATTTTAAGTTAAATGATTTGTGAGGAAATGAGCTGTGAGCTAAAAGGCAGCTGCAAAGGAGGGCTAAAGAGAGGCTTTTCCTGGGGAAACTAAATACAACAAGGAGGATAAAAACCCTGGAGGCCCGTGTTACTTTTCCAGGTGGCAAGAAGCAAAAGGCATCTCCTCAAGCAGCTAAAGAGGGAACTCGCTGGTTAGTTCAGAGCTGGATGTGAGCCTGAAGGCGCCTCTCAGCTGGAGCGGCAGCGTTGAACGTGCGGAGCGCCGCAGCCTGAGCAGTGCGTGCGCCTGGGGCAGAGCGAGGAGGGTCAGGCACCGCGGAGGTATTCGGGTTGGCGCTCGGCTCCGCTCAACTTGGTGCATTCATTGCGTGCCTGGCTTTGGCTAACACAGCAGCTGTCGTTTGTTAAAATGAAACATAGCTTTAAAAAATGGAAGTCATCTTGCCCTGGTGGGTGAGCACCACGTGCTGCGTGAACACAGGTTCTCGGGGAGCTGGGTTTGTCACCGGGAGCAGCTTAGGCCCCGAGCAGAGGTGGAAGGTCCTTCCCGGGAGGGATTCCTGCCGTGGGGAGGGCTCCCCTTGTGCGCTGTGTGCTCCGACCCGCGCGGGCTGCGGCTCTCCCGCCTGCATCCCCTAGGCCGTTACGTGCCCGGGGCACAGCGGCGGTGCCCCCACGGAGCCGCTTCTCCCTGCGGCGTCGCTGCCCGCGGGCCGGGGCTGCCCCGGAGC